>JANZXP010000002.1:14892652-14902701 GCA_027576715.1 Erythroxylum flavicans
TTTCAATTTTGACTAACACCATATGCTTTCTAATTTAATCTCAATTTCTCCTCTTAATCCTTCAATCTTTAAAAAAAAATTTCTACCCCCAAAGACATTATAATAAAAACCTAATCACAACAAATTAATCAAAAAAAAACCTCAAAAGAATTTAGCACAATCTTGTTAGTAAGAAAAGAATCGAGGTCCAACATAAATATTTGCTTATCCTCAAGCAAACAAAACAACAACACACATCAAACATAAATCACACAATGCAATAATGAGGCAATGGCTTTGATGTTCATGAAATGAATTTAATCTTGAAAACAATCATTCAATTATGTAAAATCATTAACATGTAAAATATACTTCTAGGGCTTTTGAGCTAAATATACAACTTAATCGAGACCTAAGTGTTAATTTATTTACCCTTTTTAATTGCACACATATTAATAATTCTTGGGTCCTTCAGACTTTTTATCTATTCCTAAGTATATTTTCATGAAAGTCAAGCTTATTGCAAGTCCGGTAGGTTTTATTAAGGAAACACCAAATATTTTTATTTAATTTTTGAACATAGATTTAGTCTTTTTATGTGGAGGCAAACATTAGTAATGAATGTCGATTCGGTTACTTAATGAAGTCATTTTTTTTATCATACAGCTTAGTTGAAATGTCATTATAGCTTTTTGACATGAAGGCATACATTTATGATTCATGTCGATCCGGTTACTCAGCTATATCATGTTTTCAGTTGACTACTAACTCTATTCATAACCCAAAGGTTAGTGGAATAGTGATTTACTAACAAAACACGTTTTTTTATTATTACTACCTTGTTGCTTAGGCTACTCATTTTCGTGAAAAATACTAGTTAAGCTACTTAAGTTAAAAGGCCTTAAATTATGAATGAATGTGACAACTTATATAGTGCCAATTTTACACTAAATCTTAATTAAGCTGTATATTTATCCAAAGACTCCTAATTCACTAATTTTGCGAGATAATGATTATTTAACCTAATAGACTATGTTCAAAATTAAATAAATTTTACTCCATCTAAGCCATTGACACATTCATACAGTTCACAAAATGCAACCTAAACAAACTATCATACAATATGCAAAATTCACACTCAAGGTAAAACACACAACCCTCCCCACACTTAAACAACACATTGTCCTCAATGTAGGGTACACAAGCACACCAGGGGAAAATAAAACTCAATATATAAAAAACATAAGAATAAAATACTAACAAAAATGAAAGAAAAGGGTTAAAGCATGAAACTGTTTATGGTGATAGAGGTGATGATGGCGATAGTGTTGAGACCAAATTCACTTGATATTGAGAGTGTTTCCCTATCGTATAAGTGAGTCAAAAGAGCAAAAGAATTAACAATTCAAGTTGTTCAAAAATATTCAAAACTTGTTTAAGAATTTAAAACAAACCTATCTATAAAACAATTTAAATATACTACTAATCGTGCTAATTTATGGTCATTAGCTTGACCTTCATCCTTTAAAACTCAGCCAAGATCAATTATGAGTGGCTTGCTTCCACCCTTTTCGTTCAACATCAATTTTATAGCTTGTGAGTAAGTTACAAATTGGAAAATGATCAGAAGGACAATATTGATAAAATTATGAAAACCAATCAAGATTAGTAATGTCCTTTTTTCGAACAAACTATTAATAAAACAGGGAATTACAAAACTCCTTGAATCTTCCATGGAATCTAGCAGTTTACCCAGTAAGAGGCAACGTTGTTCTCTACTTGGGTCTTCCTCATTTGCCCTCATTTCCTCTTCTTTTTTAGCTTTTTGAATAGAGACTTCCATAGCTTCTTCAAACTGGGTGTCCGTTGTCATCTATTCTTTGTCCTCATATTCTCAAAAGATTCGAACACATCAATTATCCTGAATGAGCTACCTAACCTTCATATTCTTAAATACATCATTCATGTTGAATGTCTCATCACCATCGTCGATCCAAAGGGTAGGGTTCTTTGTATGGACATCTATCTTAGATTTTTTGATGTTCAAACATGGTGTACTAACATCTGGTTGATAGTATAAGGGGTTTCCATCCTTTCCTTCATCCTTTTCCTTTAGTTCTTGGTCTTCTATAAGGTCAGGATTAGCTTGATTTCTAGCTTTACCCCATTCCTAAGTGTGATTGTATTGCATAGCTCTATTGAATTTACTTTCATGCTGCACAGATAGTTTTCCACACTTTGCTTACAAAATTCCATAGAAAGCTGGCCCATTCGAACCTCTAGATTGTGAATAGAAGATGCATGATCTTCTGTTACTTGTTCAAACTTCTTTTCCAACCTCTTCTGGTTCTCTTCCATATCTGTGATCTTGTCCATGATTTTGTCTAGCTTGGAATCCCATTAACTGTATTCATCATATTGAAATTTAACTACGTCTTGATGTCCTAAATGATTCCCTACATTGTTGGACCAATAGAATTCGAGGTGGTTCTACCACCCCGAAGTGTACATATTCTAATGAGGATCATTATTTCCCCAACCATACTGTTCTTCATTGTAACTCTGAAAAGTTCCTTGCTTCCTATAATATCTATCTTCCATCATTGTTCTTTCCATTTCTTTTTGCAATTTAGCTCTTCAGATGTATCATTTCTCATTCTAAGATTCAATTTGAAATTAACAAAAACCTAATCAATTATGCAATTCTCGACTTAATGCGTCTAGATGGTCTTAGGGTGAATTACCTTATCTCAAGTTATAATTCTTACCCTAATTGATGATCCCTAATTTAAATTATGGAATTGCGATCTCTCGATTCGCGATTGATCCAAAACCTAAATTAGTTCTAAATTGTCTATTAACCTATCAAGAATCTATGCTCGATCTGTCATTACATGACTCTATCGGTTCGATCCAATTATTTACCTATCAATTCATCTAACTCTTGTTAGCTTAAATTGATTATTTTCACTTGACTTACCCTCTCAGTTTATTACCGAATTATTACGAGAAGAAATTGAATCACAATTAAATGAAAAGAAAGCACAACCAATTAATCTTTATTAATCTCAAGAATTGAAAACCCGAAGGTGAGTATAGATAATAATCAACACTCAACAACAACAATTTCAATAAATATCCCAATTTCATACATAAATAAATTTGGAATAAAAAATAAACTACTGTCGGAACGGATCATGGAGGCAGCGACAGTAGGAAACCATCTATTCCGGGAAGTACATCGCATCAAGCTTTGTCTCCTTGTCTCTGAAAACTCTCTAGGGTTTCTCTGGAATATGGATGATGTGAAAGCTCTCTATTTAGACTCTCCCAGCTCCCTTCATCTATCTCATAATGTTCTATTTATACTTTGGGCACTCTAGGTCAAAGTCACAGTCAAAACAGTCTGAAAAATCTTGCAAAATTTAAGTTTTTGCTTCAGCCTGATGCAGGCCACAATCATGGTCGATGCCTTGACCTTTCTGTCACGATCATGGCCCTGTATGCACGATTGTGCCCCAGGTGCAAGATCGTGACTTGGCTGCTGCTAGCTCGTCCTTCTCTATCACGATTGTGGCCCTGCTATGCACAATCGTAGCCTATGGCTTTGGCCCAAAACTCCTTGAATCTTCTTTTTTTTTCACCGTTTACCCTGAAACACTAAAAAATGCATCACGACATCTCAAAAGTATAACATTTAAGCTCAAAGACTTAATATAACCCATAAAAACATTTAAAAACTTAAACACACAAACTAACACAATTAACACACTAAACACACACTTAACACTCAATTTCACAATACATCACAAATTAAACCCTAAAACATCATGCAATTGCCAACTATCAATGTCCTTTTTTCAAATGAACTGTCAACAACATGGGGAATAACAAAACTCCCTGAATATTCTATGGAATCCAATAGTTTACCGGTAGGAGGGTGAGTTGTTCTCTTCTTAGTTCTTCCTCATTTGCCCTCATCTCCTCTGCTTTTTTAGCTTCTTAAACAAAGACTTCTATAGCTTCTTCAAACTTAATATCTATTTTCAACTATTCTTCATCCTCTCGATCCTTTAAAGATTCGAGCACATCAAATTTTCTGAATGAGTCTCCCTTCTTTAGATTCTTTAATACATAATTCATGTTGAATATCACTTGGTCATCACTAATTTGAATGATGAGGTTCTCTTCATAGACTTCTACCTAAGTTTTTTTTTATGTTCAAGCATAATATACTAAGATCTAGGGAATAATAGGAAGGGTTGTCATTCTTTTCTTTATCCTTTTTCTTTATCTATTGGTCTTCTATAAGATAGGGATTAGCTTGATTTCCCATTAGTTTTTCTTGCTCTTCCCCATTTCTAAGCATTATAGGCTCATATTGTTCTCATTGGTGTAATTCCATATTGCTCAGAGAGTCTTCCACACTTCTCCTACAAAAGATGTCTCACTTAAATCCCCAAGTTGTGAATAGAAGAGGCATGATTATTTGTTACTTGATCAAATTGTTCTTCTAGTCTCTTCTGGGTATCTTCCATGTCTGTTAGCTTATCCATGATTTTGTCTAATTTGGAATCCCATAAACTAGACTCAACTTGCTGAAATCCTAATAGGTCTTGATGTCCCGTGTTAGTACTTACATTGTTAGACCAATGAAAACTTGGGTGGTTTTGCCACCCCAAAGTGTACTTGTTTATATAAGGATGATGACTTCCCTAACTAAATTGGGGCTTACTAAAATCTGCAAGAGTCCTTTGCTCCTTATAATATTTATCCTCCATGATCATTCTTTTTTTATCTCTTCTTGATATCTAATTTTTTGGATTCTTCATCGCTGACTTGTGATGTCCAAATCAATGTGTTTTTGACTTTTCACCCAAACTTTTGATTGTTTTATATTCTTATGATTGGGTACCATAAGCACAAAAGATAGCAAAACGCCTGAGACTATAAGAATGAAACTAATTCTACACCTCCCTGACAACGATGCCAAAAACTTGATCGTGTCGTTCGAGCTTTAAAATTTATAAGCCCTCAAACATCACAAATGCACAGGTCACAACTGTAGTGTGAGAGGTGTCGATCCCATGAGAAGAGGGGAACTATTCTAATTCTATGTTATCTAAGGCTAAAAAGATTGAATTAACAGAAATAAAGTTTCACAAGAAAAGTAAATTTGAGAAATTGATTGGCAAGAGTCGTAATTTAGAAATTAACACAAAAGAAATGAAATTTGAGTAATACAGAAACACAATGAAAATCAATCAAGAGAAATTAACCAAGTTATGAGGAAGGGGATTTTACTTATCATTAATGCTAACCTAGTCAATTATGAGTCAATGGAGTGTCAGTTCTAGACTGTCTTAGGGCTGATTACCCTATCTCTAATTATAACCATTAAAACCTAAATTATAAACCATAATCAGATTATGGAATTTGCAATCTCTCAATTCACAAATTATCCAAAACCTAATTAGATCTGAAACACTCTAATAAACTATTGGAACATCACACGGGATCTCTCTCTGCACAATTATTAATATGATTTATCACGGTTTTATTAAATTACCTAACTCTCATTAATTTGATTTAATTATTTTTTATTCAGTTCACCCTCTCAGTTTATTACCAAATTATGCAAGAATGTAATTAAATCACAACATTCATAAAAAAACACAATCGACTAGATTATCATTAAATTAAAATAAAATCTTGAAGGAAAGTTAGGACATCATCATCATTCTACTATCTATCATCATACAATCCATCCCAATTTTACACATGAATAAAATTGAAATGAAAATGAAATAGACACTTAGAATGGACGATCTAGGAAGGCAGCAGCATTAAAAAACCTCCTAATCTGGGAAGCATGTCGAGATCGCTCCTTCTGCCTCTTCCTCTTCCTCTTCCCTTCCTCTTCCTCTTTCTCTCTTTAGGGTTTTCAACAGTGGCTACACAAAAGCTCTCTTTTTTCTCCTCTTCTTGTTCTTTAAATAGTCTCTTATGTTTTGAGTAATCCTAGGGCTTTTTTGGGGTAAAAAAGGTCCAAGAAATCCCTTAAAATGTGAAGTTAATGAGTGTCTAGCGTCTGCCTAATCGTGGCTCACATATGAGCCTTCTATCACGATCATGGCACGCAGGCCATGATTGTGGGACATTCCTAGAGCTTTTGTCATGATCGTGGCCTGGGTTGTTGCTTTGGTCCGAATCTCTTCTGAAACTCCTCTAGTCTTCGATATTGACCTTGAAATACTAGCAAACACATTAAGGTACCTTAAAAAAAATATTTAAGCTCAAAAGCTTGTACTAACCCTTAAAACACTTAAAACACAAATAATTAACAAACTAACACAATTCTAACCTAAACACATACTAAATGGTTGAATTAATATCTAAACACATATCAAACTATGCCTTAAAACATGATGTAATTTACACTTATCAAGTAACAAAGAAGAGCACCTTTTGTTTTAATAATTACCTGACTAAGGTTGAGAGGCTCTTTTTATGGGTCTTTCTTCAACTTTTCAAGGTCACAAAGCCCCTATCTACAAGAGGAAGTTAAAAATGGTGAAATAAGAGTCAAACTACTAAACCAGAATAAGTTCTATAATACCCAAATAGATATATCTTTTGTAAAATTTAAATCCAAGAATGTTTAGGAAGAACTCTATCTAGATCCTAGTGATTCTATTAAAAAAATTGAATAGAAAGCTACCTTATTTGATTATACAAAAGCCCTGGAGATACATAACTCCTTACTCAAACATAATTCAAAGATTTAATGATTCAAATAAGGAGATAAAAATTTCAAATTCTTCTGTAAATTCATCACTACTAAAAGGAACATCAATAGGATCACTTCCTTACTTAAACATAATGGTGAATGAGCTTAATCTAAAAATGAGATCAAACAAGAAGCATATGATTATTTCCTAAGCCTCTGGGTTCTCTAGCTAGTGGTAATTCTTCTATGTAGTTACTTAAATCTTTTATCACTGATAAAATCATAGATGAAGTTGTAGAGTCTCTTTATAAACCTTTCAATGGTGAGATGTTGAGTGAGTTATCTTTGAGCATAATCATAGTAAATCCCCAGGCCCAGATGATCCAATTTCAAAAATATTGGCATCTCATTAAAAAAGTAGTAAATTGATTCTATTTTGGAATTTTTTTGATAAGGAAACATGTTAAGAGAGATCAACAAAACCTATGTTTGCCTTATTCTCAAAATTCATGATCCTAGCTCCTTCAAAAACTTCAAACCTATCTCTTATTATAACATTCGTTACAAGATCATTATGAAACTCGTTGCTTATAACTTCAAACTCATCATAAAACATCTTATTAATGAGTTTTATAGGCTTTTATCAAAGGTAGGTTGATTAGTGACAATATACTATTCTCCCAGAATTATATAAAAGTTATAGTAGCAAAAGCTCCAATAAGAATTGTGTAATTAAAACAAACTTTTATAAGGATTTTGGTTCAATAAATTGGAACTTTGTTATGCTCATCCTAGAGGGTTTTGTCTTTCCAAAAGTATTTATCACTTAGATT
Organism: Erythroxylum flavicans; assembly: GCA_027576715.1. Classification (NCBI taxonomy): domain Eukaryota; kingdom Viridiplantae; phylum Streptophyta; class Magnoliopsida; order Malpighiales; family Erythroxylaceae; genus Erythroxylum; species Erythroxylum flavicans. The sequence goes on from JANZXP010000002.1 coordinate 14,900,195, forward strand.
GATCAATTTATTCACACTACTTCATCTGAAATTTTGGTTAATAGAGAACCTACCAATAAATTCAAAGAATGCAAAGGACTAAAACAAAGGGACCCTATCTCCCCTTATCACTTCATTCTTTATATGGAATTCCTTGCTAGGTAGATTGACCATAACATCAAGTAGGATACCAAATTTAGGTTCATCTTTAAATGCAAGAAGTTAAGAATTTTTAACCTTGCATTTATTGATGACTTACTTCAAGGGCTAAGGATAAATTAGTGGGCACACTTATGTCTGCCTTACACACCTTTGTACTCTCTATAGTTTAGTTATAAATAGAGACAAAAAAAACCATTTGATAGTATCTATAGGAGCAAAACACCTTGTTGGATGGTTTTCTTTTATTACCAATCCTAAACTCAAGGATCCTCCTTTTACTAACCTTATATTTTCAATCACTACTAAAAGAATATCTTTTAAGGAGTGCTCACCACTAACAGAGAAAATTCAAAAAATAATTTGTAACTAGTGAAACAGGTCTCATTTTTTACAGGTAGGTTATAAATTATTAACTCCATCCTTAATTCCTTATATATCTACTAGTCCTCTCATACTTTCCTCTAAAAAGGTTTTATGAAAATCATTGAGAAGATGTTGTATTTTTTTATGTTTAGGTGACATTAACAAAAATTCATCTGCTACTGTCAAATGTATAGAAATTTGTTTGCCAAAGAATGAAGGAGGCCTCGACATTCTCCTAATTTCATTAATTAAAAAAGTCATGTATCAAGAAGAATATGGAGAATTTTAACTAATATAGAGGCCCTATAGGTTAAATGGATACATATCTACTTCTTAGAAGGAAAAAAGTTTTTGACAAGTATCTATTAAATCTACTGCCTTTTGGTTTATTCACAATTGCTCAAGTTAAGGGAGTTGCTTCACTTGCCATCATTTGCAGAATTGGGTAAATGAAAAAAATGCTTCTTTATGGTTTGAAAATTTGAGTAAGTTAGGCCCTTTATACAAGACCAATTTGATACTAAGATTAAAACATCTTTTCCCTAAAATAAACTTAATTATTATAACTTATACATATTTGCCAAAAAAAAAATCATATCACAACCATAATCAAGCTCATAATGAATCATCTTAATCAACATCTTATTTAATTTTTTTTCAAATTATTCATTATTAAGATAATTGTAATAAAATTGATGAGTTTGATTGGTAAGTCCCTGTAAAACCTTAAACCTTTCATTTTATTGAATATAAATATTTATTTTCGGTGAATAGTATTTTCGAATGAATAGTAAATCTAAGTGAATAGTGATTTTTGGGGGACCTAACCCCATAATATTGAAAAATATCCAAAATAAGTATTAGAGTTTAATAATACTAAAACATATCAAAATAAGTCAGATCAGATAGATTTTAGGAGTTTTAAAAGTTTAGGACTAAAATGCTCTTTTTGGAAAATCATAGGTGTTAAAGATTTTAGACCCATTCGAATTTTTTTAAATCATCCAATCAATAAATATTGACTCTAATTAGATTATTTCATGGTCAATTTGATAATAAGAGGTTATGAAATATTTTAGGAATGTAATTCGGTTAGTTAATGAATTAAACTCATTAAAGGGCAATTTGGTATTTTTTATAAAAGTTAATGGATTAATGATTCATTAGAGTGGACTAATAGTAAGGTGACATGTGTAAAACATTAGAGAGTATAAAAAGCCAAAAGTAAGAAAAAGTTGCTTCATTGTGTAACATAGTCGTGAGTGTCAAAAAAACAAAAAGGGAGAGAATAAGACAAAGGGTGACTTACGGCCAAGCTTGAGAGGAAGATGAGTGCAGCCATTTTTCATGGGTTTTGAGTTGGATTTGAAGAGATCTTGATCAAGCCTAAGTGTTCACCAATTACCCCAAAAGGTTGAAGGAGAAAGTGGTAAGATTTTTTTGCTTAAGCTTTTAGATTTGTGGGTTTTTGTGTGGGATGGATGTATTTAAGATAAATGGTGATTTTTGACTTGCCATGGAGTAGATAATGAGCTTGGAAGCATTTAAGAGTTGAAAACAAGAAAGTAAACCAAGAAATCAAGAAATGAGATGATGGGCCATGGCTATGGATTTTAGTGTGATTTGATCCAAAAATTCTATTATGATATTTCATGATGTTCATCGCATGTTTTTGATGCTAATGATGTAAAGAAATGAAAAAGAATTAATTTGCAATTCAATTGGAAAAGTTTGATGTAAAATATGTTAAGTTTAGCCTTAAGGGCAGTTTTGGTATAAAAGTATGGTTATGATATGATGACCATGTGAATACGATTATGGATGGTCATTAAGTGTATTTGTGACATTAGAATTATTAAATGAAATGTTATGTTATTATTTGGAAAAATTCTATGAAGTGTATATGGAAAGTGATGAAGTTGAAATGGTTTGTGGTGTGTTTGGATGATGCTTGGCACGAATATTAGGTGAATTGTGTTGAAAAATTGGAAAGAAAATGAAAT
>JANZXP010000002.1:14910475-14928287 GCA_027576715.1 Erythroxylum flavicans
AAAAATACTTAGAGAAATTCTGTGCTCAAGTGCTTATGCTGTGAAAAATATTCTGAGAGAAAAGAAAGAAAGAAAGATAGCAAATACATCTATAATGTGAGTGTGAAAGCTCAAACAATATCTTTTTGAGAGAAAGGAAGGTTAAAGCCTAAAGAGGCTAAGGAAGCAAATAAAGAAAACTTTGTGAAAGAGACTTAAAGAGACTCGGTAAGTGTAGAAATAATACTTGTAACGTTGAAGGAGATAGTGAAATCTCAGACAAACTCTAAGAACTGGACGTAACCCAAGGTTAAGGGTAAACCAGTATAAATCTTGGTGTCATATTCTCTAACATTTACCTTTTTAATTTTATTGTTGTTAGAAGAATAGATACTAATTTTCACTATTGCATTACTCATCAAATTAAGTGCATTGTTTAAACTTGTAATTGTCTGAATTTGTTAAGAAAATCAAGAAATTTTTAAAGATTCATATCCTAGACGATTTAACACAATTCAACCCCCTTCTTGTGTATGTTGCATATATACGTGATTTCTATATTAACAAGTGATTTACTTCAGCCTTGTAGTTATTGTCCCTCCATATTTTATGTGCAATTATTCCCATATCTCCATGGTAGTTAGGTAGTTCTCAAACTCCCAATAGGGTCATCGTGCATGCAAGCTAACATTGTAAAGCGTGCACTTCTATCCTTCTTTTGTCAAAAGGCATAAGCCTTTTGGTCACGACGATGTTAGGCAAATTCCTAGTCTCGGGTGGGCTTATGTTGGTGGTTAGATGGTCGAGCAACTCATTCCCATCAAGAAGGTACTGAACTTTCCTGTGTCAGATGTCATAGTTTTTACCATCAAGTTTCTCTCCCTTGGTTATCTCAATAATCAAACTCTTGGTTTCCATTTCTCTACATCATTGCACAAGTTTAATTAAGGCACATATATATTTATGCTAATCTCAACTAGTTAACCCAACTCCCACTTACATTATCAGTTCAAAATTTTCGCAAACTTGCTAGTAATCATCACTAATGACATAAGTAGTATTAAGTGCCTAATTGTATTTAGCTCAATGATTTATTTTAATTATAGGTAACACATCCACTAAATATAGCATCAACCAATAATGCATGCATTAGTAAGTCTCACTCTAAGACTCCATTGATATTTTGGTGCCTCATGTCCAAAATAAATTTATATACTTAGAATTAGTGTGAAAATTCATCCCTTTACGAAGCCTCAATATTAATGATATAAAACATTAATAATTTAAATTTAAATCCTATTCCATCATTCTAATAAAAAATGTTAAATGGGGATGTCACACCTTCTTCCTTTTATATAAGCAATTATTTTGGAAAACATATATCACACAACATAAGCACTAATTCAAAATATCAGTGCATCTTCATTTAATTTATGCCCATTGGCATTAATTAACAATTAGTCACATAGATAAATAATTAACCAATTTATTAATAACAGAAATAACAATCATTTAACAAATAAATGAAACAAATAATAAAATACAACTCACAACATATATGAAATGTAGCAAAAATTCATGAATATAATACACAATTATCAAACATGCCAAGTTAATAGCTCAAAAAGTATTTCACTTATGTAATTAAGTAAATTTTCAAATTAGGCTAACAAATAACTCAAATTTTGAAAAATTTTAATAGACAAGCCATATTTCTAGAAATTTTAGTCTTTCATAACTACGATGCCCAATTTGGGTTATCGTTTCTCATTCATTTTAACTTTATATAATATACCATTGGAAAGATAATGTGACAAGGAACATATCCATATACATATCTCATGCAAAACAATTTTATAAGAGGTGGGAAAATGGGCCTAAACTTTCGGTAAACACATGTCACAAATGAACACATTCATATTAAACCCAAATTTTCCAAAAAGTCCAGCATTTCATGGCCACGATGACCATTTCGGGCTATTGTTTCTCACTCATTTTAACTTCGATTCGATCATATAATATACCACTAGAAAGATAATATGATAATGAACACATCTATATACATATATCAAGCAAAGTAATACTATAATAGGTCAAAAAAGGGCCTAAACTTTCAAAAATACATGCTTAAACCTAGATTTTTCAAAAAATTCATCATGCAATATCTCACTCAATTCAAATTTTTTAACCAAATTTTAGGCACAAGTTTTTGACATTATAAGGAACATATCTATGCCAAAATTTCAAGCTAAAACAAAGTACACAAAAATTTGTCATTGATAGTCATGTTACACATGCATGAACAAATTTCAACATATATGACATCTTATTCTCATTTGGCACAATTTCAAGGACGAAAGCAAGCTATACTTGCTCTGATACCAATGCTGGAAGCTGTGGTGAGACCTTACCTCTTTAATATTACAAGTCTCTTTCTCTATATTCTTGCCTTAAAAGTCTTCCTTATGCTCTAATGGCTCTAATGTAGCTCAAATTTGCCCTTTCTCGATGTTGTGAGCAACTACCAGAGTTACTCACTCTAATTCACACCTCAAATCCCAAACCTTATGGATGGTAGCTCTAAGAGATAAGAACATGCTGGAGAACTCAATGTTTTTGGGAGAATCTTAAGTATGGAAGGGAGAAGTGTCTTCATCCATACTCTCTTTTTACAACTTAAAGCAGAGAAAAAAAGGTTAAATACTCCCTTAAGTAACCAATTACGTGTTAGCTTTATCTTTCTTGTAAGACCAAGCTTACTTGTCCACTTTGGTTTACTTACGCCAATGTGAACACATTATTTTACAATAAATATATATTTTAAAAACTTAAGATTAACTATTAAAAATAAAAAATTTTACAATTGTAATCTAAAATTTGAAAAATGAAAATAAAATATTTAGACTTATATTTTAAAAAATTGTTTTAAATTGTTCTATTAATGAAAGTGACTAACTATATAATCAATAACATACGGGAAATTAATTTAGCGAATATTAAAATAATAATTTTAAACAAGCCCCCACATGTCTTGGACTTTTTTAATTGAATAATTATGGTCTTTAATCCAAAAAGCATAGCCATGAAGATGCAGTCGGACTCAGGTATTGCTCCCTTTTTTAGTAATATCCTTGCTTCTCTCAAGGTACAATCCTCTTCTCGCTGAGTCCCTTTTTCCTCCGTTCACAGAGACAAAATGTAGGACTGGTGCCAACAGTTTATCACAAAAGAAAGGATTCACTGAGCCAGGATCACTAACTAATACTAATATAATATAAAATATAATAAATAGAAAAAACTATCTTTTCTTTAAACTTTTAACGAAATAGGTAAACAGTTTCTATGGGGCATAGGCCTCCCAAAACGTAACAGAGGCATGCAAAGGTTTCCTTAGGCTGGACAGAGATTCACCCTCGAGTGCAAAGGCAGAAGGGAGCTTGACTATAAGAACTACCTGTCGAGCAGGGATGAAAGGGCGGATGTAGCCAAGTGGATAAAGGTAATGGATTGTGAATCCATAATGCGCAGGTTGAATTCCCTTCGTTTGCCCATAAGAAAACAAAATCAAGCAACGTTAAAAAATTCACTGATTCTCGAGTCGAGGTCGTTGGATTTTGTTTTCAACGCTTGTTTTAGATATGTCAATGCTTTCCTAGGTCTAATGCCTCCTCCATCATTTGAAAAAATGCAAATTTAGCCTCCCTAATTCTTGATTGAAGAGACGACGTTGATGGTACCCATAATCAAATCTTTTAGCTCGGTCTCTCCTCTCCTGCGAATCTCCATCACACACTTAGCACTATCCCGTGATCGTCTCTTCATCACGGTCATGGCTCACGTATGCACAATACATTGCCATTTTTCTCTTTCTCAGTCCTCACACATAGCACACCACCAGCCACCCACCATCCAAATGTTCTCCACTACTTCCAAGTTCCAGTCATCCACTGCCCAGTGCGTCTATAGAGTATAGAGTGCAGATTTTGAATTTAAATTTTTAGATCTAGATCCAAACTTGAATCAAATTGTATTGAACCTACCTAACTCTTAATTGCATCTTTTATTTTTTGTGTGATTTTTCTCTGAATTACAATTGCATTATAGTTTATTGTCTATGTGTGTTTTGTGATGGTTGGAATTGCCAGAAGTGTTTGTGTGAGTTGGGAAATTTGTATTTGAAAGTTAGAATTGTTTTTGTGAGTTGGTTCAATTTCAATGTAACTTAGGCATTGTCAATTTATGAAGAAAATTAATGCATTAAAAATTTGGATTTGAAACTTGGAATTGTTTATGTGAGTTAGTTCAATTTCAATATAATTTAGACATTGTGAATTTCTGAAGAAAATTAATGCATTGGAAAATTTGACTTTGAAATTTGGAATTTTTTTGTGAGAGTTGGTATATCAATGTAATTTAGGCATTGTCAATTTATGAAGAAAATTAATGCATTGGAAAATTTGGAAATGAAACTTGAAATTGTTTGTGTGAGTTAGTTCAATTTTAATGTAATTAGGCATTGTCAATTTATGAAGAAAATTAAGGCATTGAAAATTTGGGTAAGAAACTAAGAATGTTGATTAAAATTGGTGAATGAAAGATTGTTAAATTAAAGTTAGGAACTAGGATTTTAGTAATAATGTTGATTAAAATTAGTTAAGAAAACAAACTAATTTTAAGCATTGCAAATTGAATTGTATAAGTAAATGAAATATGTTAGTTTATAGTTGAATTATGATATTACATAAAGTAAGTTGTAAACATATAGTTGTGAGTTATGGTTGAAGTTGAATATGTTATAGTTGTGAGTGTATGTCTTTAGTTAATGGTTGAATAATGCAAGCATATAAAATGAGTTATTTTATAGAAGATGTATATGTGTATTCTGTAATTGTGTATGTTGAATAATTGAATTATTGGTTTTTAACTTATTGGTAAATTGTGATGGATGAAATTAAATTATGTATGATGTAATCATACAAATGAGTTATATTATATAAGATATGTGTATTACATAATTGTGTTAATTTGGACTTTTGAGTTAAACAATACATATTTTGTAATAGTAGTTGATAATGAAATATATGTTCTTTATCTTGACATGTCTTTGTTTATTTTTACAAATAAATGGAAGGAAGTTCAAGTACTTCTGATAATTCAACCGCTTCAAGAAGATACAATGAACCAACTTAAGCTTATAACATTTGTCCTTGGTATGAAGAACTATAACATTTGCTTGTTTTGTAACAAGCATTTAAAAGGTGAAGGAATCACTAGATTAAAGAAACATTTAATTAAGGTTAAAGTAGATGTGAAACCTTGTAAAAAAGTGAGCTATGATGTGAAATGCAAATGAAGACTTTGTTTGAAGAATATCAATACTAGAATGATATAAAGGAGAGATTGAATTATGAAATTGGTACTGGAATTTTATTTGTTGGTGTTTGGGATGATAGTGGAAATGTTAAAGGTGGTAGTTTTCTTACCAACAAGAAGTGAATGTTGCATATAGACCTGATGTTAGGACAAGAAGAAGGTAGGTACTGAATTTTTTTGCATCATAAACAACTTCTAGAACTCAGCGTTCAATTCGTAGTATCTACAATCAAGAAAAGCGGCTCATAATATGATTGTGGAAATGGCTACATGGTCCTATGAATTAGGTATAGCATTCAATGCTTCCCAATCTTATTATCATCAGTCTATAGTAGATGTTATAGCCTCTTAATAATCGGGATACAAAGCTCATTCAATTGATAACTATAGAGGTAAACTTCTGCGTAACTCTGTTTATGAAATTAAAAGTTATTTGGATGAAAGGTGAATGAATTAGGCTACTTTTGAGTGTTTAATTATGTGTGATAATTGAAAAATAGGAGATATGAGTTGATTGGTTTATTTCTATACCAATATTAATTTATCTGCAAGTGCACAATGTAGCTATAGCTAGGACAGGCAAGTACAGGTTGAATCCCACGAACACAATGAATACTAGTAATTATTGTTATCATATTATCTAGTCTACGAATTTGATTTTGTCTTTTAATAATGAAAATAAAACTTAAACAATCAAAATAAATCGTAAACAATATTGAGCAGAGAATAAAGAAATCACGTCGGAACAATTAATATCATGAATTGATGTCTAGGTTATGAATCCCCTTAAAAGCCTTAAATAATTGACCTTTTATTATGCAATTCTTTTATTGACTATTAAACCATAGGATTTCCTATTGTATGATAATAACTCACTTAAAACTACTAACAAATAATGTTAAAATTATTAACCGATATTATTTAGTTTAAAGGTATTAAGATTGTTTTACCGATTTGTGAATTATGCTATTAGGTTTGACCCTAATCTGGAAGATTTATATCGATCTATTTTTAGGCGTACCATTAACTCCTTTAAATTATGGTGGATTTATTTGTACACAAGATTTCTCTATCTTTATGTTATGAAATCATATTTTTTAATAATATTCCAGATCTATTTGAGCATATATTAAACACATAATTTTATCACAATACATCAATCAAACCAATTGCATTAGATAAAAGAATCAAAGTATGTTATAGCACAAACTAGGTTTCATCTCACCTAGACACAAAAGATGTTTAGTTACACACGAAATCAAACATAAACAGGCAGAAAACAAATAGAAAAAAAGAGTTTACAATTTTAGATCTCCCTTCTTTTCTATCAAACATTCTTACAAATTAGAGGTTTGATGATGTACTTTTTTTGATCTGTCAATGATTTCTTTGAGTTTTCCAAGTCTCTGGATCAATATCACCGTTCTAAACGATCTCTGCATAGTAAACCTCCTATATAACTCAAACAGTTTGTCTTTAAGAAAGTGGGAACCCTCTATACTTAAGGTGGCTACCAATGACTCATAGGTAGTTTCCTTGTTTAGTTCCCCCACCAGTTCTTCCTTAACCACCTTTGTCCCCTCTTCTTCTTCTTCTTCTTCTTCCTCTTCTTCTTCTTCTTCTTCTTCTTCTTCTTCTTAGAAAAAGGTTTCTGACTTATATTCTTCAATTACCTCCTACCTCTCCTCTGCTTCCTCTTCTTGGATGGAGACTTCCTCTTCTTCTACATCTGCTATCTCTATCATATCTTCATCCTCCTTTACAACAACAGCAGTTACCTCCTCATTTTCTTAGAATTACACTTCATCTATGAAACCAACCACCTTGTCGTATCAAGATGTTTAAGTGAAGAAACTCTTTCTTTGAATTTGCATTGGCTAGCTTTAAGTTTGGCAAGGCATTACATTACTTTATATGTATTGCTTTCTTCTTCTTCTTCCTCTTCTTCTTCTTCTAGGAGCTTATTTTCATTCCTAAGGATGATTGTCATTCCATGTTCTTTAGAATCTGTTTCCGTAGGAATAGGCAAATTCCTTTGCATCTCATCAGCTATTATCTTTGCTAGATGATCGATCCAATTCACCATATTTTGAATACAAGCATTTATTTCCTGATGCCTCATGATTGATTCTTAAACAAAATTGGTCATCATATCTTCTAGAGTTGGCTTCTTAATTTGAGGTGCTTGGTACTGTACAAATTTAGCTGGATCATAATCATTCCATTGTATATGCTCGATTGTTCCCATATATAAGTTGGTAATCAACATTTATGATTGTAGTTGCTACTCCAAAAAATGTCTCAAAATGACATGGCTATCATTGAGCCTTCGAAAATAAGTAGGGAAACCTCTCCCTCCTATACGGTGATGTTGCATATTGCGAAGACACGTAGCTCCCATAAGAATACTGTTCATTGCCTCCTTCCATTATGAGTTGTGGTTATAACATTAAACCTTAAACCTTAAAATAAACCACAAACACATTGTTAATAAACAGAAGTTCAAAAGAAAATTAAATCAACAAGAGTAATAGCATTCAAGTGTTCCTAATATCAATGTCCTCGGAAACAGCATAAAAAACTTGATTAGTTTATTTCTATATCAATATTAGTATATCTACGAGTGCACGGCATAATTGTAGATATCACTGGCAAGTATGAGTCAAATCCCTCGAAGAAAATGAATACTAGTAATTACTATTATCCTATTATCAAGTCTACAAATTTATTTTGATTTTAATAAAGAAAATAAAACTTAAACAATCAAAATAAATATGAAACAATATTGAGCAAAGAATAAATAAATCACTTAGAAATAATTAATATTAAATTTTAGTTTATAGGTTATAAATCCCCTTAAAACCCTTAAATAGTTGACCTTTATTATGCAATATTTTATTGACTATTGAACTGTAGGAATTCCTATCGTATGCTAATATAACTCACTTGAGACTACAAACAATAATTTTAGAGTTATCAACTGATATTATTCAGGTTAAATGTACTAAGATTGCTTTACCGATTTATAAATTCTACTATTAGGTCTGACTCTAATCCAAAGGATTCATATTGACCCATCTCTAGGTTTGCAATCAACTCCTTTCAATTACAGTAGATCTATTCATACAGAGTAATTTTATTCTTTATACTATGAGATCAAATTATGTACTAATATTCTGGATCTATAAACACATAATTGAATCACAATAGATCAATTAAAACAATTGTATTAAATAAAAGAATCAACGCATATTATAGCACGAACTAGGATTCATCTCACCTAGACACTAAAGATGTTTAGTTACACATGATAGAAAATGAAATCAAACATAAACAGAAAGGAAAATGAATAAAAAACAAAGAGTTTATAATTCTAAATCTCTCTTCTTTTCTATCAATTGTTCTTACAAGGTAGATGTTTGATGATGTATTTTATTTGACTTGTTGATGATTTGTTCATGTTTTCCACATCTCTTGATCAATATTGCCCATTACAAACGATCTCTACATCTTCAATCGCCTCTGTAAGTCTCTTCTCTTGCTCTGTCTTCACTCACGTTTTTTAGATTAAATTTTAGGATTTTTGGGAGATACATAGCCTAATACATAAGTGTTTACTAGACCATGTACACTTCAAAATCCCCATAATTTGCAATTATGCACAGCTTGAGAGATGTACACGACCATATACATTGTCGTGTATCACTTAATTACTTTAAAACTTTATTTTATAGCACTTTTTTCATTTGAATTCTTCTCTGTTTAGTCCATAAAGGCAATTATAACCTATAAATGCACTTGAAGCGAATTAAGTACCAAATATATAATAATAGAAAAAATATCAAGCAAAAATATATCAAATATAAGGTATAAATATGGCTAAATATATGCATATATCATAAGCCTATTATTAATTTTTTGATATTTTACAAATGGCTCATTGTTTTTGAAGTCTGTTGATGCATATTATGTTATTAGGAATGCTAATTCTTTATTTGAAATAATCGATGAAGTTGTGAATAAATTAGCACCAGAAAATATAGTTAATTCATTACTGAAAATGATTCTGCTTATAAAGCAACTGGAAGAAGATTACAAAGCAATTATAATTCTTTTTATTAGACTCCTTGTATTGCACATTACATTGACTTTATGCTGAAAAATATAGAAGATGCTAGGTATTTTCTTATTATTGATGAGATTGTGCTAAAAGCAAAAAAAGTAACCAAGTTCATCTATAATCGTGCACAGGTCTTGAATTTAATGTGAAAGGATTTCACCTATAGTAGAAATTTGTGTCGTCCTACTATTACAAGATTTGCAACAAATTTCTTATTACTTTAATGTTTTATTATGATAAAGAAAGTGTTAAGACATATGTTTACAAGTGATAAGTAGATTGCATCCTAGCATGCTAAGTCTAATGCTAGATTGAAAGTTTCTAGGATTATACTCGAAGATACTAAAATTTGGTCCCAATGTCAAAGTGTCATCTGAGTTTGTAAGGATACTTCATTTGGTTAATAGTGATAAAAAGGCAATAATGAGTTATTTTTATGATTTCATGAAGAGGGTGAAGGAAACAATCAAGACCAATCTAAAAAATAGGCGTTCTTTGTACACACCTTATCTTGGAGTCATTAATGAGAGATGAGAAAGACAATTTTACTCTATGTTGTTTGCAGATAAGAAATTTTTGAATCCTATTGTCTATTTCAGACCAGGTTTTACAAAAAAAGCTGAAGTTAATGAAGTAAATCACACGTTAATATAGAATTCATGTACAATATACGAGATACACAAAAAGGGGGGGTTGAATTATGTATTCTTTTTGTGAATACAAAAACTTTAATATATCTTGTTAAGAACTGTTTCAACTGTTAAAAGAATACCCCAAAAGTTATACAAAAATAGTTACATAGTTAAATTGCAAATAACTTCTATATACTTGTCTAAAAACAAAATAAAATAAAGTGAAAGGTTAGAAGATAGACGCTGCAATTTTTATACTAGTTCACCCCAAACCATAGGCTACATCCAGTTCTCAGAGTTCGTCTGAGATTTCACTATACTTCGACAATTTTACAAGTATTCTTTCTTCCCTTTCAGAGCCTCTTCAAGTCTCTTACACAAAGTATTCTTTCTTTTCTTCCATAGCCTCTTTAGGTCTCTTACGCAAAGTATTCTTTCTTCTATCTTAACCTCTCAAGGCTCTTAGCCTTTTCTTTCTCTCACTAGAAAGATATTGTGAGCTTTTTGTTACAATAGGGTTTGCTCTCTAGTATCACACTTTTGAATACAGAATTTTTCTTTGTAAGTAAACACTTAAAAGCTCAAAAGATTAAAAGATTAAGATTGTTCAATCTTCGACTACGACTAGTATATATAGCCTAAGTCTCCAACTGCTTCTTGATTCTTGATAACTGCTTCTTGATTCTTATAGAACTCGTTATTTAGTTGAGTTCTGTAACTAACTCCAACTAACTAACTGTCCGACGTACTAGCGTATATTCATCTTTGTATCATCTGTGTTTTCCTCTTCTTCTATGTTTTTCACTTCTTCTGTGTTTTCCACTTCTTCTGTGTTTTCCGATTCTTCTGTCTTTTTATTTCTTCTGAGTTCTCCGCTTCTTCTGTGTTTTCCACTTCTTCTATATTTTCCACTTCTTCTGTGTTTTGCACTTCTTCTGTGTTTTCTGCTTCTTTTGTGTTTTCCGCTTCTTCTGTGTTTTCCGCTTTTTCTGTATTTTCACTTCTTTTGTGTTTTGCACTCCTTCTGTGTTTTGCACTCCTTCTGTGTTTTCCACTTCTTCTGTGTTTTCAGCTTCTTCTGTGTTTTCCACTTCTTTTGTGTTTTCAGCTTCTTCTGTGTTTTTTGCTTCTTCTGTGTTTTCCACTTCTTCTGTGTTTTCACTTCTTCTGTGTTTTTCACTTCTTCTGTGTTTTGCTGCACATTTAACACACTTATCAAAATAGTTCATTTATTTTGAAAATTATTATTATTTGATTGTCACCAAAATTAGTAATCGTGAAGTCCTCTTGACTTAACAATAACTGTAGAATGCTTTTAAATGAGTAGGATTTGGCTTTATAGAGTAATGATGCAAGGTTCATAGTTAAACTTCTTAAGAATATATTTATTCACCTTGATACACCCAAAGTAATAATTAGTAATAGGAAAACAAATTTTTGCAATGTATAATTTGAAATTATCGAGAAAGTATGGTGTCATATAAAAATTTTCCACCTCCTACCATCCTTAATCTAGTGCCTAAGTAAAAGTATCAAATAGATAACTCAAAAAAAATCTACAAAAGACTATAGAGCATCTAAAAAATGATTGATCAATAAAATTAGATGATGCTCTATGAGGTTATAGGACTTAGTATAAGACGACCTTAGTTCAATGAGCTTGATGAGTTATAATTGTTTGTATAAGAGACGAATATACAAGGAGCAGACTAAGCAATAAAAAGGTACCATATCGTGATTAGAGAATTCTCAAAGAGTTATTAGATATTAATCTATACCTCTAGCTTAAGGTTACTCCAATGAAAAATAAAATCAACATGTTCTAGCCCATTTACAATAATTGAACTATTGTGTCATAAGGTAGTTGAGGTTTCACATCTAAATATAAGTAAATTCAGGTGAATTGTTATAAGCTAAAACAATGCTTAAAAGCATTCTTAATTAAGTAGGAGAGACATTCATTCTTCAAAACCCTTAATAAGAAAGGAACTCCATCTAAGCCATGTTTAAAGAAGCATTTATTGGGAAGCAACCTAATATTGATTTCTAAATGATTTTCCTTTATTTATTTATTTTCCCTTTCATCTACTTTTTTAATGAATTTATTAGATTCTTGATGCTCATTAGGAATATAATTATAAAGCAATCGATATTGATTTAGGGGTTCAAAGAAGTTTTTAGATCTTTAATTTCTTACCTTCTCTACTTACATTTTCATTTTGTACTTATAGTTATTTTTTTTCTTTTTATGTGTCTATGAAGGCTATGTACAACTTAAGTATGAAGAGGAATTATCCTTACCATGAGTTTTAAGAATATTTTTAATAAGCCACATTGTAAGCATTCAATCCGATTGCATTCAATTTAAGGAGTTATTTTGGAAAATTAAACAATGAAGTAAATAATTTGATCCATTATATGTGAGATTTCATTATAATTCAATTGTATTAGGATAATAAACATTATCACTAACAAGTAGATTAGTTTAAACTTGACCGAACACTTTTAAGAAAGCTGCTTAGATTGAAATATTTATCAAGTATATAATTTTAACATTTTTTTAGTTTTGAGTTTATTTTTATGAGTGTTTGATTTGCCTATATTAATTAAAAATTCAATAAAAATGATAAAATAATATGAAGTGAATTAAGGTGATCATTAAATAAATCCTATATGAGACTTTTAACCTAAAAAAAGTCAAAGTTGTGAGTGGTGCTAATATCCAGTTGAAACTATGACTTGATTGAGTAACCGAAGGTATTCATGATAAGGTGTTTAACTTTGTTTCAAAAGGTTAAGATGATATTTCAGTCAAGAAAGTTATGTGCTAAGTGTTTTAATTTTAATTGCATTAGTTTTTTAGAATGGTTTATTAAATATTTGCTAAGCTAAACTTTTTACTCTTATGTTTATTTTATACATGAGGTATGTTGTCTTAGTTTAAGTTGAATTCAAAAGTTTTATAGGTTAGGTTAGGATTGAACTATAATTAAATGTATATGTCTAGAGATTTTTTTCAAGAAATTAAATGGATTGTACAGATATCAAAATGTCATATAGATGGTACCAAACAATCAAAGAATATTTACTCTTACCATTAGTACACAATCATTACTCTCAAAGCATATCCATATTGAACTTACTAATCTACTCTCCCATGATGATAAAGCATCACAGCGTGCATTCTTTTTTAGTAAATGATCTCTTAGTAAAGTGTATCTTGTTGTTTGGCATGATGTTAAAACATCATAGGTTCCTTTCCTTCCGAATTTGATATACTATCCACCCTCACTTTTATACAAAGTCATACATATCTAATGCATTTATTAGATAGAATAGGTTTATCCATACATAAAATCTTTTTAAATAAAGCTTGTAAGATAGCTCAACCCAATAGTTGATTGATATTCAAGAGCATATTGTGTAGGTTAATCTAAAGAGGAATGTGTTTAGATTTTAGTTTCTCTAATATTCAAAAGGCAAATTGTGTATGTTGATAAAAAAAGAAGCAGGAAAACCAGAGACGACTTTGGCTCCTTCAAAGATAATTGTGGCAGGAGGAGAAGATGGTGAAAAAAGATAGGAAAAATAAGAAGCAACAAGTTAGGACATGATTTAAAGTGGAAAGAGGGTGGGAAAGGGGGTTCATTAAAAGTTTAAAAAACTATTTATAAATGGGTCAAACTTAGTAAAGGGAGAGAGAGCTAGCTCAAAGAGTAGACACTCAAACTATGTAGGAATGAAGAGCGAAAGAGAGTAGAAGACTGCCTAGTGAGTGAGATATTTTATTGGAAGACTGAAGAATGAAACGATTCCCACCAATAGGAAGAAAAATCGAAAAACATAAGAGAGAAGCAAGAGCTTCTCTATCTAAGCAAGAATATATTATGGAAACAAAAATGAGACCCACAACTTAAGATATGATCATATTCTAAATTATATCTATGAAGTCATTCTTATTTAAAAACATGTTTTTGTTGGAATTTAAACTCTAAAAATATTCTATAACCCACTAGAATCATGCTTAAATTATGCCAGGATTGGTGTAGATTTTTTTAAGTAAAATTATACTAGTTATTATTTACATATAAACCCATTGTTGCAAACCTAGTTTTTTTGATGTAACTATCATCATAATTATTTAATAATGAATCAGTTGTCCTTTGTTTTTGAGGATGTAGGCAAACTTAAATTATTAGAACCTCATTAAAAATGTCTTGTATTTTTGTTTTTTTTATTGTTTGCTGTTTATTTTCTCAACACTTTTGTTTATATATTCCTATAAAATGAGATATTCGAGGAGCATAACTATGGACATTGAATTTTTTCGCATAAGTTTTCTTGTATTTGAAATTCCTGTAAAAATATAAATGTTTCTTTTACTTTATAGTCTCATGTTTTTATTAGTTTTCATTACGTGCATTTGATTGCCTTAGTTTCATCTCTTAGATCTTTTGTTTATTTTTTCATAATTAAATTACACAATAGTTAGTTTTAATTGTTCATAAAATAGTTTAATTTCTTAGGAATTTCTTATTTTAGAGAGTTTATTTATTTATTTGATGATATAATTGAAGTTTGGATTATATAACAGAATTTTGGATTAATGAAAATGATAAGAAACAAAATAGGACTTAAATTACAATTGAAAAAGGATTAGAGCACAAAAGCAGGAAAAAAAGGGCTACTCTGATGAAACAAAAATCAGATGTTGAAACATGCCTTAAATCAAAGTGCATGAAAGCATTGAGAAGACAACACATAAAGAGGGGCCAAACTATAGTAAAATGGTAAATCAATTAAAAGAAATGACATTAATAGTGGAATCTCTTGCCTAAACTAATCCACATGTCACGATGACAATGGTGAGCAATATAAGATCTCAAACACGTGTGGTTTCAATCTCACCGTCCATTCAAAACCAACGGTTTCCCATATTTATCCTGCAACCTACTTTGTCTCAATTGCTGGTAATTAATTGCCAAGTTTGCAATGTATTCAATAGATCCAAATCTTAGCCATCGATAGGGTTTGAATGAATTGTTGAGATGTGATGAATGTTTGGTAGTCTTATTAAGGTTGTTTATTAGTTTAAGGTTTCTTTCTTTCACGTTGTTCGTTTTGGAATTAGGGTTCACAGTTTTGGGAATCTTTTATAAAACTAAAGCATTGTGTTACCCTTTTGAAAAACCTGATTCTGTTTTGATTCACTTAAATGTTGGTTAAAGATAGATAAGTTTTAAATTTCCTGTGTAGAAAAGTTAATTTTATCAGTTGGGCTTATTCTTTGCTTAGGCCCATTTAATTTCAAAAATAGTTGTCATGTTTCTTGCACTTGTGGGTCTAGGCTTCAAAATTTAGGATTAAAGCCTCAAAGCCATTCTAATTTTAAAATGAATTTTTATGGAAGGGTGAGTACTATATTTGTTATTCAAATTTCAAGAGTGAAGCTAATAAAAGCATTAAAAAAAGTCTATGAAAAGGGAGAAGGTTAAATTTTATATGCTCATTCTTTTTAATTGTTATTTGTGCTAAAATATACTAATTAAAAATTTTCCTTTTCATTCTAAATTTAGACCCACATATTTTAAAAGATACTCAAATAAAATTGGACGTTTTAGGTCCTCAAGAACATTAATTTAAACCAAAGTGTTCTATAAAAGAATTAATGCATGGACTCAACTTTACAAGAGTTTAATCTAAAGAATTGGGCCAAAAACTAAAATGATTTAATTCCACAGGAGGAAAGGTAAAATGTTTTATATTTTGTCTAAGCTTAGCCTAAGCTAATAAAAGTTTATTTATTTTATAAAAATTATATAATTAATTCTTAACTAAATAAGGGATTAAGAGTGATAAAGCAAGGAAAGATCACTGATAATAAAAATGAATTATTAAAAAATAAAACATAGTTGGTATTTAGGTAAAGGGACCAATTCTTATGGGCTTCCTAAAATGAAGAAGAAATATGTGAAGCTTGTATCCCTTCTACAGCATTAAGATCTTTAAATTTAGAAAATTAGGTGTGAGGTTTATAGTAATGTGACTGTGTGTTTTTTTTTTTCATATTTTATCACATTCATTATTTTTGTCATCTTTTTCTATTTTAAGCATTTATATATCACATTCATTATTTTTAAGCACAGACTCTCATGTGTGTGTGTGTGTGTGTGTGTGTGTTTGTGAGCAACGGTAGAACCAGCCTTTGGAGTGAGGGGGTTATAGTTAGCTTTGGACGGAGTGGGAGCAACTTCTTAGGGCAAGATTGATGACCAAGTTTTGACTGATTCTTTGGGAGCATCCTTTCTTTCCACATGACGTGAGATGCAAGACAAACTTTGTGTTTGTGTGTGTGTATGTTATTTGTACTCATGACATTTTTCCTTTATGACAAAATCCTTTACATAATCCCTTATTTAGATTTGAGGATAAGGTGCTGTGTAGTAGATTTGATATGTATGTTAGCATAAATTCTTTCCTCCCTTTAAGATTCAAACTTCAAAAAAGTGGGAGGTATTTTTTTAATTAATATTAGTTATCCTCTTTTAAGTTTCACAATATCTCTAGAAGTAGAATTTACACCTTAAACTAACTGCACTTATTAACTTAAAGCTTGCCTATAGTACCAATTCTTAAGGTCTATCAAGTTTATGGTATACCTTTAAGAGAATCAACTTGTCTTCTTTTAAACCTAACTCTTATTTCTTATATTATTATATGCCGGATTAAACAGGGAAGGGATGTGGACAACTCCTTTATACACCATTATTACTTTCTATATTCATTAAATCACATTATATTTATACTAACCTTTTTTTAGTTTTCTTTTACAAGGATTTTGTTATTATGCATAAAAATAATATAGAGAAGTTATTTATTAAGAAATATTGGGATTATAAGCTTCAAATCACCCAAGAAGTAGAGTCGGAGAACATGATCATACTGGTATTGAACAAGAACCCATAGACAGATCACAATATTTTAAATTGAAATAGTTTTTTTATCTTTACTTTTATTGTTTTCATGTATTAAAACCTTATATTTCATTAAACAATAGAAGATCCTGACGAAGGACTAGTTTTATGCAATGAAGAATAAGTCTATAAACTTTAGTTACCCAAGTTTCATTGTATTCTTGAAATTTATTTTTGTATTAAAACCCTTTTATTAAAACTTACTATTATTACGTTGCTTAACATGGTTATATAAGTTAGTTGCCTAAGTTTCATAGGATTCTTGTAATTTATTTTATTATTAAAAACCTTTTTATTAAAATTTACTAATATTGGTGTTATTTAACATGGTCGTATGTTCATAAGCTTTTTTATTTTAAAGTTGATTGTTCATGTTAACCATTACTCTAAAAAGAAAAGTTAAAAAGGAAAATAAGTATATTCTTACATCATAAGGTCACAAATCAAAGTAATGGAATCATTTTAGCTTGAAAAATCTAAAATGGAAGATTTAAGAGAGAAATAATCCCAAATAACAGAGGATCTTAGATTTAAAAGGTTAATAACATAAAGTTTCCAAATGAGGATGAAACTCAACCTAATACTCTTGGAGTGCAAGTTTCATTTACTGCATCATTTCCTCCATTCAATTCGTATATCAAATTTATTATAACTCATATGTAACATCCCGTTTCCAGAGAACGGGTCGGACCAGAGAAACGGGTCCGGGTGTGGTAAATTAACACATCTCATGC
>JANZXP010000002.1:14928387-14939503 GCA_027576715.1 Erythroxylum flavicans
ATTGATTGTGTTTTTATTGATTTAATTGTGATTTCAATTCTGCTCTTAATAACTTGGCAATAAACTGAGAGGGTGAGTTGAGTAAAAATAATCAATTTGGGCTAACAAGAATTAGGTGAATTGATAGGTTAAGAATTGATTCAAACCGGTAGAATTGTGTAACGAGAGATCGACTGTAGGTTCCTGGTAGGTTAATAGACAACTTATAACTAATATAGGTTTTGGGCCATTTACGAATCTAGAGATCGCAATTTCATAATTTAAATTAGGGATCATCAGTTAGGGTTAAGAATTATAACTCGAGAGAGAGTAATTCACTTTAGGATTGTCTAGACCCGTTAAGTCAGTGATTGTATAATTGGTTAGGTTTCCATTAATTTCGAATCAAAATCCCTTTTCTCTCACTTGGTGATTTATAGGTTAATTTCGAATTGGTTGTGTGATTGCTATTTTGTTTACACTTTAGCACTTTAATTTCTCATAATTGATTGTTGATTGATTTTATTTATGCATTAGTTATTTGTTTAGAATTATTGTAGTTCAATACGACCTTAGATTTTGGGACTAGATTAGGCTTCCTTGTGTGATCGACACCTTAGGTATTACGCGAACGACCCGCGCGCTTGCGGAATTTACCAAAGTTATAATAGTAAAACTTAGTGCATATAACCTTTCGAACAGTCTATACATCCAAGATCTATCAACATTACTCATTTCTACAAAACTATTAATTTCAAACAGTGATTCCATAGTTAGTATCCTTCATGTTCCCCAAAGTTTACATAACAACAAAACTTTACACAACATCCCCTAAGTATTAACCAATTGAATTAATGACCTACAATTGATTTCAAAACTATGATACATGGCATTGTTTACACTTGTAAATCAAGAAAACAAGTTCTTGCTGTGACTCCTAGGCTCGTGGAATTTTTCACCAATAAGCCTCACGGGAGCTACATTATAGGTTTCCAGCCTATATACCATCCTATAATGAGTGATTTTGCTTTAACACTCACTTTGATGTATTGAAGAAGAATATAAAGACAACAACAATAACAACGACGGAGTAAAAGATAGAAATTTGTGAATATGAATACAAGATCCTAAAACTTGTGATAGTTGTGCTTATCTTCTACTTTCCATTTATTGTGTAATTGCTTTTATTCTGAAGCTAAAATTGGTGTATTTGAAGCATGTTCAAGTCCATAAAGAGATCGAAATTTTAATGTGAATATTACTATTATTAACTTCAATAAATGTATTTTAGTGTTGCATATATTAACCAAACTTTGATCAACGGACATGTTCAAGTGCTTAAAGAAATGGTTTACATAATAAATATTTTAGATAAAATCTGGTAATAATAAAATTTTCAATGCTACAATAAGGAAAACATTACTTTAAAAAACAACACATTTGAATATTACCCGGATTTAATCAAAGTAGGAGTTAATATTGTCTGATGTCAAATTTTGGTAAGTATGTTATCTAAGCTAATTTTAAAAGACATGATGATCATATAACAATTTCTATTGTTTGTTTTGTGTATCTTTATGAAAGGTCTATTTGTAGGTTTTTCTTAATGATTTAATTTTATATGTTTACTAAAACTCTTAATAGAATAAGTAGTTATATAAATTTAATTTCCCTTAACCATATTGATCTTTTGGTGGATTGAGTTTTTAGGGAATCGAGTTTGATAGAAGAGAGCAACTTAAGATATCTTGGATGAGAAAGTATTGACATGCCACTTAGTGCAATAAATTTGAATGATGAAGAATATAAAACTCTTCTCAATGATGAAGATTTTGCACTAAATAAGAATTAAAGTCAATACGATTTGAGTGAGTATTTAATTGAATGAAATCTTAGGTTTTTTTTCTCATCTTCTTTTAATTTCACTTATATTTGATGTAGATGTTAAATTTTATATAGGCAATATAAATATAACTACAAATATTTTTAGTTCAAGTTTCACTTCTAATTAATTGTTTCTTAGACATGAACTCTTGTTGTAAATTGTAATAGTTAGAGAATCATGAATATTTATTATTCTTTTTATTTGATTTTTTGATATAATTATTATTTATTCATCATCATCACACTTAGTCCGAAATTTCACAATAAAGCGGAATCTGGGGAGGTCTAATAGTATGTAGCCTTACCTGCATGCAAATGTGACAATAAAAGAATGATGCAGGTTAAAGAGTAAATAAGTAAAACTGACATATTAAATTATTATGTAAATAAAATTACAATAAATATATAAATAAATAAAATAAAATAAAACCAAAGGATATACTTGAAAACAAAATATAACATGAAGATAAAAAATATAATAATAATAATAATAATAATAATAATAATAATAATAATAATAAAGAAGTACAAAGTAGTTGATATAAGGTTAGAAAAAAGATATTATTTATTATATAATGAAATTGTAACATTTTAAAATATTTTGTATTGTCCTTAATTTTTTATTGTATCATAATTAAATAATTTTTTATATTAATTATGATTATTATTTATATGTGAAACATATGAAATATAATATTAATAATAATAAATAGATTATTATTATTTCAAATTTTATTATTATAATTTTTAAAGAGATAGTTAATGTAAAATTATAAATTATAAAATATTAAGTGATTATTTTTATAATTTTAAAAAATTTTAATAGGAAGCAGGTGCTGCAATGCCAAGGCACCACGCGTCTTCAAACCTTCTTAGTTAACTCCATCACCAGAAAATAGTCCCAGTGCCCTAAATAGAACCAGCTGCTGTAGCTTGAAGAGAAGTTCCTCTGTATGCTCCTTGAAAGGCTTAAACCTACATTTGGGTGCTTTCACCGTACGACCAAAAATGATCAAGATTCTGTTCTTCGACAGCTTGGAGAGTTGTTCGGATTCTCACTGCTAGCTTCCCCAGCTTCCAATAAGGTTAAAGGTAAACTTGATTTACATTATTCCTCTTATTTAGCTGTTGCTTTACCAATGAGGAGGTGGATTGCTTTTACTGGCATTCCTTCGGATATTGGATATTTCCTGCTTGCAGCTGCCCTTATTACCTTACTCTGAATTTTTGAAATATAGCCGATCCTCCATGCATGCGTAATCTGCCTGCTCGGTAGATTAGTATCCTTACAAATTCCATCACCGGAAAGAGAGAGTTGCGGAGTGACGGAGACGGTTTGGGATAATGGAGTTCGAGAAGAGAAAAGCGGCGACGTTAAAGTCACTGGGATCATCCGAAACCGACAAGTCACCCAAGGGCAAGTTAGACGCACCCATAATCGCACTCCTCATTACTCTTAACGCCCACCCCTCCTTTTTCACCACCAGTTCCTGCTCCGGCCGTATCTCTATCCTCTCCCAACCCAAACAACACTCCTCGACTCCTCTCACTAAAAAGAAGGCACGTGGCGGTTCCTGGCTCTTTATAACCCACGAGAATGCAAATCCCGACTCTGTCGTCTCCCTCATCTCCCACAATTATATTTCTCCAGTTGGGGAGCTGGTTTTCCGATTTGAGCCGTTGATCATCGCCGTGGAGTGTAAGGACGTTGATTCGGGTCAGTTTTTGGTTTCATTGGCGATATCATCAGGGTTTAGGGAATCGGGGATTACTAGTGCGGGGAAGAAAAGGGTGATAGTGGGAATTCGGTGTTCAATCAGAATGGAGGTTCCGTTGGGGGACTCCGACAACCTTCTTGTGTCGCAGGAGTACGTGAGGTTCCTCGTGGATGTCGCTAACCGGAAGATGGAAGCTAATAGGAAGAGGACTGAAGGGCTTTTGACTGTTTTGAGGGACAATGGCTTTGTGGGCCCCGAAACGACTCCGTCAGAGAATGTAAATGTTGCTTCTTATTGCGATAATGGAATTGCCAATAAGATAGGAGTTTCAAATTGCCCTTTTTCTGTCAGTCGAATGGTAGTTGTTGGTGAACCTACGGAGAAGCTTTTTCTTTGGGGTCATTCTGCTTGCTTGCTGGACCGTGAGATTCTTGTATTTGGTGGTTTTGGAGGTGTTGGAAGACATGCCCGAAGAAATGAACCTTTGTTGTTTGACCCTTTAAGTGGCACTCTAAAAGCAGTTAATGTTGATGTTGCTCCATCCTCTCGTTTAGGCCATACGGCATCCCTTGTAGGTCACTGTGTATATATTATTGGAGGAAGAGCTGATCCTTTAAACATACTGAATGATGTATGGATGTTTGATACTGCTAAACACGAATGGAGATTATCAGAAGCTACAGGAAGTGCTTTTCCTTCCCGGTTAGTAATTTCTTAATTTGTTATGTATCCACATCCTTTGCCTTTTAACGTCTTTCTTTTTCCTTTATTATTTATTTTGAACTGTAAGTCTTGTCATAAAAATCGTATGCCATTATAAGGACCATGCTTATATCGAACATGAAATTGCCTATATTTCATCCGCCTTCATCATCTCTATTGATTTCTTTTTCCTTTCATTTGTCGTGTACATCTTCTACAGTCATCGACATGCAGCAGCAGTTGTTGGATCAAGCATTTATGTTTTTGGTGGACTAAACAATGATATTATCTCTTCATCCTTGCTTGTCCTTAATACTGAAAATATGCAGTGGAATGAGGTATTGGCCAGTGGAGAATGGCCTTGCGCCCGTCATTCCCATGCAATGGTACCTTATAGATCTAAAATCTTTATGTTTGGAGGGTACAATGGTGAGAAAGCTCTGGGAGATTTGTACAGTTTTGATGTTCAAACTTGTATTTGGAGAAAAGAGAAGCCAGCTGGAAGGAATCCACATGCGAGGTTCTCCCATTCCATATTTGTATACAAGAATTTTATTGGGGTTATTGGGGGATGCCCAGTCAGACAGCATGTCCAAGAGTTGGCATTACTTGATCTCCAGCTCTATTTGTGGAGGCATGTGAGAATTGATTATATTGGTAAAGAACTTTTGGTGCGCAGTACAACAACTATTGTTGGTGATGAACTTGTTGTGCTTGGTGGTGGGGCATCTTGTTATGCATTTGGAACAAAGTTCAGTGAGCCCCTAAAAATGAATTTGCTGCCATTGATGTCACTAAAAGACAAAATTATCCCACTAGATATCAGAACTGATCATGTTTCTCCCGCATGTGGTGAACTGAAAGTAGAGAACAATGCATGCCATCAAGATTGTCAATTTGAAAGTGCAGAAGTGCCCCCACAAAGTTGTACATTTAATATTAAGCCTGACAAATATGAACTGGTAGCTTCACATTGGGTGATAATACTTCAAAGAAAATATGCCAAATTGGGGAAGGACATACTGAAGAAATTAGGTTGGTTAGATCTTGGGAGGAAGGTTTATTCACAGAAGGATGGTTTACATGTTTTGTTCCCTATCACTGAGAAACTGCATGCTGTGGTCCTCAAAATGCAGCATCAGTTTGGAGATGCACTTGGAGGGCAGAACGATGCAGATATGCTTAGATTATTTGAAAAAGAGTTTTTGTCAGATGGGGCCTCATGTCTTATGGCCTTTAAGCTTCTAAAGGAATGTGGTGCCACCATGTTGGCTGATGAAGGTATTCAGACAAGAAAAACTGCCAAGTCTTCTTTGCAAATAATGAAAGAAGCTGTAGCCTCTTTAATAGAACATAAAGGTCTACCAGTAGATTTATTAGAACAGCTGCCTACTAGGTATGAAATTGTAATTTAATTTCTTTGATTTTGGAATTTTTTTAATGTCATAATTGGTCCATGTTCTTCATTGATACTTAGAAATGTATGCTTTTCTGGCTTAAGGTTAATATGATTGAAGGAGACAACAAATTTTCTTAATTTCAGATGGGAACAACTTGGTGACATTGTTGTGCTTCCAGTGACATCATTCAAGGATCCAGCTTGGAATGCCATTGGCAAGGAACTTTGGCCTATTATTGCTAGATCACTAAATGCGCGTCGCCTGGCTCGCCAGGTATGTTATGGTTTGTTAATTGGATGCATGTTCCTTGCTGGTCGATGATAATTTGTAATGTGTGCCGTAGAAAGCAAGTTTTCGGTAATGGTAAAGGAATAGAAAGAAACTTAATTGTATTTTTTGTGTTGTTCAAAATCTTTTGTTCAGTTCCATTATGAGTGAATATCAAATTAATTAATAACCATACCAAAAATTGAGGGATCTTACATGCGCCAACTTTATGTGATCCATATTCCAATGCAGCATGTACAGTTTGGATAGACCATTGGTTATGTGTAATTCTATTTTACCTCTCAATTACTATGAAACCATGTAACTCATACTTGGATGGTTGATAATCTGTAACATGTTCAGAATCTGTGGTTTAGTCACATTATGAGTGAAAAATTAGTTAACAATCATACTAACAATGGAGGGATCTAACATGCATCAACTTTATGGTATATTACAGTGCAGCAAGTATAATTTGGGAAGACCATTGGTTATGCTTACTTTCGCCACTCACTATTATGTAATCATGTGACTCGTACTTGCATGGATGGATATGGATTATTATGACCAATTTAGTAGGATAAGGCCATGTTATGCTGATTCGTGTGCACGTATTGAGCAAATTTGTGATACTATTCTATTCTAATTGTTGTAAAGTAGAAAAGAAATTTGTATCAAAAGAAAAATGATGATGCAGAAGTTGTCGTAAATTTTGTTGTGAAGGGTTCTTTTTGCATACAAAAGTTCTAGATTGATTCTCATTCATGCACACTTTTCTTAAATGTTTGTTATGATAGGGTCGAATTTCGCAAACTGGAACAAGGGACAGTAATTTGGAGATTCTTTTTGGATATGATGGTTGGGTTGATCATCGAGAAAATGGAATTCTTTATTCTTTTGATGCTACCAAGTGCATGTTCTCTTGGGGTAATCTTTCTGAGAAGCTTCGTATGTCTCGTCTGAAATGTGAAGATCAGGTTATAGTGGATTTGTTTGCTGGGATTGGGTACTTTGTGTTGCCATTCCTTGTCAGGTACTTTAGATTAGTACGCTATAAGTTGAGGTTTACGGTTTGTTTTAGGTCTCTCTTTTCCTTTCTCTCTAGCTTCTATATATAGTTTGTTTAAGGTCTCTCTCTCTCTCTCTCTTTATATATATATATATATATACACACTCACCCAGACTGGATATATCACATTGAATTGGCATTCTTTATACCTATTTGCCTGCGAAATTTCTTATCATCAGATAAGTTGTCTTTGAAGACCTTCTGAGCATAACATGTTAAAATTGAGTTACATTCCTGAATTGTGCAATTCTCATGGACATAATTTCATTGCTTGTTATCCAAATAATTGTTTTCTGCTCTCCTAACTATTGATAAGTTACTTCAGTGACATCTTTCTTTTTGTTCTGTTTGAATTCTTTGTGTATTGCTTAGGGCTAAAGCCAAGCTGGTCTATGCTTGTGAATGGAATCCTTATGCTGTTCAGGCCCTTAAAAGAAACCTCCAAAAGAATTTTGTCTCTGATCGGTGCGTTGTACTTGAAGGAGATAATCGATTGACTGCACCTAAAGTATGTTGCACCACTTCTTAGATTATATTCTAAATATCCTCGTAGATGCTTCCCAATTACCCTGCCCCATCCCTTGTTTTTCTTCCTGAACACAAAAGACGAGATTGTTTGAGATAGTGTTTTCTCCGTGCAATGTGTGATAGTCATAAAATTGTATTAGATGGACACAATGCTTGTGGCCCATGAATTAACGGAGTTGCCTGCCTCAAACTGATTAAATGAATACTTATTAATTGATCACTGGATGGCTGCTTGTGTTTTTAAATTATTTGCTTTTAAACAATCGCAATAAACTTGGTGTATGGAGGTTAAGATTTGGCGGTTTATTAATCTAGTGTTGCAACCGACTTCCAGCTAAGGGGCTTTATTTCTGTCGTCTGTGGACTATTCTTCATTATGTTCTAAAAAGAACTACCATGAAAGTTTGAATTAATAGAAGAAGATTGTGCTGGAATTTATTAGTTGCTTTATTGCAGGGAGTGGCTGATCGAGTATGTCTTGGTCTTCTCCCCTCTAGTGAGGCCAGTTGGGTAACTGCTGTTAGGGCATTGAGGTGAATAATTGAATAATTGTAACGTTATTTTCACTTTGTCTCGATAAACTTGGAAGACTGCTGAAATGCAGATATACAACATCCACATACTTTGTTGTCCGAAAGGTTATGCTCCAATGAAGGGGTGAAACTTCTTGGAGTTCAAGTCTACATTAGAGCTGAAACAGTTAAACTTGTTCTTTTGCTTTCATTTGCACATTTGACAATATCGCATCTTGGGAATTTTCTGTAACAATAGTTTCTGTTTTATGCACCATTTGGCATTTGCTTTTAGTAATTGTGAGCCAAAGGCAGAAGAAAAGGATAAAATACTGATAACTTATTATTCTAGCTTTTGCTACTTAATATGTGGCATCTCTCTCTTTCTCTTTCATATTTTATGGTCTGATGCTACTATTGCAGAGATGACGGTGGAATGTTGCATGTACACGGTAACGTAAAGGACTCAGAAGAGGTTTCTTGGAGTCAACATGTTCTGAGATCTATAGATGAAATTGCCAAACTAGAAGGTACAATTTCGTGGAACCTAGTGAATGTTGAATCAGTTGATACTGAGGTTGTGCTATCCAACACTTGATTCCGATCATTTGCAGGTCATTGTTGGGAGATATCAATAGAGCATGTGGAGAGAGTAAAATGGTATGCCCCACACATCCGGCATCTTGTTGCTGATGTGAGGTGCGGACTGTTTCATTCATAAATCACTTGAAACAACTATGGTTAAGAGACTCTCTAGTACCAGCATTATAGATTATGCTTGGACTGGCAGAGCTAGTAATTCATCACCCATAAAGTACGAAAATGGGTTCAAGGTAAGTTGTCTATTAGCAGGTACTGTCAAGGTGCAGGAGATAGATTTCAAAGTGTTGTCGTAATAATTACATATTACCAGCTCATCTCCGCCCACTGGGGGAATCGAATTGTGCCATTTTGCAACTGTAATAGGGCAATAACAATGTATATTTAAGGGGCATTCTTGTGGACGCATTTGATTTTGAATATGAATACAAGGTGGTGTAGCCGAAGGACATATAGCTAAAACTATAACAAGCGGCAAAAGTTTCGTTTAAATTTATGTGTTTGTGTGTGCGCGCTCTGTAAGTGGAGTCTGAGCAAAAACACGAATCACATGGCATCTCCATTTAAGACAAGAAACTCACCAACAGAGTCTAGAATTGGTATTGTTTACGGATCTTTTGTCCGAGGTTTGTAACAGTTTATTCCAAAGAATTGTTCTTGGATTTAGAAGGTTGATCGGTGTTTTTTTATTTCTTTTGTGGGAAGTATAGTGCAACCCATATCCAGAAATGCAATGTTATGAATTAAGGTAGGTATCAGCAAATATCGGTATTATTTCTGAGTAATTTTTAAAATTTATAAAATAGTTCTTTTTTTTAATTGTAAAATGATTAATTAGTATATTATATTGTATAATTTATTTCTTTACATTAACCATGTCTTAATTTAAAATAATATTATTTTTCACATATTTCACATATAAATAATAACTATAAATGCAAAATATAAAAATAAAAATAATATAAATTATTAAAAATATTATAATTTTATTACATAATAAATAATAATTACATCAAAAATATCAAATAAAAAGAATAATAATATTCATTATTTTCTAACGATTATAATTTACAACAAAATTTGTACCAAAGAATTAACTAGAAGTGAAACTTGAAACAAATATTTACAGTTACATCGCATAAATAAAATTTAACTTATATATCAAATATAAGTGAATTTAAAAGAAAAGGAAAAACAAAAACTGGGAATGTTTATTTGGTACAAAATTTTTATTATTGAGAAGAGTTCCATCATCACCATCATTTAAATTCATTACACTAAATAACATGTCAATGCTTTCTCATCTAAGATTATCTTTCAAGTCACTCTCATCTATCAAATCAAGTTCCTAAAAAGCCCAATATGCTAAAAATAGATATTATCGATGCAAATTGAATCTACTGAACTACTTGTTCTATTAAGAGTCTTAGTAAACAACAAAATTAAATTACTAAAAAATTATAAGATATTATATCTAATTTAATAATGATCCTGAAGCTTTAAATTGTATCGAACAAAAATCAAATCATTCATTCTTTTGTACTCCAATCCATTCTTTTTCTTGGAATGAATGAATTCAAAAGTGCTTCAATTTTTTTCATAGCTTGTTGTACTCACACATTAACTTAGAGTTCAAATTGTAAATCTTTGTAATTCTAAAACACCACTTCGGAACTGATCCCGCCAAGAAATTGTAAGTTGTAAAATAACAAAAGTAGTATTATAAACAAAATAAAGTAATGAATAATTTTCAACAAGTAACAAAAGTGAAAAAAAACCTTGAACAAGTTTTTCTTTTTGACAAATAGCTATGAGCATCCGAAAATCCTTAGAAGCCTCCTTATAAATCTTCTCTTGTGAGCTTAGAAGATCTTGCATCATTTGATAGGCAACAATTGTCATCATAGTTAATAACATTCTCTTATTAATTGTCAAGAGGACTTCATGATTATTAATTTTGGTGACAATCAAATAATAATAATATTAGAAATAAACGAACTATTTTGATTGGAGAAATACACAGAAGAAGTGGAAAACACAGAAGAAAGGGAAAACACAGAAGAAGTGGAAAACACAGAAGAAGTGAAAACACAGAAGAAGCGGAAAACACTGAAGAAGCGGAAAACACTGAAGAAACAGAAAACACAGAAGAAGTAGAAAACAAAGAAGATGTGAAAACACAGAAGAAGCGAAAAACATAAAAGAAGTGAAAACACAAAAGAAGTGGAAAACACAGAAGAAGTGAAAACACAGAAGAAGCGGAAAATATAGAAGTAAGTGAAAACATAGAAGAAGAGGAAAACATAGACGATACAAAGATGAAGATACGCTAGTACGTTGGACAGTTAGTTAGTTGGAGTTAGTTACAGAACTCAACTGAATAACGGGTTCTACAAGAATCAAGAAGCAGTTATCAAGAATCAAGAAGCAGTTGGAGACTTAGGCTATATATACTAG
>JANZXP010000002.1:14939603-14960520 GCA_027576715.1 Erythroxylum flavicans
TTATATAATTAATAATAAATTGTATATAATTAATAATAAAATAATAAAACTTTTATTAAAATTTTATTATTTTAAAATAGAAAATATAAAAAATCATTTGTCACAATTGTGCATGACTTTTTAATTAGACATGATTTCTGTCTTAAAATCATAGCGTTAAACCTCTAGTAACAACAATTTTAATATCAGGCGTATAATAGTCATTTACTATATATTACATTCCATTCCATCCATCTTCCAAACAATGTTTCACTACGTTATATTATGAACCCTTCCATCCCTCCTAAACAACTTTTCACTATATTACATTCCATTTCATTATAAATCGTTCCCTTCTGTTCCATTATGTTCTGTTCCGTTCCATTAATTAACATCCATCCAAATAGGCCCAAAGGTAAAGAGGAGTGGTAAAAACAAGTCGTAGATATTTTTTGTTAAATAATTGGTTAATGGACCAAGTCTATAGAGACTTTTTTGTTTTATTCCTTATTTCTAATAGTTAGTTGAGATATGATTCAATATTAGTAAATTATTTTGTTTTATTGTTATGTTTCAGCTTTATATAATGAGCAATGCAGTGAATAAAGAGGTGCTCCAAAAAAAATAAAATTGTGTACTTTTATATTTGTTTCAGCTTCTTTATTTCTATTTTTACTTCCTTCTTTAGTCAAAAACCAACAATGATGATTTCTTAAGACTTGTAAGTATTACTAAATTTTCAAACTGAATGTTGTCATCATCTCCCAAAACTCTATTATCTGTAAGTAATATATCTTGGCCCTAAATGTAAAGTACTCATTGATTTAGTCATAGATAATCAAAATTAACTGAACTATATTACACTCTAGATCTACATGGTTAAGGAAAACCTACATAACAAACTGTGCATATGCATGAGCATGTATTTGTGTATTTATGTGTATTTGGTAAGCTTAAAAACCAAGTAAGCACATCTACCTGGATCTCACCGAATAAGACACTATCTGATGATTGCTTATGCAAAAAGTTTTCTTGGTTGATAAGAGGACTTTGGAGACTTCTTGCACTTGAAATCTTATGTTCTTTTCACAAAATATGAGAACTCAGAACAGCCCTTAATCAATGTTGAAGTTATTTCTCACGTCACTACCCTAGCTAAGATTGAGTGAGGTAAAGCACTGCGATTCAACGATTTTAATTATCCACCTCTAAAATTGTATACCTTGCAAATAGAGGTAAAACATTTAATCTCATATTGAGTCCTTGCAACCATTTAACCCCTATACTCTACTGGTCCTATTTTATAAATGAGACAAGTATCCAACACATTTTACTTCACTTCACTATACGTCCAAAGGCAAAAGTCACAAATAAAAAATTTAGGATCCTTAAGATAGTTTCAGCTACAAAAGATGGAGCACATCTAGATGGCAGTGGGTTTTCAACCCAATTAATATTTGCAACAACCGACTCGAAAAATGAACATAGAGGCTAAAAAATGGATTTTAAATAGATGCTAAAAAATGGATATGGATATGGAGTTAGATATGGGTCTAGTGATAACCCGAGCCAATGGATACCCATACCTGACCCATTTTTTATTAACTCTATTTTTTCTATTTTTCTTGAATATTTATGGCTAAATATAATGAAATATTAATATTTTCTGAGGAGAAACAGCTTTAAAATCCCCACTTTACTCTTCACCTTTTTCCAGGCAAAAAGAGCCCATTTGTTTTAGTCATTCCATCAGTGACTTTTGAGTTCTCAATTCTGTGGAGTTAATGCAAAGACAATTTGAAGCTTTGGAAATTTCTGCCTTTGTTCCAGTCCTTGATTGTGAAAAATATATATTATCATTACACCAGATATTATGATTTTTAGTATTCCAATTTTATGGT
This sequence comes from Erythroxylum flavicans, assembly GCA_027576715.1. Classification (NCBI taxonomy): domain Eukaryota; kingdom Viridiplantae; phylum Streptophyta; class Magnoliopsida; order Malpighiales; family Erythroxylaceae; genus Erythroxylum; species Erythroxylum flavicans. Next base: position 14,941,484 of record JANZXP010000002.1, read on the forward strand.
CTTTTAAGACATATAAATCAAAAGTTTGACTTATTATTATTAAAGTAATTTTGATTTGGCGCGTTCACAAAAATCTACTCTTTATATTTTCTATTTAGAAGTTATATTTTTATGTGCTAAATAACCCGATCGATATCGAAAAACCTGAACAATCCAATGGATTTGGATATAGATAAAAAGGAAATCATAAAAAGTGATGGATTTTAAATGGATAATGGATTGAGTCATAAAAAATGGATATGGATATGGGTAGAGTAATACCTGAACCAAACCATATCCATTGCCATCCCTAAGCACGTCGTATATTAGAGTGTATGGATATGGATGCAAAGACTTTAAACTAAGGCAGAGGCTCTAACGACTTGGCATACCATTACAGAGAATAGGATATATGGATTGTTTCCTTAACCTTGAAGATAATACATATTTAGTAATAATAGTAAAATTGATATTTAAGTGAGATAATGGGATACTTGCGAACATTTGAGAGATATGTTTGAAAAAAGACTAGCTTTGTGAGATAACAGTCGTGTATCAAACCTTGTATCTTCACGAAAACTTAGTTTTTCATATAAATAAAGATATGAGTCAGTCAAAGAAAGGATGAATCATTTTTGAAACATAAAAGGAGGTAAAACACTCACTTTTGGGAAATTTATGGAAGATTAGTCTTCATCCTTCTAGTTTGTAGGTGGAATTAAAGCCTAATATCACATCTTAACATCTCTTCATTTTATATTATTTATCTTCTCTCTATAGAGATTTTTCTCTTGCATATTGATATGGTATTTATGTAAGAATGATTTGAGTGCTTTTATTGCATTGTTTTATATAATCCCTTTGCCATAATCCTTAATAAAATACGTAATAGTTGTGTTTTCGATTCATTCGTGGCAAACTATTGGTGTTGAATCATTAGGGATAAAATAACATAGGTTAAATGACCTGAGCTTGTGTCATTATTGCCTAAATTAGTCTATTTTTCTAGCTCATATTATAACTTTCCTATTAAATTTAGAGAACTTATTCTAGGTTGTTTGAAAGCTAGATTTAGTTAAAGAGCTTATTTTAGTTAAACTAGGGTTAACAGAGCTTATTATTAACTTATGATTAATAGTTTCTAAGAGAGATGTGAAAGCAACAAGACAATGGAGTATTTTTATTTGTGTAGGTTGAGACTGAACCAAAAACTGGACTCTAAATGCATTCATTAATTTTATCAATCTTTAATTGTTTAATTTGATTTGCTTTCATTGATTTAATTTTACTTGATTTTGTTTATTGATTTCAACCAAATCCCCCCTCTTCAATTCTTAAAAACCAATTCTTTTCATTACAAAGCTACACGTACTTTCCTTATGGATATGATCCCTACTCACCACTACTATAAATTTAGTTTTGCAAAGCTAGTTTTATTTTCTAGTGTATTCGACACGCATCAAGAATTTTGGTGCCATTTCTAGGAAATGTGGTGCTTTAGTTTTTTTATTTAGACTATTTTTGTATGTATATTTGTTTCTAATAAATTTTTTGTAATTTTCTTAATCTTTTCACATTTATTAGTTTTGGTGTATGGTAGTAATAAGATCTCCTCATAGAGAACCTCTATGGCTTGATTCGAAGATCGAAAGGACACTGCAGTGGTTAAAAAAGGAAGCAAGGACAACTCCAGAAGTACAAAAAGAGCTTGAAATTGAAGAAACAATGGCTAATCTGAGAACATTAATGAAATTGGCAGCACCAGACTTAACTCAAAGACCATTATAAATTGCTTTTCATAATTTTACGGAGCATGTAGATTTTGACCTTAAGTTTAGGCTAATCCATTTGTTACCTAACTTTTATGGAATTGCAGGTGAGGATGCATGTAAGTATCTCAAGGAACTTGATGTGGTATATCTGAGTATGAAACCCCAAGGGGTGACAAACAAGTAGATCATATTAGGGCTTTCCCATCCTTACTAGATGCAACAAAGCATTGATTATTTGATTGCCTGCTGTGAGCATGAACACATGGATTGAGATGAAGAGATGCTTTTGGAGAAATATTTTATAGCATCAAAGATAGCCATCATATGGAAAGAAATATGTGGCATAAAGCAAGATAATGGAGAGTCCCTTTGTGAGTATTAGGAACGCTTTAAGAAGTTATATGCCAACTATTCCTACTATAACATATTAGAACAACTCCTTATCTAATATTTATACAAAAGGCTATTATCTATATTAAGGAGTTTGGTAGACATAGCGAGCGGTAGGGCATTAATGAGAAGATTCCTATAGAGGCCCGAACACTAATTGAGCAAGTAGCCACTAACACTCAACAATTTGGCATTCATGACAATGTTCGTCACATAAAAGATGTAAGTATTTCTTCCATTGAACATCGTTTGGATGAGGTAACATCTTTTGTTAGACAAATTATTGTTAGACAGGCACAGATAAAGATGTGCAGAATATGTTTAAATACATGCCATTTGACTAATAGGTGCCCAACTTTACAAAAGGGAAGCATAGAGTACGTTAATGATGCAGGGGTAACTTTTCAAACCAATACAACCTGTATTCTTATATATATAACCCAGGTTAGAGATACTATGCCAACCTAAGTTATCGGAGAAATAGGCAGTAGAATCACTTCTAGAATAGGCACAAGGAGCATAACAGTTCCAGCAAAGTCCACAAGCCTCCTCTTCCAATTCATGTACATTTATGGAAGACTTAGTTAAGTCTCTTGCTACTAACACTCTGTAATTTCAATAAGATATAAAATTGAGCATCCATAACATGGAAAGCCATATAGGTTAGATGGCGGTAGCCATCAACTGCCTAGAATCACAAAGCAAAGGGAAGTTGCCATCTCAACCTGAGGTGAATCTAAGAAACATTACTACGATAACCTTAAGAAGTGGAAAAGAGCTGGAGATTCCAAAAAAGAACCCACTAAGAATAGAAAATTAAGAAGAGATCAAGAAAGAGTTAGGAAATTAAGGAAATCCCTTATCTAGCCCAAAGGTAAACTCTGAAAGCCCTAATATAGTTAAGACTAATCCTCCACCTTTTTTGAGCAGTTAGCAAAATAAAAAAAAGGAAAAAAGGTAAGGAGATATTGGAGACTTTCTGAAAGATAAAAGTGAACACACCTTTGCCAAATGAAATCAAGCAAGTAACCAGAAAGTGACGATGGGTAAAAATGTTTCTCGGTCTTAAAGAAGAAGATACCTTTGAAATGTCAGGATATAGGTATGTTCACTATTCCCTATAAAATCAGCAACACTGTGATTAATAGAGTTATGCTAGATTTAGGAGCTTTAATCAATGTTATGCCTCGTTCAATTTATGCTTCCTAAAATTTTGCCTTTTAAAAGAGACAAGTGTTATTATACAATTAGCTAATCGTACTAACACTTACCCTAATGATGTAGTTGAGGATGTATTAGTGTAGGTAAATAAACTGGTATTCCCTACAGATTTCAACGTAGTTGATATGTATGAAGAAACCTCGTACAATCCAGTACCTATCTTAATAGGGAGACCGTTTCTTAACACAACCCAAACTAAGATAGATGTTCATAAGGGAACCTTCACGATGGAATTTGATAGGGAATTAACTTATTTTAACATTTTTTACGCAATGAATCATCCTTACGATGATCATTCTGTTTTCCTTGTTGATATGATTAATCTCAATAGTGTAGGAAATGTTTAAATTGAGTTGCAAGAATCAATTAGAAGCATTCTTAATTGAGAACTTGGAATCAGAAGCCACTATTCATGTTGAGTTGGGAGAAGAGTTTATTAAGATGTAGCTACCTTATTGTCCTTGAAAAGTCTTCCTACAATGTATGAAATGGCTTCCATACAATTACTATGTCTTACTAGAGGTTGTTACCTTCTGATGTGCAGTTACATGATGTAGAGTTGAGACCATTGCCTACCCATTTGCAGTATGCATATTTAGGAGATAAGAAGACCCTATTAGCCATTACTTCTGTAGTGTTGACTTCAGATTAAGAAAAAAACTGGTTCGAATATTGAGAGAGCATAATAAGGCCATTAGATGGAGGATTGCATATAGTCAAGGAATGAGCCCTTCTATATGCATGTATCGCTTTTTGTTGGAGGAGAATGCCAAGGCTACCAAGCAAGCTTAACATAGGTTAAATCCTTTGATGATGGAAGTAATGAAAAAAATGTTGAAGCTTTTCAATACTATGGTCATTTTCCCTATCTGATAGTAAATGGGTAAGTCCATTTCAGGTGTTTCCTAAGAAATCTAGAATCATAGTTATGGCCAATCAGGAAGGTGAGTTAGTTCCCAGCCATATGCAAACTGGGTGGCGAGTATGCATTGACTATAGAAAATTAAATTTGACAACTATTGGAACAAGCATGAAGGAATTAATGATATTTTTTTATCATTTGACTTGTTTTGCCGAATCAGTTGCTCAAAACCTTTAGCCTCATATTTAAATATAGTATGCCCTGATCAAATCAACATAATTTTTATTTTATGCTCTATAGTAAAGCTCATTTTCCCATTCCCTTTATTGATCAAATGCTTGAGAGATTAGATAGATATGAATATTATTACCTTTAGATGCATTTTCTAATTATCTTCATATTTCGATTACACCAAAGTACTAGGAAAAGACGACCTTTACATGCCCATTTGGTAAATTTGTTTACAAAAGGATGCCAGTTGATGTGCAATGCACTGACAGTAGTAGGTTGCATGATGTTTTAAAATATGTTTTTAGTTGTTAATTAATTGATTCATGCAAGTTTAGGTTTAGAATTGTTATAGTTAGCTAGATATTTATGTTTTGAGTGTTATGTAGGTTAGAAAATGCTATTAAGCTTTAATTTTGTATGTTTGAGGTTTTTTGATGTGTTTGTTAATGTTTGAGATCAAATATCAAAGAACAACGAAGATCTGGAGGAAGCCCAATGGAAGACCCAGGATCACGATCATGGCCCGGGCCACAATTGTGACAAAGACTCTTTCAGCAGGCCATGATCATGGCCTAGAGGGGCCACAATCGTGACAGAGACTCTTTAAGAAGGTCACAATCGTGGCCTACATAAACCTAGTTTTTACCCTAATTAGTAAAGGACTACATAAGATAGGAGAAATGACCTAAATGAGAGAGCCTCCATTTTCCATTTTAGGAAAAAAGCTAAGAGAAAAGAAGAAGGAAGAGAGAGAAGAAGAGAAAGAAGAAGGTGCAGCTTCATTTACTGCTTTAACCTCCAATCCTCCAAGTTATCTATTCTTCTTTTCATCTTTTATTTCATTCTTTTGATATATAAGATGGAATTGATGATGATGAACCTTGGGTTAAGCATGTTCTAACTTCTTTTAGGGATTTATACTTGATTATTAATCTAGTTGCTTTGGTTTTTAATGATGCTGGGTGTTGTGATTATTTGTTATAATTGTGTACTTCGGTAATAAATCAAGAGAATGAAGTGAATGCAAAATGATTAGGTTAGTTAATAAGAGTTAAATGATCTAATAGACTATGCAAATAATCAAATCGGTAATTATATAGAGAGAGATCTCGTGTGAGGACCCGGTTGTTTATTAGAATGCTTAAAAACTAATTAGGATGTTGGATGTTTTGTTAATCAAGAGTTTACATGTTCAGTAACTTAATTTAATTAAGGTTTATGATTTAGGGCTTAGTGATTGCAACTCAAAGAGACTAATCCACCCTTCAAAAGTCTAGGACTGACACCGCATTATCACAAAATTGACTAAGTTAGCATTAGTGATAAGATAAATCCCCTTTCTCATAATTTGTTAATCTTCCTTGTTTGAAATTCAATTGTCAATTGGTGGCGCTCAAATTTGATTTCTTGCATTAACTTAGAATTCTTATTTCAATCACTCCATATTCAATTATCTACTTTTCTATTTAGTTTTCATTTTCATTTTAATTACATTCTTAGGCCTTAGACAAATTAGGATTTGAATAGGTCACTAATTCCTCGTAGGATCGACACCTTATATACTACACTACGACCTATGCGCTTGTGAAATATTGAGGATTTTATAATATTAAAACTTGCTCAACACATACCATGTAATATCCTGTTTTCTCATACTAAGGGTCAAAACCCTATATAATTGTACATGAGAAATATTATTAAGAAAATAGGAAATGCATTACATGCTTATGCATAACAGTAGCATACACATACAAGTGAATTGATTTTTGTACGTATTACAATGTCTATTTATGCACTCATTTGATATATTCGAGGGTATAAATGATTTTAAGGTGATTATGATTTGAATAGTAAATATTTTGTCTTGAAAATTGATTTGGTGAGTAAAAATATTAATTTAGAATTTTTTGATGAAAATTGGGAAATTTTTTAAATTATGGGTATTTTTGGACTAGAAAAAGTGGCAAGTGGCAAGACAATTGATAAATGGTAGTAGAATTAAATGTCAAATGTCAATAGAAATTATTAATAAGTGACATTAAGATTTAATGACAAGTATCATTGAAATTAGGAGACAATTGGATTAGAAATTGGAAAACAATTGAACTAGTTATTAAAAGAACCAAGTGGGAACCATTAGAAGTAAACTTTTGGCAAGTGACAAGTGTCACTTGCCTTGCCACATATCTACTCCCATAACATTAACCAAATTAAAAGACCATCTATCCATTTTCTTTCACCTTTTCCAAATGCTCTTTTATTCATCTTCTTCATTTTGCTTCTCTCCATTTACGACCCACTCACCATCACTCTCTCAACGTTGAACTTGTGCTATCATCCTTCACCCTACCACTTTAGCACCTTGTTATCTTCTGCATATTGATGAAATCCACTTCTATTTCATCTTGTTCTTACATGTATATTATGATTGCGTAAAGCTTTAAAGCTAGGGTTTCATGGTGATTTTTGAAGAAGTTTTGAGCTAAAACAAGTAAGTATCTTAATGATCTTATGGGCTGTGTTAAAGAGAAATATTTTGATGATAGTTAGAGGTTGAAAGATCATAAATTGGTGATGAACATATGTTGAAATGTAAGTAAAGAAATGAGCATATAGATGTCTTGTTTTGTATATATGATGAATAATAATTTATGAGTTGATATAGAGATGTTTTTAAGATAGAATGATCATTTTAATGGTGTAGAAAGAATGCAGAAATTGTATAAAGGGATGATATTTTCATGTTCTATTTTTGATGTATAATAACGTGGATTTTCGTAGTTATTATAAAGATAAACTAGAATGAGTTTGAAGTTAAAGAAAAGGCAAGTGTAGTGTCTTAAAACTAGAAGAAATAAGATTATAGTTTAGAGATAAAGTGAAGTTGATAATGAAGTTAAATGTGTGTTTAAACATTTATGATTGTATGGATAATTGGATTTCCTGTTTTCGAATATAAGATGAACAATGATTTATGATGTGTTTCAAGAGTGTTTTTAAGTTAAAATGGAGATGAAAATGATGAGGAATTAAACTAAAAATGATTAACTAAGCATAAGATGGTTTGGTTGTAATATATAAGAGTTAAAACTTGGAAAGTTGGAGGAAGAGTTAGCTGGGAATTTTTAGGATAACAAAACCCATGACCATGGGAATGTATCCACGATTCTGGGAATTACAAGAATGGAAAAAATGTGTTATGTTGAAAAATCCCACAATCATGGGAAGTCATACACGATCGCAGGAATGGCCACAAACATGAGTTCTTCTTCTTTAAATGATGTTTGGATCAATAAATGATAAGATACTTTCCTATGATACACTTAGTCTTAAATGAAGCTTGAAATGAATCTAGTTTGATGATGGATTAAGTGATTAAATGTGTGATATGTTTAGAGTGATAATTAAAGTTATAACTTAAGCATGGATGGTTGATGTAAATTAAACAAAATCTTGAAATTTAGAGATACTAGAGGAATGAAAGTAATCTTATGAATGTTAATGTGATTCAAAGGAGATGAGTAATGTGTATTAGGTAAGAATGAATGAGAACTTGTATATTATGTGATCATATAATGCTAGAATAATATTGGTAAATGATTGATTGATGATATTACAATAATCAAGTATCTAGATCTATGAACCTAAGTGTAATTTAGACATTCATAAATGATGATGTATAGATGATCAAGCGATGTGATTAAGAAAACATACTAGGAATGGTCAAATTGAGCATGCAATGTACATAACACGTATACATATATGTGTGTGTGTGTGTGTGTGTGTATGATTGAATGCTGATATTACTGATCAAAATTAGTAATGTGTGAAATGCGTATGTATTGCTTGAACATAGATACACAAGATTGAACAACACCATCTAGACGTTTCTGGATCATGGAAGCAAATGCTAATCTAGAGCGTATTATGAGTCAACCTAAATGGTCTCACATTGATTGATTGTTCTGTTTAAATTTCTATATTGAATTATTATTGATGTAACTGTGTTGATTCCAGAGATAAATAGTCTGTAGAATTTGATAAATGTGAATGTATTGGAAGTGTTTCATTTAATGTGAATGAGAAAGAAATAAGTGTACTTAACATAATTGTTGAATGTCGAACTTAGGTTCGATGAAAATGTGAAAGGGAATGTGTAAATGAAAAAATGTGACTGATTGAATATATGAGAATTGATGCATTTCGTTACATGATATACATGATTAGATAAAGGTAGTTGTGACTAGAGTAACCATTGAAAAAGATCTTAAAGCTCATAATGTGTAAAGAGCCACAGGCTTATTGTATATAATAAGCCTGGTAACCCGCAATGGATATAGGACAATTATTAATGAGCCTAGTATCCACAATGGATACGAGACAATTAAAAGGCACTCAGTCACAACAAAGTAACAATTAAAAGCGAGTCAGATGTGTATTGCATATATATAAATTAATATGTATAAAATGAATGATTGAAATGAGTTTTATGAACTGTTCTGAAACTGAAATGTGAAATGATGTGCAATATCTGAATATGTGAATTGTCTGTGAATTTGAATATGTGAACTACCATTGTGTTTAATATGAGTGAGCCATCGATGATGGTTAACTCATTGAGTTTGCAAAACTCACCAAAATTGTAACGTTGTCTTTCAGTCTCAGAGGAGATATCCAGTTAGACAAATTAGAGTATAGCCACTAAATTCAGACATGAGCTAGGGATCAGGATCAGTTTGCCCCTGCATATGTCTTCAGTTATTTTTGTAATAAAAATTGTATTCCGTAACTATTGTACAATGTGTATGTGAATAATTATGCTACGTAATGACTTTATGAATGGAAGTGTTTTTTAAATGAAATGATTTAAATTGAACATTGATTTTCTTAAGATGTGTTTGCAAATGATATGGTCGTGAATGATTTTTGATACAATTAGAAACATTTTTATGCATGAAAAATTTACAATGAGTTGAATAACTATCCTAAAATGCTACCCTTGTTGAGTATGTTCTTGAATACCATAGGTATGTTTGGGAATATGCCTTATGAGAGTGGGGAGCTACATACCAACCACCTTTCAAAGACGTATGGCAAGCATTTTCTTTGAGTATGTTGAGAAGATTATAGAGATATTCATGGTTGAGTTTAGTGTTTATGATTCTTCTTTTGATAATTTCTTAAAGTTGCATTTATATGTAAAGATGCATTGAAAATTACCTTTTACTTAATTGGGAAAATGCCATTTTATTTTAGATCAAGGTATAGTTTATAGCATGTTATATCTGCTAGGGGTATAGAAGTAGATAATTTTAAATTTGATCATATTTCTACCTTACCTTACCCCTCAAATGTACAAGAAGTTCATTTTATTCTTGGCCATACAGGTTTTCACCATATATTCAATGATTTCTCAAAGATGGCCTTACCTTTATTCATGTTGTTGTAACAAGATGTCTAATTTGAGTTTGATGATAATTGCAAGGAGGCCTTTCATTAAGAAGCTCTTAACATCACCACCAATGATTCAACCTCCAAATTGGAGCCTACCCTTCGAAATCATATGCGAAGCAAGTGATTATACAATAGGGGCAGTTTTAGGACAAACAGTGGGAAAAGCTTCACATACCATCTATTATGCTTCGATGACTTTAAGTCTAACTTAATTAAATTATTCTATAATTGAAAAAGAACTTCTGGCTGTGGTTTTTACTTTAGACACATTTTGATCATAGTTTCTAGTTGTTAAGGTTATTGTTTATTCTGATCATGCAGTTTTAAGGTACTGACTTACGAAGAAAGAAGCAAAACCAAGGTTGATCAAATGGATTCTCCTCCTTCAAGAGTTCAATTTAGAAATAAGAGATAAGAAGGGGGCAGAAAATGTTGTTGTTGATCACCTCAATTGCTTAATCAGAAAGGAAAATGATATCGCTTTAAGAGAAACCTTTACAAATGAACATCTATTTTTTACCGATTTTGACACTTCCATGGTATGTCGATATTGTGAACTTTTTAGTTACTAATAAATTATCTATTCGTTTGTCAAAGGCTGAAATGGATAAACTAAAGAATGAAGCAAAGTACTGTGCTTAGGATGATCCATATCTATAGAGGAATTGTGTAGATCAAGTCATAAGAAGGTGCGTGTCTGAGAGTAAGATACATTTTATCTTAGCCTTCTATCATTCATATGCTTGTGGTGGACAACTTGGGGGAAAGAGAAATGCCCATAAAGTTTTAGAGGTTGGTTTTTACTAGCCCTCATTATTTAAGGATTCATATATCTTTTGCAAGTCGTATGATAGGTGCCAACGGTCAGGTAACTTATCTCGTAAAAATCAAATACCACAAACTCCCATTCTTTTCTGCGAAACTTTTGATGTTTAGGGTATTGATTTTATAGGACCTTTTCCTCCATCTTTTGATCTTAATTATATATTAATTGCAGTTTATTATGTTTCCAAGTGGGTGGAAACTAAAGTCACCAAAAATAATGACGCTAAAGTTGTTAAATCTTTTGTCAAATCTAACATCCTTTCTAAGTTTAGAATGCTAAAGGCAATCATAAGCAACAGGGGCACCCACTTCTAGAATAGGGTGACGGAAACATTGTTCAAGAAATTAAGTCAATGGCCAAACTGAGGTGTCCAATCAATAAATTAAGTCAATCTTGGAGAAAACAGTTCAACCTAATAGAAAGGATTGGAGCATGAGGCTAGAAGATGCATTTTAGGCTTATAGGATAGCTAATAAGATGCAAATCGAAATGACTTCATACATATAGGTGTTTGGGAAGTAGTGTCGTATTCCAGTATAGCTGCAACATAAGGCATATTGGGCCATAAAGCGATGTAATATGAATATTGATGAAGCGGGGCTACATATTGTAAGAGTTGGAGAGATGCAAAACGACTCCTATTAGAATGCAATGATCTATAAGGAAAAGACCAAGGCTTACCACTATAAGATGATCTCAAGGACAATCATTATTGTGGGTTAAAAAGTGCTTCTCTATCACTCCAGAATCAATTTATTCCCAAGTAAGTTTCATTCCTACTGGGTTGGTCTGTTTGTGGTATCACATGTCTCTCCTTTTGGTGCAATAGAGATACAGAGATTGAAAACAGAAAAGACACTCAAAATGAATGGTCATCGCTTTAAGTCATACTATAAAGGCTTCCAAATAGAGAATGTCAAAGTGGTGATGCCTAAAGATGTAAATGGCATCAATTAATAAGGGAAACATAAAGTTGAGCCAACAATATGAAACAAAAGTGATGCTTAGGAGGAAACCCAAGGGAAGTTTGTTCCTTTTTCATTTACATTCTTGCATTTGTTGTTTCTGTTCAAAGCTCCATTTCTTACATTTAATGTTACAATGGGAATAATTTAAGTTTTAAGTGTGGGGTTGGGGATCTTAGTTTTCATGCATTTTTTTTTTGCTTATGTGTTTTTCTTCGCAGTTTTTAAAACAAATCAAACAAACATTTTCTATTTTTCTATTGCTTTTAAGACTATATGGTCATAATTAGAGAGTGAATTGACTAGATAAATTCATGGAAACTTGAACATCTACTTTTATGCTTGTGATTGGTCAATATACATTATCTTTAGAAGAGTAGTGACTAAAGGGGAGACACAAGCTAGTAAGATTAAGCCTTTATAGACTGACACATCCATATCAGTCTCATTGCATTTGTTTATATGTGACCTTCATGACATGTACATCCTGACTTTGCTTTGATTATTCATTTAAGACCACAATTTTACGAAATGTATTAACATGAAAATGATATAGGCATTCTTTGTTTTTACAAGCTACATTAGCTAAATAGCCTACCTATCGCTATGAATTTTCCTTTTGATAGGCCCCCATAATTTTTATTTGCCTTTTCTTTTTGTGCTAGCCACATTACGTGCCTTAAACCTAACCAAATGTCCTACCCAAGCCTTAAAATTAGTGGAGTACTATGATTACTGATGTTTGTGGATACACAAAAGTATAAGCAAGGGGTGTGTATATATGCGGGTTGGTTATAATTATTAGAATGTCATTTTATCTCTTATCAATGAAGTCGAATGTTAATGTAGCTTTTTTCAATTTTTGTTAAAAAATATTTAAATAAAATTTACAAAGAGTAAATTCATTTATTTTGAAAAGTTATTCATGATTAGTCTTTCTTCCAAAAATTGTATAGAAATGGTGAATTGATTATGATGTAAATAAGGGAGATGTTTTTTTGAAGGGTTACTCCTGATAATTATAGTATTTTGTCTATCATCAATTTTTGTGAGTTATTCCTTCTAATTCTTAATGCTTTAAGTAGTTTATATGTGAGAGTTTGAATATGAGGTGTGAAACATAGTTTTTGCATTCATCATAGCTGATGGTGCCCAGTTTTGAGTGAATGGTGATATTACGTTGAGTATTTTTCTTACTTCACTAAATTTAATGGCTTTTGCACTACATTATTCAAATATAGCTCACCTTAACCTTTGCCCACATAAAAACCTTAAAAATTTCTTTGATTCACGATTATGCATGTGAATCTTAATGGTAGAGAACTGAAATGATATTAAAAGTCAAAGAATGTCTTGATTATGATTGGTGTTTGAGTGTACCTATAGATCTACTTATTCTTAAACACATTTTGTCAAACTCTAACCCTATATTGCTCAGTTTCTAAAGGGAATATTGTTGACTGATCATGAGTAAAAGCAATTAATATTGAGTTCCTACTATGGTTTTAAAAGTTATTATGATTTTTTCATGCCTATATAAATATGGAAAATGAGGAAGTGTTTTAGTTTGTGGATTTTATTTGTTATTTCGCCCTCGGATTATCAAAAGCTAAGTGTGGGGGAACTTGATGTGTGCTTGATTATTTATATATTCACTCCTTAATACTTAGGGATTAATATTATAAAATGCTTAAGATACTCATTTTGGTTCACATTTGGATTTAGGTACAAGTTAGAAGCACAAGAGCTAAAATGAGTTAAAAGGACATTCCTTGACTCATCCTTTTGATGTTCACACTCATTTGTCTTTATGTAACAAGAAGGAGATAGAGTGAATATATGACAATAAAATGCAAGAAAATGAAGAATTCAGTATGATCTACAAGATGCACGACCATGTATCCACTTACAAGGTCGTGCATAATCACAGTGGCATTATTTTAATGCACGGTGGGATGCATGACTGTGCATCTAACCATGCATCGTGCATCTAACTGTGAATCTTCATGAAAACATGCATGCAATTGTGCATCTTTATGAAAACCTAGTTTTCATATAAATAGACATGTGAGTAGTCAAAGAAAGGATGAATCATTTTTAGAGCACTCACTTCTGGGAGATCTATAAAGCGCTATTCTTTTTCCTTTTGGTTCGGAGGTGCACTATAAGAAAAACATCATTTTGCGATGGACATTACTGACGAAAAACATTAACTTTCTACCAATATGTAAGATTAGCGATGGACATTACCAACGGATAAAGGCATCATAGAAACGACCATAGCTAATAAATACCGAGAGAATATCATGTTCCATTGGTAAATTTACGGACAAAAAACTATAAACCGTTGGTAATTTTACTAACAGAAAATTATTTTCTGTCTGTCGTTAAGTTTACCAACAGTTTACATTTTTTTGTTGGTAAATTTACAAACTAAAAATTATTTTCCATCGATAAATTTAACTTGGTAAAATATTTTCCGTCATTAAATTTACGGACAGAAAAATGTAAACCGTTGGTAAACTTAATGACAGAAAATAATGTTCCATTTGTAAATTTACCAACGGAATGTTTTGCGGTTGACCGTCGATATATTTATCGGTAAATTTAGCATCAAGTTATATTTTTCCATCGGTAAGTTGTTAAAAAATTACCGTTGGTTATTCCATCTGTGATTACCGACGGCACACTGTTGGTTACTCCATTTGTGATTACGGACGACACATTGTTGGTCACTCAATTTGTGATTACCGACAGCATATGGTTGGTTATTCCGTCTGTAATTACTGACGGTATACGCTTTTTTATCGATAAGTTTGTTCAAACATTACTGAAGGGTGTTCTTTTACCTTCAACAATTGTCCCAACTTTATTGACGGAAGTTGTTATTCTGTCTATGATTGCTGATGATAATTTTCCTTCTGTCGGTAATTATTTTAATTTTACCGACGGATCGCTGATTTCTGTCGGTAAATTAATCATAAAACTTTTTTTTAATAATGTACTGTGAATACCGTCAATAAATTTTATTTCATGATGTTATAATTGATGCATAATTTAAATAACTATTAATGTAATAGTATAAATTTAATTTTTTAAACATAAATTTGATTGATGATATAAAGTTCAAAATATCTTAATTGATAATAAAACATTAAATTGTACATAAAAAGTTTTCGTAATTCTAATAAAATGACCACAAGTACACTATTAATTTGGAGACAACGAATGCTTTGATTGGTGCGATGAGGTGCTACCCTTACACTTCAACTCATCCACCTCATTACAGAGATGAGCTATGTACTGCATCGACTATTGCAACTGATCCATCGACTGTTGCAACTGAATTGCCAATGTTTGCACTGTGCTCCGAAGTTCTTGGACTTCACTGGTTGTAAACCGCCTACTAGATGCTACTGTACTGGACATGGAGGATTGCAAATAACATGTATACGCAAATGAACCTAAGCGGAATATCCTTCCTCGACGGTCCATACCACCCACTGCATAAAGATAGGTTTGAGTCTCATCAACATCTTCAGACTACTTAAACTATCGTTGAATGCTTTCTTATATTTGGTCCTATCAGAAGGCAATGTTTATATTAGTATGTGATAATTATTAAGCATTAATATTAAACCATAAATTTCACATACATTAAATTCTCTACAACGGTTGTTGACTAATGTGACATCATCATGCTTCTTAGTGTGAATGTGCAAAAAGAGCTGACGAGGTGTAGGCCTCATGCCCATAGCTTTTTCCTACATAAGAATAAAATGTTATAAGTGAATTAGAATTTATAAAAATTTCAATAGATTTTTCTCTATTTTTATGAAATCTACCCCCTGTTGAGCAAAGAAAAAACTCAAAAACATAGCCATATATGGCACCAGACATTTATAACATTATCATTCTCAATAAGAAACACATTTTTATTCCAAAATTCACACATAAAATTAAATAGAAATAGAGCAAAGTAAAGAAATGAGAATATAAATTTAAAATGTAGTACCTGGAGGGGGAGGAGGAGATTCAGTTCCAACTGCTACACTATGAGATGGTTCACCTATATAGTAAGTACCTCCGAATCGTGGTCTGAATCTTAGTCGTATTATATAATGTCTTCTCTTTAGTGGCATATTTCAACCTGAAATTAATATTAAGCTTCAGTCCTTCGAAGTTATGACAAGTAATCTCAATGAACCAATGCGAATATACTACAAACATCATACAAAGTTAGCATTTTCTTATGTCAGATTCAAGCATGAAAAAAAATGAGAACGAAATTAAAAGAGTTGAAATAAATGCCATGGTCAAGATGGAAATACATCAACAAAAAAAGATAAACAATAAAATTTGGGAGGCTGCAGAAGTGTAATATTCCATAAGAGAATTAGGGATGATGTATCAAGTAAAGGAAATAATTGATTACTTAAATATAATATTCAATTACAAACACAAATTAATCACTATCATCCCTTAATTGTAAATTAAAATCATCTTCTTTTTCTGAAGAATTTGAATCAAACTCAGGCTCTTCTTCATATCTCTGGCCCTCCTCATCTTCTCCAGATAAAATTTCAACATATACATTACATGGATCGTTCAAAGGTTCATTATCCTCATATAGAACAGATGGATTTATTTCACAAGAATCTAGGACAAACATATTTATTTCATAAGCATCTTCTTGAAACGCTTCACTTTCATTTCTCCGTTCTCCTTTTCCAAGTGATTCAAAAATACCTCTAGGTTTAACTTTGCAAATGGGCAACCAATCTGACTTATCTTGTCGTAAACTAAGAAAAGGGACATAATACACCTAGATCACCTGCATTGCCAACACGAAAGGTTCAAATTGAAATTTTCTTTGCTTATTAATTTTAACTAGATTGTATCGACTGTGCACTTTTGTACCAACACTTAGAGTTAGATCAAACCACTCACCTTTAAATATCACACTTCTCTTTATTGGCAATATAGGGTACTCAATTTCAAATATCTCAATAATTTTATCATAGTAATCCGTCAATTCTCCTTGTATGCAAAATCCACTATTTATTATTGTCATGCTATGACCATGATATTTTGTATGATATTTGTATCCACTAACAAAATACACCGAATATGATTTAACAGTTCGCAAAGGTACCTTTGCAAGATCACATATGAACTTGTTCTTTATTGGATTTTCTAAGGCCTACAGAAAAGAAAATACCAAATTAAACAGTGTATTGTAGTTTGAACACTTAAATCTTATAATTCAATCATTTTAATATTTGTAAGTGAAAACTTACATACTACTCGAACCATTAAGGAAAGTGTCTTCTAACTTCTTTATTGATATCATCTTGTGTTTTGTTAGGCATGAGCTCGTGTAACAATTTCTCATATAATCTAAAAACATTATTATGTATTTCAGTTATGAATAACACTAAAATTCAAATCCCAAATAATCAATTTCAACTTACTACACGAAAGGTTGAACCTCTTGATAGTTCAGTAAAATATAACCATAGGCAGCCTCAATTTCTTCCTCTGTTAACATTCTTCTCGTTGAAAGTCCATATGTTCATCCAGGATACGTAAAAATGGATAAGTTATCATCAGCATCACTAGTTCCTCCCTTATCGTCATTACGAGGAACTTTTCTTTCTCTTGTGTAACACACTACTACCATAGGACATATGCCTAAAATTTTTAAAAATATTCGAGCACATACCCTACTAGAATAGTGTGTTAGAGCAGTCACATTCATTTACTATAGCATCATACATTTTAGAAGTAATCATAAAACAAAACAACTTATCTCATTTCATTAACAAAACATATTTTACACTGTTATTTCATTACAAACCGTTCATATATTCGCATTGTATGAATGCTAATGTTACGCATGTATATGCAACGCTTGATCTAGGATTCTAACCTTAAACAAGTTCTGGAGACCGGACGTTACATCTTGTGTGACCATACGGCTCAAAGTAATGTCAACAAAATGTACTAGCTTCTTCCACTAAATAAGCATTACGTATCGAAACCTTCAACTCTAGCCTTATTTTTCACATTTTTATTCAATGATGCAAATACCTATATGAGCGAATATGGTTATATGAATTTAGTTATGAAAACATGATATCACATCAATTACAATAATTTGTGTTAAATTACGAACCTCTCAAATGGATACATCGAATAATATTGAACTGGACCTATTAGTTTAGGCTCATGTGCTAAATGGACAGGTAGATGCTCCATATAGTCAAAGAAGCTTGGAGGAAATATCCCTTTTAACTTGTACAAAATTATTGGAATTTCCCTTTCTAGTTTTTCCATTTCATCCAACTTAATTTTAGATGATGTTAACCTTTTGAAAAACAAACTTAATTCTATTATTACTTCCCAAACCTTATTCGGTAGCAACTTCCGAAATGCAATTGGAATTAGCCTTTGCATAAACAAATGATAATCATGACTTTTCATCCCAAATAATTTGTACTTCCTCATATCCACACACCTTGCCAAGTTTGAAACATAACTATTGGAAAACTTTAGACTTTTTAACCATTCACACACTATTTCCTTCTACTTTTTATCTAAAGTGTAACATGCTTTCAGATATTTACCAGTGCAAAGATCTTTATGTATCTCATTCCTTCTACAAAAAAGTTTCAAATCAGCTCATAATTTTGCATTTTCTTTTGTCCTCCCTTCAATATTCATAATGGTATCAAACAAATAGTCAAAAATATTTTTTCCAATATGCATCACATCTAAATTATGATGTATTAAATTAGTTTTCCAATATGGCAAATCCCAAAAGATGCTTCGTTTTCTCTAGCCAAAGTTTCTACTGATGCTTATATTAATTTTGTCAGCTTTAAATTTTGCAACTTTCAGTAAGCCTAATTCCTCAATCTCATGCAATATCTCTTCACTAGCTTTGTGAGGGGGAGAAGGTGATTTTACCATCCTATTCTTAATAAACTTTTGTTTATTGTGCTTAAATGGATGATCTGGAGGAAGAAATTTTCTGTGGTTGTCAAACCAATATATTTACCCCCGTTTGGAAGATAAGATGCATCAGAATCATTGCTACAATAAGGACAAGCCAATTTTCCTGTTGTGCTCTATACACACAACATGCATATGCCAAAAAATCACTAATTGTCCACATCAAAGCTACTCTTAACACAAAATTTTTGTTTCAGAGACACATCATATGTCTCAACACCATATTCCCAAAGATGTTGCAATTCAGATATCAATGGTTGTAAGAATACATCAATTTTATGCTTTGGATTTGTAGGCCCTGGCACAATCACTGTCAAGAA
>JANZXP010000002.1:14974998-14985093 GCA_027576715.1 Erythroxylum flavicans
TTAACCACATCTAAGATCAGTGGATTTAGTCTCCTTTGAGGCTGTCTCACAGACTTGGAACCCTCATTCAATAAGATCCTATGTGTGAAAATAGCTGGGCAAATTCTAGGTATATCCGCTAAGGTCCACCCCATAGCTTGTTTATGTTCCCTCAAAACATTCAAAAGTCTCTCTTCCTCAGTGTGAGACAAGGTATTGGCAATTATCACAGGCAATAGCTTATCAGACTTAAGAAAGGCATACTTTAGGTTACTAGGTAAAGGTTTTAACTCAAGCATAGGAGGTTGCACAATAGAGGGATTAATTTAGGTAGTTCGAGAGAGAAAAGGTCACTCTCTTTTTCTTTCGTTGTGGAATCCATCTCCTGGTAATCGGTTGCGGCAACGGCTTGGGTCATCACCTTCTGCTTCTTCTCAATAAATCATTTGTCGTGAAGGATAATGCTCCCAACTATTGTCTCATCAACATCGATCTTGGTGACGCCTGAATCATCTGAAACATTAACAGAAAACCTTTCCCCAAGATCAAATGAATACAAGTCATAATCAGGGAAATTCTCTAGCAAATCAAATTCATTACAGGCTGCATCAACAGCAATGTCAACTGTGTTCACTCCTAAGAGTAAGTAGTCCTTATGGAGGTGTTTCATAGCTTCGTACATATTAAAGCTTACCTGTTGATCCCTGACTTCCATGGTGATCTTACCTTCTTTCATACTAATCATAGTACTTGCAGTCCTTAAGAAGGGTTGCCCAATAATTAAAGATGTATCCTGCACAACTTCAGAAGACATATCAAGCACATAAAAATCAGCAGAAAAAACCAAACCCTTGACCTGGATCAAAATGTCCTCCACAATCCCCATTGGATGCCTAAAAGATCTATCAGCCAATTGTAACACAACAGATGTGGGCTTTAGACTCTTGACTCCTAACGATTGATAAACACACTTAGGCATCACATTGATTGCGGCCCCATGCTCTAACAAGGCCCTTCCTATGGTAATTTTTCCTATTATGCATGGAATGGTGAAAAATCCAGGGTCTTGACACTTAATAGCTATTTGGGGTTTAAAAAGGGCTGACACATTCGAGCTCACTTGGACTCTCTCATTAGGCTTAAACTTCCTCTTGTTTGTGCACAAGTCCTTAAGATATTTAGCATATGCCGAAACCCTTTTCACTAAGTCAAGTAGAGGGATGTTGACTTCAACTTTTCCAAACAAATCAATAACATCTTTTTCATGTTTAATGTCAATCATACGCTTACTCATTAAATATGAATTAGGAAAAGGCAAGTCTTGAAGATTTACCTCCTTACCTTGGGCTTTATGCTTGCTGGATTCCCCATGCTCATGTGTTAGTGCTTTTTCCTTGGAACCTTCTGATGTATCTCCTTTGTTCTTTGATTCAAACTTCTTTTCATTCAATAGTGCTTTTTCTTTGGAGCTTTCGGAATTCTTGATGGTGTTTTTGGGTAAAGGCAATTCTCTACTATCCATCTCCTCATCACATTCTTCGTCATCTTGATGATTAAACTGTACTTGTTTCCCACTTCAGAGAGTAATTGTATTTAAACTCTTTGGGTTCATCACAGTATTAGAAGGAATGTTCCCACTACTTCTTGCTTGGTTCTCACTTATGTTGTTTGACAATTGAGTGACAAAAGAGTTGATGTTCTCCGCTTTTGTCTCCCATTGTTCCATTCTCTTTTCTAAGGCATTGAACCGAGCAGTATTCTTTGAAGAATCTTGCCGAATCAGAGAAGCAATGGCATTGAATTGATTATTAGTTGAAGTTCGCTCTTCCTTCATCAAAGTCATCATGTTTTGCAGCAGTTGATTGGTATCCTCCTTAGGTGGGACAATCATGAGTTGCTGTTGGTTGGGGAACTGGATAGTGGAAGTACCAGCTCCTCCTCTTTGTTGAAATATGTTTGGAGCTCTTTCCTCTTCATTCCTCCAACTGAATCTAGGAATGACCTTCCAACCCTCATTGTAACTGTTGGAGTAGGGGGGTCCTATTTCTGATTTGTTCTTCCTGGATACACTGCTGACATCTCCTCATACGAACCTGTACTAATCTTGTGTTTTTACTCCATTCATCGGTGCCTTTCAAGGGGTTACTCATAGGGTGGTGATTAGGTACAGCTTAAGGTATTCAGAGGTAATTGAGTAGCCAATAAAGGATTCACGACTCCTAATAAAAAGAGATGATACCCACAACCTCTTCTCAGAGTCATTACTTGGGAGTCTCTAGCCAGAGCAAATATATGTCATGAAGAGAGTCTTTAATGATAAATAGAGTAATGAGATCCTCAAAATAAGATGTGACGTAGTTAGTCTAGTGGGAGTTGACACTTCCACCATACTCTGAACCAAGTGGGGTATAAATGGTGAAAGGACAAATTGTATGGCACCATTATGAATGGAAGAGAACCATTAACTTTCCGGTCAGTTGGGGGTCATGGCATGTTGCTAGATACCGCTCTTGATTTACTTGAATTAAGTTTTAGTTCAAGTGTCCAGCATAACCGCGAACCCAATAGGTCACATCCATAGGAAATCTGAAGGATAAGTAAATGGTCTTAAATGGTGATTCAAGATATGAAGGAGTGTTTGGGATTGTATCGCAATGTGATCATAGTAGAAAACATTGCACGGATTGGATTAGAAACAAGTGTTGTTGGCTTCCATTAATAAATGCTATTCATGGTCATTAACTTCTCATAACTTCCATTAATGCATGCTATTCATGACCATTAACTCCCCATAACTTTCCATTAGTGATGGGGGCTATGGATGGCCCAATGGTAGAGAAATTTGAGATAATTTTCATGCATCTTGTGTAAGACACAAAATGAAAAAGATAGGTTCTTTTTCTTACACATACACTTTTTCTCTCTAACTCTCTCAAAAGTTCTCCTCTTTGCTTGCACAAAAAAAGAATTCTAGCCATCTCTTAATGAGGTTTCATCCTTCTATCTTTGTATGGACTTTCATTATAGACGGTCTGCAATGATCATTATGGTTTACAACAACCCAATTATAGAAGATCAAAGAACAAAGAAGATCATCAAAAAGGTATGTAAACATCTTACATTTCACGTTTTTGTTTTTCTATATCTATATTCATGAGAAGATATAGTTTTTAAGGTTCCATTTTATTTCTACTTCATATATTTGATATATATTATGTATGAGATGCATGATTGGAACCTAAAATTGATGCATTCCATCACATTTTTATGCATAATCAGATAAAGGAGTTGTGACCGGAGTTACCACTGTGAAAAAGAGCTTAAAGCTCAGAAATGTGCATAAAGAGCCACAGGCTCAACTATTAATGAGCCTGGTTTCCACAATAGGTATGGGATAGAATATAAAATGAGCTCGATATCTACAACAAATATGGGATAGTAAATAGACGCTTGGTCACAACAAAGTAAAAATAAAAGTGGAGTCAAATGTGCATTTACACACACACACACACACACACACACACACACACATATATATATATATATATCTTTACATGTATCATTTGAATGATTGTGAAGAATTACTTAATTATGTTGATATAGTGATATGCAATGTTTATGTACATGTTGATGATATGAATGATTGAGATAAATGATTGGATTATTTTGAAATGATTACATGAAATGATTGTAGTTCACGATGTATTGTTAAGATATGATGTATATTATGATCTAGTATGCAATATTGAATGATGTGATACATCTTGGTATTGGGAAATACACTTGTGAATTTGGTTTATACTTTTGATGTTTGTGTTCTGACTTAAGTGAGCACATCGATGATTGTTCTCTCATTGAGTTCACAAACTCGTCAAAATTGCAATGTTAATTTTTGGTATAAGGGAGACCTAGCTTCTAAGTCGATATAATAAAAGTCTAGTACTATCAATTTTGGAAGCAAGATTGGTCAAAGGTTTGGTTAGCTGATACCTGCAGAGTCTACATAGAATACTTTTATTTAGCTTCTCCTTTCATGTTGAACTTTTTGTATAGAAATTTAAACTCCCAATTGTTATGTTATACATAAACATGGATTATGAAATGTAATGACAATGTAAATAAGTTTCATTTTGTGAATGAAATAAGGAGTTTTGATCTTTGGAAGTATTTACTTTCTATATGATGCCATAATAAGTTGATGTGATTGCTCTAACATGTCATTTTCATAGGTTATATTCTTGAATGTCCTTTGGATGTTTAGGTATATGCTCTATGGCAGTGGTGTGTTACAATTCTAACCTAAGTACATACTAAATGACTGAACTAATGGCTAAACACATATCAAACTATGCCTTAAAACGCATTGCAATTTACACTTTTCACATGACTAAGGGGAAATGATTGGGTAGTCATCTTGCTAAAATTAACAGTTGTTCTAAGATCAACTTAGATAATAAACTAAGTATAACTTTCACATTCGACAATTTATTAGCTGAATTAATTATGGAAAATTGTCTACTAATTAACACTTAAGTTAATAAATTTCTAGTTCTTAACCTAAGTGTCTATAGTCTCTCATTCCATATTAAATTTCTTCTTTTGATCCATTATTTAATACCAAAATGATGCAAATTTTGGTCAGGCTATTACATCCATTCAGTTTAGAAACTAAAACAAACATAAGATAATAGCACAGTGCCTTAATCATGCATATTTGACTAAAATAGCCATATTAATCCTCAAGAAAAAGAGATTAACCCATCATTAAAATAACAAGATTAATTATATTCAAGTACTTCAATCCATCTTTATCAGTATAAGAGAGGTATATAAGTAATAAATTAAGTGAATAACTGAAATGAACTATTAAAAGCTAACAAAGTACGAGTCTATCAACAAACAGAGGAGTAAGTTCAGTAAAACAACAGAGGAATAATAAACAAAATGAGCAAACAAGTGTTCAAATGAGGGAGTTGCGGTGATCTCCTGCCACTCTTAAGCTTTCTACATTGGTTCTCGCCTTCTACTTTTACTTGGTTCTTACCCAGATGATCTACTGCTCATACTGCATCCACCTCTTTGTTATTCTTCTTCTTTTCCTCTCCTGACTGCTCTTTGTTCTCTCCTCTCCTCTCCACCTTCTTTCTTTCTATCTATTGTGTGTCCTATAATAATTCCTGAATGAGTCCACCCAATGAAAGTTTTTGTGTCGAGATTGTGTAGAGAGTGTGTGTGTGTGTTGCTGCACTCTATTCTTTCTATTTATCCTCAGAGTCTAGGTTTATGGTTGGTTTCATCTGCACCATCAAACCCCTGTATGTGTGACATGTTACCATAAAAAATGAATGTAGAAGAATTTGTACGAGGTCGGTCATGACTAAACTTATTACCAACGTGACAAGTAAAGTCATCACAGTGACTACACTATCACGATAGTGACTATGACTAACACTTTAGTCACCACTCAAAATTCACAAAACATTCCCTTTAACCATTTTCATTTGTCATGCAACATTCACGACCATTTTCTCTCAATTTATCTCACATTTGGATTGAAAACATAAGAATTTTTAACCAAAATCAAGATAAGAATGTAAGAGAAATCAATAAAAATTACACACAATAGGAGGTAACCTAAGCGAAATTAATTTCTTTTCTTTACATTTTTACATTTCTTTTTATATGCATGTGTGTTTTTAACTTAGTTTGATCTTCTTAGTTTTTAAGTTTTCAACAAAATGAGAGAGAGAATAAAATAAACAAATAAACATTTTCTCATTTTTATTACTTATAGGATTATACAGTCATGATTACAGAATGAGTTGACTAGAGAATTTCATGGTAACTTTAGCATTGACTTTTACTCTTATGATTGGTTGATATGCATTATCTTTAGAAGGGTAGTGACTAGTAGTAGACAAAAGCCAATTAGATTTTGAGCCTTATTAGACTGATACATTCATATCGGTTTCATTTTCTTTTACTTATGTGTGACCTTCATGACAAAAGCCAATGAGATTTTGAGTCTTATTAGACTGACACATCCATATCAGTCTCATTTTCTTTTACTTATGTGTGACCTTGATGACACATCATAAATTTTCTTTATTTTTCTATTTAATACCTCTTTTTATCACATGTATTAACATGAAAATGATTATGCATTCTTTGTTTTTCTGAGCTATATTAGCTAAATAGCCTACCCACTGCTATGAATATGAATTTTCCTTTGTTAACCCCCTTTGAGTTTTATTAGCCTTTCTTTTAGTACAAACCACATTACATGCTATTAAAATTAACCAAATGTCCTTTCCAATCCATGAAGCTAGTGGAGCATTTGTTGATTGTTGATGATTATAGGTCTGCAAAAGTATAAGTGTAGCGGTGTCAATATGTTTGGGATAGTTATGATTATTGACATGTCAATTTATGTCTTATCATTGAAGTTCCCTTATTGATGTAGGTTTTTTCAATTTTTATATGATGAGAAAAAGAATAGAAAAGAGAAATAAAAAAGAGAAATGAAAAGAAAAAATTCATTTAAATAAAATTATCAAGGAGGAAATACATATGTGTTGCAATGTTATTTCTGGTTAGTCTCTCCTCCTAAAGTTGTATTGAATGGGTTACTTAAGTATGTTGGATATGAGGTGGATGTTGCTTTTAAGGGTCACTCCTTATGGTTAGAAAGTCTTGTTTATGATCAACTTTTGTGAGTGATATATGCTTGATGTAGTTTGTGGTGTGAGAGCCTGACTTTGAGCGATGAAAGATTGATTTTGCATTCATCGTAGTTAATGTACATAATTGTGAGTGAATGCACTTAATGTTACAATGGGTGCTGCTTTTTTCACTAGTTGATAGTTAAAGATTGCATCTTGTTTTAGTAGGTAGTCTGGTGTGTGTTTAGTTGTTAATTTGATTATTTAGTCTATGTTTAGATTAGAATTATGTTAGTTTGTTAAATATTTGTGTTTTATAGGTTAGAGTATGCTTTTAAGCTTCAATGTTTTGTATTTGAGGTGCCTTGATGAGATTACTACTATTTTAGGGTCAATATCGAAGAACGAAGAAGCTTCAGAGGGAACCAAGGCTATAACACAAGCCTACGATCGTGACAGGCAGGCCACCATCATGACGAAAGCACCATGATTGGCCCATAGGCCTATATGCCATGATCTTGACAGAGAGCTTATTCAAGTGACATGGTTGTGGTCAGTGTCGAGACAAACCTGAGGGACACCTTTAGAGTCAAGTTTTTAAGGGACTTTTCGATCTTTTTGGACCACAAAAAACCCTAAGTGACTAAAAGCCAAAAAATTAAAAAGGCCATCCTTACTTATAAGCATATTCGGCAGCCACCATTCATATTTTTTGACTGTTTGCACAAAGTCACAAGCTTCCAATTGCAAAAGGTGGGAATCGGGACTGATATTCAAGAGCTTCCATCAAGTTTCCATTTTCCATATTTTCATATACATGAAAGGAAGAAAGCTATCATTGTATTTGTTTTATTTTTTCAGTATGTTTTGTATTTTGGAGAATATGGATATGGTTAAACTTATTCCTATTATGAGTGGCTGAATTTATTGTAGAGATTAATTTTAAACTACTTATTGAACTCTTGCTTTGTTGTTTTCAATGAATGAATGCTTTTGATAAATGTTGTGCTTAAACCATACAATATATTGAGAAATTAAGTTAGGTAAATTATGTAAGGTTGTACAAAGAGAGTTGGCATCTTATAAACCTGCATTTACTAAGTTAATTAAGTAGTTAGAGAGAGATCTTGGTTAATTAGTTGATTACCCAAGGGATAGCTTCACAAGTAGTTAAATTGGTGGATTGATTTTATAGATTGAGTAATTGCATAGTTAATTCCTTTTAATTTGGCTAGGGACATTTGATTGCACCTTAAGAGAGGGTGATTAAAACATTACGACATCTTAAGTGAGGCATAATTCAATTAACAAGGTAGGAGGGAGACAAGATAAGGAAAAACTGATCTCTAATCTTTAATTTTGAAATGAAAGTTTCTGCACTTTTATTACATTATTTGTTCATTGCTAGTTTTTTTGACTTATTTTATTTTCTAGTTTTTATTATTTAAATTTGAGCCTTAAACAAAGTAAAACTTAAATTAAGTGGTGCCTAAACACAATCTTTGTGGGATGATATTTACTTTTTACTACAAGTAACTACCTGTATAGTTACGATTTTTAACGTAATACAAGTAGTTTGTTTTTACATTCAACACTAGCTTTTATGTCTTTTATGCTACTTTACCCAAATACATCTCACCTTAACCCTTTCCTATATTACAAACCTAAAAAGTCCTTCGATTCATGATGATGCATGTGAACCTTAGTGGTGGAGAAATGAAATTATTAGCAAAGTTGTGGAATGTCATTATCAAGAATTGTATTTGAGTGTACCTATGAATATATCTTAGTTAAACACATTTTGTCTAATTTTACCTCTAGATTGCTTAGTTTTTAAAGGTATTGAATGTTGACTGATCATGTGTAGAAGCGTTGAATGTATATTTCTTGCTATGATTTTTTAAAGTCATCATCTTTGCTTATGATTATGTATTCTTGGGAAATATGGGAAATAGGTAAATGTTTTGGGTCTGTGATTTTAAACATCATGTTTTACCTAAGGAGGGTCAAAAGTCAAGTGTGGGGGATATTTATTTATGCTTAATTAATTGTATATTTATTCAGTAACACTTAGTGATTAATGATACTAAAATGCTTAAGATACTCACTTTAGTCAATATATGGTTTTAAGTGCAATTAGAAAGCAAAAGTGCAAAAGCAAGTCAAAAGCACTATATTTGAGTTGTTTTCATAAGATTCACACTCACTTGTCTTCATGGAGCATAAAGAAGAAGATTAAAAGCAAGAAGAAGACAAGAAAATGAAAGAACATGAAAAAAATGCTGTCAACATAGCTTACAACCATCCAGAAAATTTCACAGTCGTGATCAATCTCACGAATGTGTAACCAATTGCATAGGCTGTAGACCACTCTGACACCCACTCACCACTGTGAGGCTATGCCATCTCACCAAAATCCATAGCTTTTTAATATAAAAGAGAAAGAGGTGCGATGATAGAGACATGAAATGTTTAATGTTTTTATTTAGAAAAAGAGTGAGCTCTCGGCTTTGAGATTTCTGGAGAATGAAAAGGGGCAAGTCTCTCATCCTTTGGAGACCCATAGAGGGATACCTTCCTAATATGTGTTTAAATATTGATTAATTTGATCTACTAAACTTAGTTATTAATGTCTTAGAAATGCTTAGGATACTCACTTTGACTTATATTTGATTTTAGGTACAGTTTGGAAGTGAAGGAGTTAATGTGACAAGAAAGCATATGCATTAAGTCATCTTCTTGATGTTGACACTCACCTCTCCTCATAGAATAAGAAGGAGAAGAATTAGAGCAAAGATGAGAAGACTTAACAAAGGTTGGAGAAAGAACCCAATGCCATGATCGTGGCCTATTTAGTTATGGTAGTGACTGAATAATGATGGAGTGTTACGATCATGGAATAATTGGCCACGATTGTGACAAAAACTTGTCACACAAGTCATAATCATGACAGAAGCTTGTTGAAGATAGCTCGGGAACTTCTTCCAAACTTAACTTATTGAGGGTCATTTTAGACATTATGCTGGGTAAAACCTAGTTTAAAGTTTTCTTTACTGATTCTTGGAGATTGAAGAAGGAAATGGAACGTTAAACCACCCGACACTAGTTTAAAGGGGCAATTGAAGCTGAGGAGCACATTAAGCATATCATTGTTGTGCATCGTTTTCTTTCCCTCTTTTCAAATTATTTACGTTATCTTGTATGGATTGTTTGGGAATTGTATAAGAATGATTTTAATGCTCTATTGAATTGTTTTTCGTGACAACCCATTTATAGAACTTGAATGCAATGCGTAATATTCATATTAAAGGTCATTATGGCAACTAACGGTATTGAATCGTTAGGGATAACATTGTAACATCCCGTTTCCAGAGAATGGGTCGGACCAGAGAAACGGGTCCAGGTGTGGTAAATTACCACATCTCATGCTCATGCAGTTATGAATAGTGAGTTT
>JANZXP010000002.1:14985193-14998409 GCA_027576715.1 Erythroxylum flavicans
GTTGGCTCCCCTTAGGTAGGCAAATAGCCCGTTGACAAGACCGCTAGCCACTTTCAGTGGGAAAAACAACCCGTTGGGTACCTTTGGTGGGAAAAGCGACCTGTTGGCACATGTTTTATGTATAAAACAGCCCGTTGCCACAGTTGCTAGGCACTTTCGGTGGGAAAAACAACCCATTGGCCACCATCAATGGGTAAAACAAGCTATTGGCACAACTTCAGTGGGCAAAACAAACTGTTGGCACGGTCGCTAGGCACTTTCAGTGGGTAAAACAGGTCGTTAGGCACCTTCGGTGGGAAAAACAGCCCGTTGTCACACCTTTGGTGGGGAAAACAACCCTTTT
Source organism: Erythroxylum flavicans (assembly GCA_027576715.1). Classification (NCBI taxonomy): domain Eukaryota; kingdom Viridiplantae; phylum Streptophyta; class Magnoliopsida; order Malpighiales; family Erythroxylaceae; genus Erythroxylum; species Erythroxylum flavicans. The sequence goes on from JANZXP010000002.1 coordinate 14,985,537, forward strand.
GCTCCATCGTTAGGCACCTTTCATGGGAAAACAACCCGTTGGCACACATTCGATGGACAAAATAGCCCTTTGGCACCGTCGCTAGGCACTTTTGGTGGAGAAAATAGCCCGTTGGGCACATTCGACAGGAAAAAAGCTTGTTTGTGCACCTTCAGTGGGCAAAACAATTCGTCAGCACAGTCATTAGGCACTTTTGTTGGGAAAAACTGCCCGTTGGGCACTTTGGTGGGAAAAATAGCACATAGGCACACCTTTGGTGGGTAAAACAACCCTTTGGCTTAGACGTTAGGCATCTTCGGTGGGAAAAATAGCCTATTGGGCACCGTCAGTGGAAAAATCTTCTCGTTGGCACGCCTTCAGTGGGCAAAATAAATTGTTGGCACGGTCACTAGGCACCTTAGATCGCCAAACAGCCCGTTGGCTAGGTTACTAGGCACTTAGGGTGGGAAAAACAGCCCGTTGGGCACCTTCGTGGGAAAAACGGCATGTTGGCATACCTTCGATGGGAAACATCACGTCTGCATGGTCGCTAGGTGCCTTCAGTGGGGAAAACAGCCTGTTGGGTGCCTACATTAGCAAAAATAGCCCGTTAGCACACTTTCAGTTGGCAAAATAACCCGTTGGCACGGTCGCTAGGCTCCTTAGGTGGGCAAAATAGCTCGTTGGCAAGGTCGCCAGGCACTTTCAATGGCAAAAATAGCTCGTTGGGCACCTCCGATGGGTAAAACAGCCTGTTGGCACACATTTTGTGGGAAAACAGTCTGTTGGCAGGGTCACGAGGCATTTTTGGTGGAAAAAACAGCTCGTTGGGCACCTTCGTTAGGAAAAACAGCCAGTTGGCACACCTTCGGTGGGCAAAACAGCCCATTGGAATTGTCACTAGGCACCTTTGGTAGGCAAAACATCTCGTTGGCACTGTCGCTAGGAACTTTTGGTTGGAAAAACAACCCCGTTGGGCAAATTTGTTGGGAAAAATAGCCCGTTGAGCACCTTTGATGGGAAAAGAGCCCGTTGGCACATCTTCGGTGGGCAAAATAGCCCGTTGATATGGTCGCTAGGTACTTTCCGTGGGAAAATAGCCTGCTGTGCATCTTTGATGGAAAAAACAGCCCGTTGGCACATCTTCAATGGGTAAAACAGCCCGTTGACATGGTCGCTAGGCACTTTTTGTGGGGAAAACAGCTAGTTGGGCACCTTTGTTAGGAGAAACAACCCGCTGACATGGTCGCTAGGCACCTTCCGTGGAAAAAATAGCCTGTTGGGCACCTTCGGCGAGAAAAATAACACGTTGGAACACCTTCGGTGGGAAAATAGCCCGTTGGCAGTGTCGCTAGGCATCTTTGATGGGATAAACAACCCGTTGGCACCTTTGATGGGAAAAACAATCCTTTGGCATTATCGCTAGGCACCTTCGATTGGCAAAACAACCTGTTGGCACTGTCGCTAGGCACTTTTGATGGAAAAAATAGTCCGTTAGGCACCTTCGATGGGAAAACAGCCCGTTGGCATAACTTTGATGGGCAAAACAACCCGTTGGCATGATCGCTAGGCACTTTTGCTGGGAAGAACAGCTCATTGGGCACCTTCGGTGGGAGAACCTACTAGTTGGCACACCTTCGGTGGGCAAAACAGCCCGTTGGCACGATCGCTTGACACTTTCGATGGGAACAACAGTCTGTTGGTCACCTTCGGTGTGAAAAACAGCCCGTTGGCACATCCTCAGTGGGCAAAACATCCCGTTGGCTCCGTCGCTAGACATCTTTAGAGGGAAAAACAACCCGTTGGGCTCCTTCACTGGGAAAAACAGCCCGTTGGCACAACTTAGGTGGGAAAATAGTCCGTTGGCAGGGTCAAGAGGCATTTTTGGTGGAAAAAATAGCCCACTGGGCAACTTTGTTAAGAAAAACAACTCGTTGGCACATCTATGGTGGGCAAAACAGCCTATTGGCATGGTCGCTAGGCACCTTTGGTAGGCAAAACAGCTAGTTGGCACTGTCATTAGGAACTTTTGGTTTGAAAAACAACCCGTTGGGTAACTTTGTTGGGAAAAACACCCCGTTGGGCACCTTTCATGGGAAAAATAACCCGTTGGAACACCTTTGGTGGGAAAACAGCCCGTTGGCAGTGTCGTTAGGCACCTTTGATGGGAAAAACAACCCGTTGGCACCTTTGATGGGAAAAACAACCCTTTGGCATTGTCGCTAGGCACCTTCGATGGGCAAAACAACCTGTTGGCACTGTCACTAGGCACTTGTAGTGGGAAAAATAGCCCGTTGGGCACCTTCAATGGGAAAACAGATCGTTGGCACAACTTCGATGGGCAAAACAACCCGTTGGCATGGTTGCTAGGCACTTTTGGTGGGAAGAACAGCTCGTTGAGCACCTTCGGTGGAAAACTTGCTAGTTGGCACACCTTTGGTGGGCAAAACAGCTCGTTGGCATGATCGTTTGGCACTTTCAGTGGGAAAAACAGTCCGTTGGGCACCTTCGGTGTGAAAAACAACCCGTTGGCACATCCTCAGTGGACAAAACATCCCGTTGGCTCAGTTGCTAGGCATCTTTGGAGGGAAAAACAACCCATCGGGCTCCTTTGATGGGAAAAACAGCCCGTTGGCACACCTTATTTGGGAAAACAGTTCATTGGCAGTGTCAAGAGGCATTTTTGGTGGAAAAAACAACCCGTTGGGTACCTTTGTTAGGAAAAACAGCCCATTGGCACATCTATGGTGGGCAAAACAGCCTGTTGGCACTATCGCTAGGCACTTTTGGTTGGAAAAATAACCCGTTAGGAAACTTTATTGGGAAAAATAGCCCGTTGGGCACCTTTGATGGGAAAAACAGCCCGTTGGCACACCTTTGATGGGCAAAATAGCTCGTTGGCATGGTCGCTAGGCACTTTTGGTGGGAAAAATAGCCTGTTGTGCATGTTTGATGGAAAAAATAGCCCGTTGGCACACCTTTGGCAGGCAAAACATCCTGTTGGCATGGTTGCTAGGTACTTTTAGTGGGAAAAACAGCTTGTTGGGAACCTTTGTTAGGTGAAACAATCCCTTGACATGGTCGCTAGGCACCTTCTTTGGAAAAAACAACCCATTGAGCACCTTCAGTAGGAAGAACTGCCGGTTGGCACGATCGCTAGACACCTTTGATGGTCAACATAGCCCGTTGGCTTGTTCACTAGGCTCTTAGTGTGGGCAAAATAGCCCGTTGGCACGGTTGCAAGGCACCTTAGGTGGGAAAAACAGCCCGTCGGGCACCTTCGTTAGGAAAAATAGCCTATTGGCACACTTTTGATGGGCAAAATAGCTCATTGGCACGGTCTCTAAGCACCATAGGTTGGCAAAACAGTTCGTTGGCAAGGTTGCTAGACACTTTCGGTGGCAAAAAAAGCCTGTTGGACACCTTCGATGGGAAAAACATCAAGTCGGCAAACCTTTGGTGGGGAAAACAACCCATGGGTAGGGTCACCTGGCCCTTTTTTGTGGCAACAGCCCGTTGGGTGCCTTCAGTGGGAAAAATAACTCGTTGGAACACGTTCGATGGGAAAACAGCCCATTGGCACTATCGCTAGGCACCTTTGATGGGAAAAACAACCCGTTAGCACTCTTTTAGTTTACAAAATAGCCCTTTGGCACTGTCACTAGGCACCGTCATTGGGCAAAATAGCCTGTTGGCACGGTTGCTAGGCACTTTCAGTGGGAAAAATAGCCTATTGGGCACCTTCCATGGGAAAACAGCCCGTTGCTACACCTTCGATGGGCAAAGCAAACCGTTGGCATGGTTGCTAGGCACTTTTGGTGGGAAGAACAGTTCGTTGGGCACCTTCGGTGGGAAAACCCGTTTGTTGGCACACCTTAGGTGGGCAAAACAGCCCCGTTGGCTCGATCACTAGGCATCTGCGGAGGGGAAAACAACCCGTTGGGCTCCTTCGATGGGAAAAACTACCTGTTGGTACACCTTCGGTGGGCAAAATAACTCGTTGGCACTGTCGCTAGACACCTTAGATGGGCAAAACAGCCCGTTGGGTACTTTTTGTGGGAAAAACATCCCGTTGGCACACCTTTGGTAGGCAAAATGGCCCTTTGGCACAGTTGCTAGGCACCTTCAATGGGAAAAACAAGCCGTTGACACACTTTTGGTGTGTAAAATAGCCTATTGGCACAGTCACTAGGCATATTCAGTGGGCAAAACAAACCTTTGACATACCTTCGGTGGGTGAAATAGCCCGTTGGCACAGTTGCTAGGTGTTTTCAGAGGGAAAAACAGCCCGTTGGGCACCTTCGGTGGGAAAAACAGCCCGTTGGCTCTCCTTTAAGAGGCAAAATAGCCCGTTGGCACGACAGCTAGGCACTTTTGGTGGGAAAAATAGCCCGTTGGGCACCTTGAGTGGGAAAAGCAACCCGCTGGCACGCGCTCAGTGGGCAAAATAACCCGTTGGGCACTTTGGTGGGTAAAACAGCCTGCTGGCGCACCTTTGGTGGGAAAAACAGCCCATTGGCACGGTCGCTAGGCACTTTTTGTGGGAAAGACACCTCGTTGGCACACCTTCGATGGCCAAAATTGCCCGTCGGCACGGTCGCTAGGCACTTTTGGTGGGAAAAACTACCTGTTGGGTACATTCGGTGGGAAAAATAGCACATTGGTGCACCTTTTGTGGGCAAAACAGCTCGTTGGCAAAACAACCCATTAGCTCGGACGCTATGTAACTTCGGCGAGAAAAACTTCCCATTTGCACACTTTTGGTGGGCAAAATAACCCATTGACACGGTCTCCAGGTTCTTTGGATCAGCAAAACAGCCTGTTGGCTTGGTCACTAGGCATTTAGGATGGGAAAAACATCCCGTTGGACACCTTCGGTCAGAAAAACAACCTATTGGCACATCTTCGGTGGGTAAAACATCATGTTGGCACGATCGTTAGGCACCTTTGTTGGGAAAAAAGCCTGTCAGGCACCTTTGTTGGGAAACAGGCCAGTTGACGCACTTTTAGTGGGCAAAATAGCCTGTTGGCACAGTCGTTAGGCACCTTCAGTGGGTAAAACACTGCATTGGCAAGGTCGCTAGGCACTTTCGATGGCAAAAGTAGCCCATTGGGCACCTTCGATGGGAGAAACTTGGCACAACTTTGGTGGGAAAATAGCCTGTTGGCAGGATCACGAGGCACTTTTGGTGGAAAAAATAGCCCATTGGATGTCTTCGTTAGGAAAAAAAGCTCGTTAGCACACCTTCTGTGGGCAAATCAAGCCATTGGCATGGTTGCTAAGCACCTTCGGTGGGCAAAACAGCCAGTTTGCACTGTCGTAAGGCACTTTTGGTGGGAAAAAAAACCCCTTGGCCACCTTCCTCGAGAAAAACAGCTTGTTGGCCACCTTCATTAGGAAAAATAGCTCATTGGCACACCTTCGGTGGGCAAAATAGTCTATCGGCATGGTCGTTAGGCACTTTCGGTGGAAAAATATCCCATCGGCACACCTTTCATGGGCGAAACAGCCCATTAGCAAGGTCGCTAGGCACCTTCGGTAGGCAAAACAGCCTGTTTGTTCGGTCGCTAGGCTCTTTTGGTGGGAAAAATAACTCGTTGGGCACCTTTTGTGTGAGAAACAACCGTTGGCACACCTTTGGTGGGCAAAATAGCCTGTTGGCACAGTCAGTAGGCACTTTTAGTGGGAAAAACAGCCCGTTGGCACATTTTTGGTGTGCAAAATAGCCCGTTGGCACTGTTGCTAGGCACCTTTGGTGTGCAAAACAGCTCGTTGGCGCACCTTTGGTGGGCAAATCAACTCGTTGGGCAACTTCAGTGGGAAAAATAACCCGTTGGCACTCCTTAACTGGGCAAAATAACCAATTGGCATGGTCACTAGACACATTTGATGGGCAAAACATCCCGTTGGCTTAGTCGCTAAGCACTTAAGGTGGGAAAAACAGCCCGTTGCGCACTTTTGATGGAAAAAACAGCCCATTGGCACATCTTCGGTAGGTAAAATAGCCCGTTGGCACAGTCGTTAGGCACTTTTGGTTGGAAAAATAGCCCGTTAGGTACTTTCGGTGGGAAAAACAGCCCGTTGGAACACCCTCAGTGGGTAAAATAGCACGTTGGCAAGGTGGCTAGGCACAAACAACCCGTTGGGCACCTTTGATGGGAAAAACAGCACGTTGACACACCTTTGGTGGGCAAAACAGCCCATTGTAAAAGTCGCTAGGCCCTTTTTGTGGGAAAAACAACCCGTTGGGCACCCTTCGTGGGAAAAAGAGCTCGTTGGCAGACCTTTGATGGGCAAAACAGCTCGTTGGCACGGTCGCTAGGCACTTTCGGTGGGAAAAAAACCTGTTGGGCACCTTCAGTGGGAAAAACAGCTCGTTGTCACACCTTCGGTCAGCAAAATAGCCCGTTGGCACTGTCGCTAGGTGCCTACAGTGGAAAAAACATTGGCACACCTTCGGTGGGCAAAACAGCGCGTTGACAAGGTCAATAGTCACTTTTAGTGGGCAAAACAACTCGTTGGCAAGGTCGTTAGACACTTTCAGTGGGAAAAACAGCCTATTGGGCACCTTTGATGGGAAAAACAGCCCATTGGGTACCTTCTATGGAAAAAATAGCTCGCTGGCACACCTTTGGTGGGCAAAACAGCCCGTTGCCATAGTCATTAGGCACTTTCGGTGGGAAAATAGCCTGTTTGGCACCTTTGGTTGGTAAACTAGCCCATTGTCACACCTTCGGTTGGTAAAACAACCTGTTGGCACAGTCGCTAGGTAATTTTAGTGGGAAAAACAGCCCGTTGGACACCTGTGATGCGATAAACAACCCATTGGCATACCTTCAACGGGTCAAATAGCTTGTTGACACGATCACTAGGCACTTTTGGTGGGAGAAACAGCCCGTTGGCACACCTTAAGTGGGCAAAACAGCCCGTTGGCTCAGTCGCTAGGCACCTTTTAGTGGGCAAAATAGCCCATTGAGCACCGTCGATGGGAAAAATTCCCATTTGCACACCTTCGTTAGGCAAAATAATACGTTCGCACGGTTGCTAGGCTCCTTGGATCAGTAAAACAGCCCGTTGGCTTAGTAACGAGGCACTTAGGGTGGGAAAAATAGCTCGTTAGGCACGTTGAGTGGGAAAAACTACCTGTTGGCACATCTTCGGTGGGCAAAACGTCACGTTCGCACAGTCATTAGGCACCTTTGTTGGGAAGAATAGCCCGTCGGGTACCTTCATTGGCAAAAACAGCCAGTTGGCACACTTTCAGTTGGCAAAATAGCCCGTTTGCAGGATCGCTAGGCACCTTCAGTGGGAAAAATAGTGGGTTGGCAAGGTCGCTATGCACTTTTGGTGGCAAAAACAACCCATTGGGCACCTTCAAGGAGAAAAACAGCCCGTTGGCACACCTTCGTTCAGAAAACAACCCGTTGGCAATCCTTCGATGGGCAAAATAACACGTAGGCACGGTCGCTAAGCACCATCGATCGGCAAAACAACCTGTTGGCTTGGTCCCTAGGCACTTAGTGTGGGAAAAACAACCATTTGGCACACCTTCAGTGGGCAAAACATCCCGGTGGTAATCTTTTAGGTCTCACGTAAACTTAGGGGGGTGCAATGGATATAAGTTTATTTACAGAAGATGTATCTTTACAGAAGAAGATGATTTACAGAAGAAGATGACATCACTCAGAGAAAGCTGACTTCATCACAGAAGAAGTTTTATTTTTAGCATAACTGTTCCTACAGATATCAGATTCAATTGTTCTTTATATGATTCGAAAGAGGACATCAAGATATACAAATTCTATGAAGACCTCAAAGACCAATTTTATCTTCTGAAGGGTCAAAAATAGGGCAGAAGATATACAATTAACAGTAACACAGAAGGAGTTCATGAACATTTACACAGAGGAAGTTCATGAACAGTACACACAGAAGAAGTTCATGAACAGTAACACAGAAGAAGTTCATGAACAGTAACACAGACGGAAGTTCATGAACAGTAACACAGACGGATGTTTTACTGTTCATGAACAGTCATGAACAGTAACATAGAAGAAGTTCATGAACAGTAACAAAAACGGAATTTCATAAACAGTAACGCATAAGAAGTTCATGAACAGTAACACAGAAGAAGTTCATGAACAGTAACACAGAAGAGGTTCATGAACAGTAACACAGAGGAAGTTCATGAATAGTAACACAGACGGAAGTTTATGAAGAGTACACACAGAAGAAGTTCATGAACAGTAACACAGAAGAAGTTCATGAACACTAACACAGAGGAAGTTCATGAACAATAACACAGAGGAAGTTCATGAACAGTAACACAGAGGAAGTTTCGGCTACTTAGGTAGAAAGTAGACGAATGCAAGAAGCAAAAGAAGCAATACGCAAATGAAGCATAAGACAGACGAAGCAAAAGACAAAAGATAGCTCGACGTGTAGAACATATAGATCACGAAGCAAAGCTCTACGTGGCAGCGCTTCTAACTGGCATCTCAAGTCACAACGCCTTTATCTGAGCATGCATTTTATGCAATGCATCAAATACTGAATAGATCATACACAAAATCTTATGTAAATGCTCAGATGATGTTTTCATAATCATCAGACCTCAGTTCGGCATTCAACTATCGTTGAGAAACAGAATCATTCGAAATCATAACAAATCAGACACTTCTAATATGTGATCGCAGAACAAACTCCTCGAACCTCAAGTCCGAAATTCAGAACCAGCACACACACACAGTTTAATGATATTGGAAGTTAACAAATTGAATACATACAATCAAATAATCCTAGGAATTCATCTAGGTTTACTTACAGTACGCTCTTAGAAGCTACTGCCTGGATGGTCCGATAATGTCCGAGTGTCGTCTGATGTGCTCCTTTAAAACAGACAGAACACATTCACAATTATCACCTCTTTTACAAACGTAGAAAAAATATCAAAGTATCGAAAGTATGCACGATGTATGTTCAATGGAAATTCTAGGGTTTCTTCATATCTTCTCTCTCTCTCCCTTATCAAAACTTATTGAAGACCATTAACATCGCGGTTCAATTCTTATTGGCCTCTTTCTATGGCACTCTTTCAGGTCTCACATAACATAGGGGGTGCAATGGATATAAGTTTATTTACAGAAGATGCATCTTTACAGATGATGCATCCTTACAGAAGAAGATGAGTTACAGAAGAAGATGATTTACACTTATCCATAAATATTAATGATTATGAATAGTAGTCAACTTAAATTTATGATATTTGGATCTTATTAGCATTAAAATTTTAGGTATGTTTATCTTTTTATGTCCAAAAAATATTTACTTTCCAAAATTTAAATAACCTACCATGCATATGTTTTTCAACAATATATTTTAAACTTTGAAAACATTTTACAATTTTTTAGATTTAAGAATAGTATTCAACTTAAATTTATTATTTTATCTTATTAATATTAAAATTTTATGTATTTTTAGCTTTTTATATCCAAAAGGATAATTTTTAGGGTTTCAATGCATTAACTATATATATATTTTTAACAAATTTATAAAGAAGGCAAATGAAAAAATGAAAAATCATATATAAATGCAGTTATAATTAACCTTAGGATTTTTAAACACACTTACCATTAAAAAATTATCAAATTAACATAATTAATTATAAATTATTTAATGTCGACTTTTGGCGATGAATTAAAGATTTAGTCGCAAAAAGTTTAGCTTTGGCAACGAATTAAATATTTCGTTGCAAAAAGTTTGTGTTTTTGCAACGTTTAAAATTCTCGTTGTTAAATGCACAACATTTGATGACGTAATTCGAAAACCATTACAAAATTAGGCTTTTTTATGATGACTTTAGAAACTCGATGTTAAATAAACTACTTTAATGATGATATTATGTAACATCACCAAAACCACAACTTTGTGCAAGGAATTTTGAAATTGTCTCCAAAAGTCCATTATTAATGACGATTTTCAATTCATCACCAAAGAAAATGTAACTAATAGTCTGTTCTGCTGTAATGGTTATAGAAGTATTTGTTAATTTTTAGTGTGATCTCCTCTTACCTAACGATTTTAAATATAATATTTGTTTTTTATTTTTCATGTATATCTTAAATTATGCAAGAAATTTTTTTAGTAAATTTAAAATGTTAGATCAAATTTTTTAATAATAATGGCAACAATATTAACTTTCTCATCAATAAACTACTTACATGTAAACATTTTTGGCACGAAGGTCTTAAAGAACCTAGAAGAAGGCAACCTTTAATACCTACAAACTCGAAGAAATTGAAACAATAGATACCCTTACAATAGATTCACAAGTATCATGAAAGTAGTTGTTATGAAATGCAATGATTCAAATAAATCCATGTTATGTTAGTAAATTTTGAAGAAAAAAGGAGTTATGTTAGCTCAAGGGTTATGTTTAACGATTTTGATAATAACTTTATAATATTTCAAAATTTAACTAAATTTATTTCCTTATATAGGCAACAATATAATTCTTAAAAGGAAATAAAATTATAGGATACTTGCTTCCTTTCTTGTACGAACTTCTTTATGAACTTGCCTATTCAAAAATAGTTTCGTAATATCCATAAAATTTTTACGAATTGGAATAATCAGCTCTGGAAGCCTTAACAGAACGTTTGAATATCGAAGATTTCAGCAGAAATGATATCATAGATTAAACAACGACTAGTTGAGGAAAATGTCTACTGAAGGAAGAGCCACTTCATTTGTGAAACATACGAGACTTGCAAAATACCTTGGCAACATCAATATTCTTAAAACTCATACCAAACTCTTTGTGCCTTTGAAAATAAAATCACTCTATTAAGAGAGATTGTTAACTCCTTTGTATATTTTTTGTTGAGAGCTTGTAGAGTTGTGTTAAACACAAATAAGTGTAGAAGGTTGAAAAACCTTAAAAAAATATGTACTTGTGAGCTTGGAGAGGCTTGTAAAAATTTACTACTTGGATTTTATAGTGAAATACTGAAGTTGAATACTTGAGGACTGGACGTAGGCTTCGTTATAATCCAAACTAGTATAAATTGACCGTGTCATTCTTTCGTTATTCCTAACTTTTAAATTTTCACATTATAAGTTTGTGTTTTTAAGAGGCTCTTTCGGTTTTACAATAGGCTCCTTCCGTGTTTTCTATCGCAAGAGGTTTCTTTCACTTTTTGAGCGATTAATAGGGTCCTATCAATTAACAAGCTCCTTTCATTTTTGACCATTAATAAGCCTTATCGATTAACAGGCTCCTTTCATTTTTGAACGTTAATAGGCTCTGGTGAATGTTATCGCTTGCAACCAAATATAAAAAGAAACCAACTTCCTGCAACATAAATTAATGTAGTAGTGAAAAGTAAGGATCGTTCCCACGAGGAATTCAAACGTTAGTAGTTATGCAATAAAAGGGGGTTTTTAATTGCGAATTAAACAGAATTTAATTGGAATAAAAAATTGGAAAATTACTAATAGCAAAACAATGAGAATTTAATAATCAATAAGAATAAATCTTGGTTTTCGATCTCCTTCATTATTGAAATTACATTGATCATCGACACTAAAAATAATCAATTTATTGGTTAAGAATTCGTCGTGGTAAATTTTTTTACCTATTTTCTCTTATGTTTAGTTAACCAAAACATGTATTCGAATTAACCCTTATTAATTAATAACCTGGATATGATCTCAGATTTAATTAATTAATAGCCTTATGAATCAAGAAAATCTACGAACTACACAACATATATAAGATGTATATTTAGCCTAGACAACTATTTTTCCTAGAATCATGTCCCTAACGTAGTAGAAAAAAATCTTACTTGCTAGTTTTTATTAAAAGAATTGAACGTCAACCTATTTAATCTAGTAATTGATTGAATAAAATCACAAACTAGTTGCTCACCTAGCAGCAAAATCAAACAATCAAATAATAACCCAGAAAAATAATTAATACTTGACTAATAAATCGATTCAAATAAAGAACGAAAGTCTCATAACATTCAGAGTTCAATAAATAGGATATCGTAAACCAAGAAATAAGAGTTTATTTATCCAACATCACAATTTTTATTAACTATTTTGGATTGCCACGTTTAGCACGTTCTTAATTTTCTTCTTTGTTTCTTGTCCAACCGTTGTCCTTGTTACTTTATTTTTCTCTTTTCTGCTGGGCGTTAGCCTCCTCTATAGATGTGTTCTGTTCCCTTTTTCATTGCTTAAGCTGCCACCTTTTCTTCTCTATTCTGTCCTACCATACTATTGTGTTGATGTGACAAATAATCATTGGTGGCCACCTTACTGTTCTGCATAAAACCCTAGCTGTGCGTTTTAAACAAAAAGCATGATCTGCATTTTTGGTGTGTCGCTATATGCCTGCGTTTTATCTCCCATAACCTAGCATTTTGGTGCTTCCCATATTGCTGGCATTTTGCTCATACTTTGCTGTCGTATTGGTCATCTGCTCATGAAACATGCACACGTTACTTGCTATCCACATGCTGCATGCTACTGTTTTGTATAGCATCAGTCCACACTTTTACGTCGTCAGTAGCAGGAGGTGTGGCTCTAACTTTGATAGCTTGCCAAATTTTGACATCTACATATTGAAGATAAATAGTCATTCTCTCCTTCCAATAAGAATAGTTGTTTCCATTGAAATAAGGAGGCTTCGAGACAGATTATCTTTCAAGGCTTCTCAAATTGTTTGTCATGATCTATCATATACTATAAAACATAATAAATGTGAAACCTCGCTCTGATACCAAATGATAAAGCTAACACACGCAAGAGAGGGTAAATTATATGTGACTTAGAAAATTTGCAAGTTACTATCAATTCGTGTAAATGATAAAAACTGCTAAATTTCA
>JANZXP010000002.1:15034594-15046310 GCA_027576715.1 Erythroxylum flavicans
GATCAGAGAGGACAATACCTTGGTGTGATGGGCGGTCGGGGTCCGAGGCCCGGCACTGTAGCGATCCGGCCCAAGTCTGGATGCTACAATTTAGGATTTGACTTAGTGGTAATAGATAAACTCCTCTGCGGGCTTTTAGAAATCAAATTTGCAAGCTGATCGACCTGAATTTCTAAGTTATATATAAAAGCCTTTGTTCTTTGATGCCTTACCATTGACTCTTGAACAAGTTTGGACATCATATCTTTTATATTTGACTTTTTAGCTTGAGGTGGATGCTGCTAAAATCCTGGTAGAGGGTTGTTCTTTACCAGCCCTTGATTTCCCAATAGAAATTAGGTTCATTCCTTTATCTCGAATTGTAAATATTACTATATGGATTGTTTTAAGGTCTAAGAGCATTCTTTATGTAGTCCATATAATCGAATTGTAGTGCTTGACAATATTGACCTGGATGTCCCAACACGTACATCTCACACTATATAGCTTGAAATAGAGAATTTATAATCAATCCATCAATCTTTTTGCTCAAAGCATTAATCTGGTTTCCCAATTACACAACTGCTTCTGCTTTATACACCCTCGTTGGCTTACTAAGTCTCACTCAAGAATAGAACCATTAATAATTATTTATGACCATGTCTTCAATAAGGTCATAGGCTACTTCTAGTGTCATTATTCATAGTACTCCTAGTTACCACATCTATCATATACCTCGCAGTTTGATTTAGCCTATTATAGAAGATCTAAATTTGCATCTATAATGGTAGGCCATAATGTGGGCATTTCTTTAACATCTCCTTGAATCTCTCTCGTGTGTCATATAATGTCTTTGAGTCAGCCTGGGAATAGGAGGAGATGTCATTCCTTAGTTTGGTAGTCTTTACTAGCGGGAAGTACTAATTCTCTACTACTTGGTCTCATGTAGTAAGTGATGATCTATACAGATAATTCAACCATTGCTTCGACCCCTTAATGAAAACGGGAATAATCTCAATCTTATTGCATCATCATTGGCATCATTGACTTTAAAGGTATCACAAATCTATAAAAAGTTTGCGATATGTGTAGCCCATAAAACTGAACAGACTATTACACCATCTTAATGATACTTGGTTTAATCTCAAAATCGTTAGCGTTAATAGTCTTTCTCACAATGTTGGACTCTGATCCTATCAATTTTAATCAAGAATAATCAAAAATAAATTTTGGTTGGTATGCCATAGTTCCTAATTCTTTGGTATCAATCTGATCTTCTAAGTCTTCTATCTGCCAATCCAACTTTAACTCTCTAAGTAGGGTTCTGCAAATCTTTCTATGAGTTGTTCTATTAATCTCTAGATCTTTGTCTACTAAGTTTGATAGATTACCTCAGATCATAAACTAACCCTAAGATCTATGAAAAATGAGAAAAACAAAGAGCCAATAAAAAATAAATAAATTAGAATTAAAAAGGAAAAATAAAATAAGTAATAATGACTAGATTAATAAAGCTCTATTTTCCTAATATTATATAGTCCCTAAAAATGATGTTAAAAACTTGATATAAGTGGTATTAATGTTTTAAGACAAGAACTCGGTGTAGAAGTTGCCAGCATTGGCAATTACTGGCTAATCCTATAAGGATTGTAACTACTAGTATTAACCCTTTTTTATTATCTAACTATCGAATCAAGTTGTGGATTTAATTTAAACAAAACTAAACGAACTAAAATAAGGTTTAACATAAGAATTAACTAAGATAAAGAAAGCACTACGATTAAACAATATCAAATAAGTAGTGCCAAGGAGATGAATCCCCCTAAGATATCTTAAACATTAAACATTTATCATACAATTAAATTATTGATTATTGGACCATAGAAATTCATATCTTATATTAATATCTTTCTTAAGACTATTAACAACCCGTGGTTGATTAACTGAAACCTCTTTCTAGTTTTTTTGAGAATTAAACCTCTTTTTAGTTAAAACCCCTAAGATTGCATTACTTGATTCATGAATTTCACTATTAAGTTTGACTCTAATATAGAGGATTTATGTCTATTGAATATGTGACTTTGAAATTGTGAAAGTTGATATTAAAATATTTTCTTTAGGATAAAATTTAATATTTTTTATTAGCAAATTTTATGTTTATTTTATGCTGATTAAGTTTAGATGTTATCAAAATTTTGAATTTTGGTTAGAGAAAGACTGTATAAATTGACAAGTGTTTGCTCAATAAAAATTGAATCTTCTCCATACATATCTCTTCCTAAAAAAAAAACCAACAATGTCGACCTGTCTTTAGGTTTGCATACACCTTCTTCCAACTATGATAAATCTATTCAAACAAAAGGATTTCTCAATCTTAATCATATAAAATCAAGCATTGAACTAATATTTTTGACATATTAGTTCAAGAATATAAACGCATAGTTGAATCACAATAAATCAATCAATTGACTTACATTGAATAAAAGACTATATCACTTTATCCATCCTAACTTAAGGTTCATCACACCTTGGAACTAAACAATTATCCATCCTAACTTAAGGTTCATCACACCTTGGAACTAAACAATTTCATTCCTAAATAAAAAAAATAAAACATCAAATATTCAGAAGGACAGTTAGAAAAAAGAAGAATCTTTAATCTACATATTCCCCTTTATCTCTAATGAAACTCCATGAAACTTAGATGAAAGGTTGCAATTTATTGGATATGTTGAAGTAATCTTCTTATTTTTCTCATCCTCCATTCAGAACTGTTTCTTTTATCCTTTTTTGGTGTCTAATATGACTGCAGTTGCTCCCTCCTTTATCCAGCCTTCATAATTTCCTTTTAAAATAAGAAAGTAAAGTTTTTGAAATATACATGGTCACTTACATATTCTTGCATCTTAAAATTCCCTCTAAATTGTGACTTTACATAATTTTAAAAGCTTAAACAGGCTATATACAAAGTTATAATGTCACAAACATGACCGTATCTTCACATAAGCATAAACAACATCTTCAAAGCTTTATAAATTTATAGTAACTTACACAGTCTCTATACGTAATCATACATCTTTGAAGTTTCTTTAATTCTCCCTTTTTATGCCTTAATTTTGCCTAGATTCTTCTACATTTAGTCTATAAAGATAATTATTAACTAAAAACACACTTGAAGTAAAGTAAGTACCAAAAATACCATTAAAATCTCAAATAATAGGCAAAAAAAACTAAAAATGGCTATAAAAATATAGTTAATTAATCATTTATCAATGACTATTCATACTAATCCCCTTCTGATTAAGAAAATAACCTAGATTTTAAAAGAACCCCTGATTTCATACATTTTAAATAGATCATTTCAAGTACCCTTCTGATTGCTACTCTATTATGAGGTAAATTAGAACCTAATAAATTAATTGTTTTTTCTTTTCTTGAGAAAATATTGTCATGATTATACTAGGGTAGGCTATTGTGGAGTGATGCTGTATTGGAAATATGGATCAAGTTTTCTTAAGTTTAAAGCATGTATAACAATGTTTTTGTTAGATGCTTCGTCACATAGTGAGGCTTAGGTGTTCGGGGGAAAGGACAACTAGTGGAATCTAATCCTTTTTTGAGTCTGGTTATTTTCTAGTTCATTTCCTTAGAAAATATTTAAATCCCCCTTATAGTTATTATGCGCATAAAGTATATACTCTTTCCATGACATACGAGGTTTTGTCGGGTTCTTGGGGAGTCCCAAATATAAGTATGCTCATGTGTTATTATATGCAATAATTCAATTTAGAAATATTGTTTCCAACTTGATAAATTTTACTATGTTATCACTCTATAATAAAGAAGTTAATAGGTTTCATTAATAAATAAAGCTTAGTTTTAGGATTTGAAAAGAAAAGTATAAGATTTAGAACTTTGTTAGTGATAACATTATCAATTTCTAATCATATATGCATTCAAACTTGTTTTTAGGATTTTCAATTTTCAGGGTACTGATTTGTTCCTACAATTTACCTATTTAACAAAGCATTTCTACACTCATAGTCAATTAGTATAATTGTACACTTTTAAATTGTACAATGCATGGAATTAAGTTTTCATGAAAGGATGCAATAATTTCACTAATATGTCTAGAATTGACAGAAGGGTGGAAAGGAAATGATAGTTTCGCTTATCACTTGTCAACGAAAGGTTTCAGTATAAAAAATATGGAAATATCTATGTGAACATTTAATAGTTTATAATTTAGGGACTACTTTAGGAAGTCTCTAATTTACATATTTTAATATCTATAATTTAGGAAAGTAGAATATAAACATATATCCTATATTTTAAAAGCATAAGAAGAATTTTCCTAAACCGTAATCTGTAATATGAAACATATATCCTATATTTTAAAAGAATACGAAGAATTTTCCTAAACCCTAATTTGTAATTTGGTTTTGAAGATTAGGATTTTTTAACCTTTCAATTACCTTCACTTCAAGTTTTTAGCCTTCATTACTATAACTGAGATCATCCATCCTTCATTGCCGCAATTCTAAATCATTGTGTGCATCTTTTTATCCTTTTTTATTTTCTTATAATTTTAACCACATAAACCATGTTTGATGTCACAAAAACCATAATGTACCCTTTCAGAGGAAGTTCAAATCCTCAAATAGAAGTTCAACCAAAATGTGAATTTTAAAATATTTTAGTAGCATACTATTTAGATGGAAAAAAACCATCTGAAGTGGTCCTAAACTCATCAAAGCAATCCTTGAGGTAAAAGAAAAAATAAATCACCAATTGGGAACTAGTCCTAAGCAAGGAGAACTATGTTTTGATGCTTGAAATAAGGAGGACTCTCTCACAATGTCTTAGCTATGCAGCTCCATGACACCCAAAATTAATGATACTTGCATGTTTTCCAATAGCTCAAGCCATTTAGGAGGCTATTCGACAAACTTATTCCAAGGTTAAGGATGTTGCCCAGGTGTACTTAAAGTTAAGGTTAGAAGATAAAGCAAAAAGGGAAAATTCTCATAGAATATGCCAATTTGTTACAAGTTTTGTGGTAGGGATTAGATCATTCTAGGATAATTGAGATACGCTATAGTAATTATTCTGATAAAATAAAAAATTTCACTAAAAAGGATGGGTGATTGACTCTTTATAATTGTTTTAATTATGAAATGACTACAAATGCACAGTGTAGTTATAGCTAGTACCGATAAGTATAGGTTAATCCTATAAGGACTAAGAGTACTAGTAATTACCAATATCCTATTATCTAGTCTATGGAATTGGTTTTGATTTATAAGAAAATAATACTAAAGCAAGTAAGATAAATGGAAAAATGATTCAATTAAAGAATTAAAAAGCACTTAGTAAACTATTGATGTCAAAAAATTAGTATCTAGGTTATGAATCCCCTTAAAACTCTAAATAGATCCATCTTTTATTATGCAATTGTTTTATTGATTTATTAAACACTGGAGATTCCTATGGTATGCTAATATCTGACCTTGAGTCTAATAAAAACTAATCCTAAGGTTTTCAATCAAAATTCTTAGGTTAAAGTTTATAAGATTACGTTACCGATTTGTTAATCCCTTTATTATATTTGACTCTAATCGGGAAGATTTATGTCATCCTATCTCTAGGGTTGCAATCAACTCCATCCAATTATGGTAGATCTATTCAAACAAGAATTTCTCAATCTCTATATTATGAAATCATGTTATGATCTAATATTTCGGATCTAGTAGAACATAAATAAAACATGTAATTGGATCATAATATATTAAGCAAACTAATTGAATTAATAAAAGGATCAAACAATGTTAAAGTGTCAACATAGGGTTTATCTAACCTAGACACTAATTAGTTACATATGATTGGAAACGAAATCAAAAAATAACAAAAAGAAAAATGAATAGAAAATAATGTGTTCATAATTTTAAAAATCTCCTTGGTTATCTCCTCTTGAATATTTTTGCAAGTAGAGGTTTGATCTTGTATTCTCTTGGATATTTGATGAATTCTTTGTATTTTCTACTTCTCTAGATTAAAATTGCCCTTTGAGTTGCCTCTCAAAGTCTCTGGACTTCTCTTTATGTCACTTCTCTTCAATTTCCTTGAAATACATCCTTTTATATTAACTTTAAGGTTTTGAGGAGATGCATGGGCTGATACACAGCCATGTATAACCCAAAATCTCCAGAATATGTGAATTTACATGACCTGTGAGAAGTGCACTGGTTGTTGCATGCCCATGCATCCCTTTTGTGCTTCCAATCTTTGTTTTATGCTGTGTTTTCATTCAAATTCTTCTCCTTTAAGTTCATGAAGACAATTATGCTTTTAAACACATTTGGAGTAGGTTAATTGCCAAATATACACTAAAAGTATAAACTATCAAGCAAAAATATATCAAATATGGGGTATAGATATGGTTAATTATGCATCTATCAATAATGTGTATGATTGTCTTATATATTCCTAAATCCTAAATTTAATTAGATAAGGGTGCATATTATGGGGAATAAAGAAGTTCCATTGTTGAATGATATGATTTCACTTATGAGAGCTGAAGAGAGTAGACAGACTGTAATGCTTCAACCACAAAGTATGAAAAATTCTTCACTAAATACTTTATTAAATACAATTCCAAAATTTAGGAGAGTTGAGTTGACTAGAGATGATTAGAATATGGAAAGTAAGGAACACCTTTAGTGTACATATTATAAAAATCAAGGTATACTAAGGAACATTGTTGGAAATTACATAGTAAACCATCAAAATGAGGCAGTAATGAGAATCAACAGAAACCTTCCAATTTAGCTCAAATAACTCAAAGCAATAAAAACAAATTATAAGAACTAGGAAGTTTCAGTGGTGGAGATATTGATAAGCTAAAAACCTACTGGTAAGCTTGACAAATCACCAAATAGAAGTTTATTGTATCCCTCAGTTAGCTTTCATATGTGTTCCTTTGTATTTTTAGTTTATTTTATCCCTCAAGTTAACTTTCATATGTGTTCCTTTGTATTTTTAGTTAAGTCTTCTTCTTTAATTAGATTTAGTGCCTAAAAAAACTCCTTTTTAATATATGGATTATACATAATGGTACTACTGATCATATGAACCTTTAATCCACTCAATTTCAGACCTACACTCCTTGTCTGAGTAATATGAAGATTACTAGTGTTAATGGATCTCTTATCAGTGAAGCTAGCATAGGAGATATACAACCTACACCATCAATCTAATTACAAAAATGTTTTCCACATACCCAAGTTAGTTATAAACATTCGTTATGTAAAGAAGTCAATTAAAATCATAAAAGGTCAAGCAATTTTTTACCCTTCCTTTGTGAATTTCAGTGCCAAGATTCGGGGAAAAAGATAGACCTGCTAAAGAGAAAGACAAGCTATATTACTTAGATACTTCAAATGAATTGCCTATTATAGTAGTCATAACTTTTTTTTATCCATATTATCATCATAAAAAAGTAATGTCATCTTGTCTCATCATTTTTGTTGGGGTCATCCATCTTTTACAACTTTAAAAATCATGTTTCGTTCTTTGTTTAATGGAATAGATTTAGGGAGTTTTTATTGTGTTGTGTTTGAGTTTGCAAAACACACTTTTGCTTCTTTTCTAATTATAAATAAAAGAGTTTACACTCCTTTTTATCTAGTCTATAATGATATTTGCGGTCCTGCCCCTATTCCTAACATATTTGGTTTTAAATAGTTTATATCCTTTTTTGATGATTGCACTCATGTCACATGAATTTTCTTATTGAAAAATAAATCTGATGTGAGTAACATTGTCCTAAATTTTCATTTAATGATAAAAAATTAATTTGGTGACAAAGTTAAGAACTTTTGATCTGACCAAGAGATTATTTTAATTAAACTTTGTCATCATAATTTCAAAAGGAGGGCATTATTCATGAATCATTTCTTGATAAGAAAGAATGGCCTTAGTCATCATATTTTCAAAAGGAGGGCATTATTCATGAATCTTTTTTTGATTATACACCTAAACAGAACAAGGTGGTGAAATGAAAGAATGGTCATCTTTTTGAATTCTAATAGAGCACTATTGTTTCATCATAATGTACCTAGACATTATTAGGGGAAAGTTATTTTTACATCTACATATATAATTAATAGGATGCGTTCAAGTGTTTTGGATTTAAAAACTCTATTACAATGTCTTTCTTTCTTTTTATCCAGATGTTAAAAATTCTAATAACTTAGTTTTTAGTTATACAATATTTGTCCATGTTCATAATCCCCAACGAGATAAGTTAGAACCTAGACTTGTCAAATGTGTATCTGTATGATAATCACCGATTAAAAAAGTCTATAAATGTTATGATCCATGCTCTAAGAAAACACATGTGTTTGCAAAAGTAACATTTGTAGAAGTTGTACCCTATTTTTCTCATCCTTATCTTTAACGAGAGTCAACATATAAGATAAGGATACGAGTGATAGCTTAGATAATTTGTTACTTTATTTCCCATCATTACCATCCTTTAGCAATCCAACATAGAGTCCAACAAAGAATCCATGATGCATGATAAAAGAGCTATAAATACTAATGCTGATGATAGGAGATTTACAATGGTTTATTTAAGAAAGCCAACCAATGTTCCTAATTTAATAGCAACCCAATAATTAAATCCGAATCAACCAATCCATGAGGTATATGAGATATCTGAACCCTTTTAACTTGAAATGCCTAGTGAACCACAAACTTCAAATGATAATAGTGATTTACGCATTGCCTTGAGGAAAAGAACCTAAGAGTATACCAAGAGACCTTTATTCCTTATATCTAGCAAAGTATCATTTTGTAAATTTTCATATTCCTGTAAAACTTTTCTTACTAGCGCAAATACTATTCCTATACCCAAGACCTTATTTAAGGCTTTATCAAATGAAAAATGGAGGAAAGTTATGGAAGTGGAAATGGATGCATTAGAAAAAAAAACAACACTTGGGAGTTAGTAGAATGATAAAAAAAGAGTAAACTAGTGGGATGCAAATATGTTTTCACCTTGAAATATAAGGTTGATGGATCTTTGGAAAGGTTTAATGCAAGACTAGTAATTAAGGGATACACCCAAACATATGGAGTTGATTATTTAGAAACATTTCCTTTATTGCAAAAATGAATAGTATAAGAGTTATTTTTATCATTGACAACTAACTTTGGTTAGGAATTGTAGCAATTTGATATAAAGAATGCATTTCTTCATGGATATCTAGAAGAGGAAATTTACATGGATATCCCTCCTGGGTTTGGTAAGGAGGTGGTAGCTAATAAATTTTGTAAGTTAAAGAAAGCACTTTATGGTCTGAAGTAATCACCAAGGGAATGGTTTGGTAGATTTGCTAATGTGATGTGTACTATGGGTTATAGGAAAAGCCAAGTTGATCATACACTATTTATTAAACATTCAAATTCAAGGGGAGTTATATTTTGTTAATTTGTGTTGATGATATATTTGTGACTGACAATGATGAAAATAAGAGAAAATTGATAAAGGATCTTTTAATTAGGTAATTTGAAATAAAGGAGTTATGAAGCTTGAAATATTTTCTTAGGATTTAATAAGGGATATTTTTCTCACAACAAAATATGTTCTTGATATTCTAAAATTAACTGGGAGATTAGCTTGAAAACCAACGCCTACTCTTATAGAACCGAATCATAAACTTAGTGAAGCTAAAGAAGAGCCCATTGTTGATATAAAAATGTATCAATGCTCGGCTGGAAAACTCATTAATCTCTCACATATAACTACAAGGCTAGATATAGCATATGTAGTTAGCGTTATAAGTCAATTTGAAGGGATATCTGAAAAGGGATTCTGTTTTAAAGAAATAATTTGTTTTTTGTTGAAGTGCATAATGATACTGATTATGCAAGTTTAATGATTAATAAAAGGTCAACTTCAGGATATTTTATGTTTTTGGGTGGAAATCTTATAACATGGAGAAGTAAGAAATAAAATGTTGTGGTTAGATCAAGTGTAGAAGTAGAATTCAAATCAATGGTATTTGTGAGTTGTTGCGGTTGAAAATTTTACTTAATGTTTTCAAGGTAAAATGGAATGGCACAATTAAGTTATATTGTATAACAAATCAACAATCAGTATTGCACATAATCTAATGCAACATAATCGGACAAAACATGTTAAGATTGATAGACACTTTATTCAAGAAAAACTGAAGAGTGGATTAATTTACACATATGTTCTAACAAAGGCGCTAAGTACTCAAATGTTTTAGAATATTCTTGGCAAGCTAGGAATCATAAATCTATATTCACTAAGTTCAAGGAAGGGGGAGGGGGGAGTGAGGAATGGAGGGGGAAAAAATCTATATACATTTTTCATAGTCTATAATTTTGGGACTACTTTAAGAAGTCTCTTATTTACATATTTTAATTTAGGAGATAATTTAGGAAAGCAAAATACAGATATGTCTATATAAACATGTATTTTGAAAGAATAAGAAAATAATTTCCTAAACCCTAGTCTGTACTACAAAATAGTAGACATTGAGTGGCAACATTTCCAACTAAAGCACCTCCATTATTGCAAGGCATGTCTCTATCTCTCAGCAACAGGAGGGTTTTGAAAACATTCATTAAGAGGGTTGTTTCACAGAATTTTCACTTTACTTAAGAGCCTAATAAGACGAGTCATAATCCAAAGTTGTGTTCACCACACCACATTGACATTGAACGCAATTCCAGGTGGTAAGTTCCTTTCCATATTTATCCATGATGGGTTAAACAACAACATTGGCTAGCTAAACCCATTTGGAATTATTTCTTTCAAGTTGCGGCTAATGACAGCTTGTAGGTTTTTTTTGCCCGAATTCAGTCCTTGGTAATTGCTGGCAACCACCATCCAGTAGGATGTGGGATACCTCTCAGCAGGTAGATTTGATAACACATTGATATAGGAAATGTGCCAGAGTCCCCCCCAGCCTCCTCAATGTATTCCCTTATATAAGGTAAATACAATGCTTATAAATGACAAAGATGAATGTATACAATGAATTACAAAGGTGTATCTATACAAAGTATCTAATTAATCTATCCATTACTCCCCCGCAATCGGAGCGGGACAGCAACGAACGATCAGATTGGAGCGGAAGCGTTCGAAAAGAGGTCGTGGAAGACCCTTAGTAAAAAATCAGCATACTGGTAGTCGGCCAAGGTCGGTCATAGCAAACTCAGAGGACAACTGAGAGATAATATCCTGAATAAGCCCGTTAGAAGATCCCGTAATGATAGTATCATCCACATAGAGGAGTAAATAAGCCACATATGCCCCCTGGAGTAGACGAACAGAGACTCATCACTAACACATCTGGAGAAACCAATCTGAGAAGTAAGATAAGTGGCAAATCTCTAAAACCAAGTTCTAGGTGCCTGTTTCAGACCATATAAGGACTTGCGTAAAAAATAGACATAATCCGGATGTCGTGGGTCCCGAAAACTTGGAGGCTGATGCATATAAACAGTCTCGTTCAAGTAACCGTGAAGAAAAGCATTTTTATAAATCTTTGGAAACTATTAATTTTTCACCGTAAAAAACGCAAAAAGTGAATAAAAAATGGATATAGAATATAGGTTTCTTACTGGTCGGGTCGGTCGTGTTGGGCCCGAGCCCAGTCACAGTGACCCACAGGCCGATCGATCCAATCTTCAAAGATCA
>JANZXP010000002.1:15051184-15061899 GCA_027576715.1 Erythroxylum flavicans
AAATACAAAGGTTCAGTCTAATAAAGCATTGGCCTAGACTGATGTATGCTTACCTCTTTCTTCAAGCCACCGCAACGATAGGACTTGGTGACTACAAGTCTGCAATTCTCTAAGCGCGGTCCCTAGTGACATCTTCCAGGGCATCTATAATAACCACAACTTAACTTCTCATCACAAGTAACACCGCAAACAAGCATAACATTATCACATGGAATTCCTCTATACACTCTTTTTCCACATGGACACGATCTTTTCCCCTAAAGAGGACATCCCCCACAATCCTCTGAATGACACCCTCTTTGGCAAACATGCTTCCCACACCCCAATAATCTGTCGCAAGGATTCTCACATTGAAATATCCTCTCACAACATTCTCTCTCCTCCAATGTCTTCCCATAATAACATCTATAAACCTTGTGAGAGTGACAAGGCGGGCAAGGCCCACCATGGCAAATCTCTTTGCACTAGTGAATTCCACAATCCAATAATTTATTGCACACACTATTGCACGAAAACAACTTGTGCGCACATCGCCTAACATTTTCAAATTTCCCACAAAAGCATCTCCTTTTAATAAGTACTGGGCATGAAGGACATGGTTTATGGCACAAAAATAAACAGAAATGACCACATTTGCGCTTCAAGGGACCATGACAAACTTCGCCGCAAGAATGTGGTAGAATCCAAGCGTTGTCCTTTGGAGGCTCTTCAAGTTTGTCACGGTAGTTTCGTCATGTAATGAGTGAAAGTAGGTAAGAGTGCTTTGTATAATCACTTCGAAATATATGTTTTCTAATTTATGTCAAACTTATAGAGAAGTCCTTTGAGAACCAATTGCTCTAGGTTAGGTAGCTACTTCATCTTGTAAATACCCGTCATAGAAAATTAAATAGCTAATGGATTAGTGATAAGAGAGAGAAAAAAGAGAGGTATATTAAGCAACGTATCGAAGAAGGCACAACAGTAAAAGAGAGGAAGACAACACTGAAAAGTAACGATGAGGTTTGATCTATGTCTCTATGAGTGAGTGAGGTACAAAATAAGCTGTACGAATGTGTTTAATAGATATGTTATTTTTTAAATTTTGGTGGTAATTTACTAATAGTCTTGGTACCAAGCAAAATTGCAATTATTTAATAAGTAAAAGAAGTCAATGTTCACTGTTTAGGCAAGCATGTTTCTACATAATGACGCGTGTATGACACTTTATAATTTTTGTCCAAAATAGTCTAACATTGAGTCGACCCATGAATTATTAGACCTTTATTGAGCAACTTAAAAGATTTGGTTTTAAATTGATCAAACCCAAAAAACATTTAGCTCTAATTTGAGCTTTTAGCCCTTAAAGTATTAAGGTTAGGAGAAGATGGAATCACTTCCCCCACTGAAATAACAATTTTATATCCCATAAATGGAGTCAGAATCCTCAAACTAGAAATTGGCTTAAGGAAAAAGCCTGGGAGCCTAAATCAATCTCCTTAAACCCTTAAATAGTCCTTTCTCCTTTAAGAAGCCTACGGCTAAGGAACTTGTAGCCAAAACTCTGGTCCTCTGACTCGAGTAACCCTCTACCTCCTCTTATTCTTCTTTAACACCTAACAATCACCTATACCCTCAAGCCACCCCTCCTTTAAAAGCTAAACCTAACTCTCGAAATCCTCCCTTTGAATAAATCACTAATGCTTAAGCCTCTTCCTCTTCATAAGACACTAAATTAAAGAGCTTTTTTCCAAGGATAAGCCTTTGATCAAATCTAGGTTTAGGCCATTCTTCATCAAATGAATTGTTGACCCTAATCTTTCTAATAAAGATTATTCCCCCGATCCTCTCTTATTTTAAGAAGGAAATCTAGTAGAAAACATAAAGACAAAGGCTCTCAAAGCCCTACTTAACCATGATTATAACATAGAACACCATGGGCCTTGATTGTCCTAAAAAAGCAACAGGCCATAGAAAACTACGTTAAATGCAAACTGCCCTCCTTTTTGGCTTTTTAGAGACAAAAATCAAATAACCTACTTTTAATAAGGGACTATGGTTCTTGGAGAATAAGTGGTATGAACTCTCAAATCACATTTCTTAACTTTTGGGTAGAATAATGGTTGCTCTTAACCTTAACATAACCCAAATCCTATACACACTAGATATACTAATCAACTTCTCAATATTTAAGTATGCTCCATTCCCCTTCAGTAATAATTATGTATTTTTATTCGTATATGCTTCTAATTTTTCTTTCTAGAGAGTTATCCTATGGAAAAACCTCAAAGAAATAACCCTTAATATGAAAATTCCTTGGATCATCATATGAAATTTCAACTGCACCCACTTTTCCTATGAAACATAAAGTTCAAAAACTAATGAAGGGCATAGAGATGATGATTTCAAAGAATACCAAAACCATATTGGAATTGTAGATCTTATTTATAATGGATATCATTACACTTGGTCTAACAAATATGATGGAGGAAAAATAGTCAGAAAAAATTGGATAGATGCCTCACAAACTCTGAATGGCTTAAACAATTTCCTAGCAACTATAGGTTTTTTGTTTCTTCGAGTGCTTCAATTCACTCCTTTATACCTACACGTGAGGAAACTAAAGACTCCTTTTATATTCTTTAATTTCTTGGCCAATGTGGAGGGATATGAAAATCTTCTAAGCAGGGATTTAGATACTCAAGTTGAAGGCTACTAAGCCTATAAACTTGTCACTAGAATAAAGATTGTCGAGAAAGAATTAAAGGAATTTAACAAAGCACACTTCAAAGAATATCTATAAAAAAAGATTGATAAATGTAGAAAAGAACTTTAAATAATCCAAAGTATGATGTATGTTAAAACTCTTAACTTTGAATTGAAACTTAAGGAGAAGGATAAAGTCAACAATTATTTGCGAGCCCGTGAATCCTACAAATCCCTATTTAAGTAGAAAGAAAAAAATGTATAGTGGAAATAAAGGGCTCTAATTTAACCTTGTTCTTTAGAGCCATCTAGTCTAGAAGAAATACTAATAAGATCTTCTTTGGGATCGTAGACCATACAAGAACTTCATGTTCAAATCAATATCAACTTAAGAGCTTTTTTTAAAATTACTTTAAATCCTTCCTTGACTTTAACCCTCTAACTACCAATCCATCCCCCATCGCCTCTAGCTTTATCTCAACCTTCCATAGTCAATCTCAATGTGGAGAACTCATCTTGAGATCAAGAATGCCATTTTTTGCTTTAGTCTCGATAAGGCTCCAAGACTTGATGGATTCGATGCCTTCTTTTTCTAAAAGTCATGGAGCTTATTGGAACCACACCTAACCAAGGTTGCTTAAGAATTCTTTACAAAATGTATTTTGCTAGAAAAGCTTAACTAAACCTTTCTAAACCTTATTCCTACGATTCTTAACCTAACTCCTTTTAAGAATTCATACCAATATCAAATTTTGTTTTAGGTTGAAACATTAGATATAACATCTTAATTACTCAAAAATCTTCAATTATTATCACTCTAAAAAGTCAATCAAGAGATGTACCTTAAAAATTGACTTTTGAAAAGCTTTTGATTCATTTAACAGAACTTTATATATCATTCCATACAATCATTTCTATTCTAACCCATACTTATCAATTGGATCCATTAGTATTTATTAACTACCTCCTACAGTGTGCTTATCAATGTGGAAGTTATCCTAACCTTTAAAGGGCGAGAGGAATCAGACAAGGAGATATCATATCCCCTTATCTCTTTTCCTTAGCAATCAAAATCCTCACAAGAATGATTACTCATAAAATTGACTCAAAAAGTCCATTTAAATATTATTGGAAGCGTATGAAATAAAAAAATTTCCACCACTCATTTGTGAATGATTTGCTACTACTCTATAGTGCAGATAATGAATTTATTCAACTACTTTTAAACTGTCTCAAGTTATTTAGGAATCTTTTAGGCCTCAGTAACAATCCTAATAAAAACCTATATCTTCATCTCTAATGTTCCATCCTTATTAGAGAAAAACTTAGTATGTCTCTCATCTCAAATCTAGTAAGGCATCTTTCAAATATCTTGTCTTACTAATTACTTCCACTAGACTTAACTATAATGATTATTAGCCTTTATTAGATTTCATTCTCCAAAGAACAAGTAGTTGGATTGTAAGGCTCTATCATATGTAGGTATAATGCAACTTAGCTTCTCAATCCTTAATAATATGCAAATCTGTTGGAGCTCCTATATAGCCTTACACATCAAAATTATTAATGATATTGAGAAATTACTTGGGAATTTCTTATATAGTGGATTAATAGTTAGTAAAAGATTCAAAAAGGTTAAATGGAAGGTAATATGCATACCTAGAGGGATAAAGTCTATTAAAGCTACTAATAAAAATCATCTCTTCATTGTCGGGTTGATTACTTTTTTCATTAAGTTGTTAGCTTTAATCCCTAATAAATGATCATATGAAAAGCCTTCTTTAGTTTCTTAATTTTCCTTATTTGCTTTAGTCTCTTCAGGTTATTAAAATGAGACTAAATGTGTCATCAGTAAACAATGCATACCTTCTCCTTCTATTTAAAGCTGTAAACAAATCATGCCAACCACTAATACAATAGATGACTAGGGTTGTTGAGTGAAGGAGAAGACTTCAAGCTTTAGATGGCTAAGGATATCTCTTGTATGAAGTAAATAATTCCAAGCTTCAAATTATGGTTTATTTGAATTGATTAGGGTTGCTAAGAGATAGCAAAGGAACTAGAAAAATTGAGAGTTAGGGTTCTTTAGATATTTTCTCAAAATTTTACATTAATTAGATAATAATTAAGTTAATTTGGATTAATTGTAATTAAATTAGTTTCATGAATTTTTATTAAGAATTTAAATTTTTTAACTTATATCTGACACATGTCTCCTTTGGGAAACCTGGTATATTTTAGATTAAAAATATAAAATGTGTCATATTAGCAATATTGAATAAACATATAATGGTGAAAAAATTAAATTCATCTAAGTTTTCGTTTACTTAGGGCTTATTTTGAATGTGCTATAATGGTCAGAGTATATTTTGAACATGTCAAAATTTTAGGGTTCAAACTACATTTTAGTGAAAAGTTTAGAGTCTAATTTAAACTATTTACTGAGTAAATTAGTTAATCTTGGGTTTGGTTTTACTGCCCTGTTAATTTATTTGATACATTTTTCATTCATTAAAACAATGTAATATGAGAATTTTAATTTTCTTTATAAAATATAATTATTTACTTTTTTAAATATGAAACATGATTATCATGTAAGGATAGAAATAATGATTTTTTTCTTGAAGTTACTATCTTTATATTTACTAAAATCATAGCAATTGGCAAAGGATAGTATCATAGTTCTTAACAAGGTAATATAGTGATTATTGTTTCCATTGAAAAATTTAAAAAGTAATTTGATTTTGTTTAAAAGGTAAAATAGAAAAAGAAGGCAAAAGGGTCAAATTAAACTATAATATTTTTACCATAATTTAATTTGATCCCAAACATTTCTAAACATTTAAAAAGTACCTAACATTTTGAAATGTTCAATTTAAACCCCAACTTAATAGTCCCATACATTCCCCATAAAAATCTACTATGACATATTTTATTATTATTTTTGCCTCCTTACTAAATGTGCATCTCAAGCAGCAAGTGAGGCTTAAAAAAACTTAGCAGTCCTACTCCCTAGAAAATAACACTTAAAAAAACTTAGCCATGCTACTGCCTAGAAAATAATGTTTAGGAAATTCCCCAAAGTTATCATTTAGCTTTATTCCATGCTTTAGGTTTCTCTGTTCTTTATAGTACCTATTACCTAGTTCCATGCTTGTCTTCTCTATTCTTAATTAGTTTTTGAGTTTTTTGTGCATTCAACACATTTGTTCTTTGTTTGTAGTTTTTGCATTATACATGAGGAATTATGTATGGTGCGTAGTAATTCCTTAAAGAAAATAACACGAGCAATATTTATATTCCATGCGAGTAATCCATAGGTCTTGTTTGCTTTGAAACATGGAGTTAAATTTGTTCACTTCTCATCGCAATTTAGGTACATATGATGTATCTCAATTTTGGTTAATCTGTATGACTTTTGTTAGGGGTTCTTTGAAGAATTGATTTATTTGTATCTCAGTGACGTAACAAGATGGGTTAGTTGAAAAACTTTATCCTAATTAACTTTATGAGTGATTAACAAAGAAATAAAAATTGAGCTAGTGATATCAATATTAAGATTGTAACTAAGACCCTATTATTTTTGACATATTAATTAAGGATTATATGAAAGTGGGTATAGCTGAACAAGGTTTTAGAACATTTGTGAAAATTGTGGAGTTTGGCTATGTTCCTAGTGTGGTGCTTGAAATTCTCTTTTGAATGGCTTTCTGAAACTAAATTCCTTTGGCCAATTTCAGGAAGTATATGATGATATTGCGAAAGTTAGGGTTTGTCTAAATGTATATCTTTAAGATTTTGATTAACGTTTTATACAATAGTGGAGATTTTGATAAGGTGAATGAGCTAGATATTATGACATATGATACCCTAGTGATTACTGACTATAGAAAAGGAAGATTGAAATATGCATTTTACTTATACATGGTCATGTAAGAAGGAAAGGTTCACCAAATTTTGGTATTCATATACTGCATCAACTAATGGTTCATAGAGACCTAAATCTTAACATTTTGACTTATAACACTCCCATCAAAATTGAAATTTGAATAACAAACAAATCAAATTTGAGTTTGTAACCTTCTTAGTTGTTTATGAGCTAATTGGAAGTACATATTCTTAGCTATTTTAAAGATATATGTAGAGATTGATGTTTACTAAATCACAAGCTTTTATAATGATTTCTCATCTTTCTTATTGCATGTATTATGATATATCATTGGTTACATATTTTAAATTACATTCCTTTACTCTAACATGACTTAATTATGGTATTTTCATAGTTTCATAAACAAAAATTTCAGCAGTGGCAGTTCTAATTACAACAATGTTAATAAAGAGATTTGTTTATATGGCACAAATGTTTATTTAAGGATAGCATGAAGTGATAATTCAACTACATTTGGATCTGCAGTATGGTGGGGATAATTACTTATTTACTGCAGTTTTCAAACACAGTCACATTTTTAGATTTGCGGGCGAACAACCGGAGGTTAAAAGAAAGTGCGGTGCTACTGCAGAATTCGATAAGTAGAAAGAAAGTTGCAATAAAAATTCTACCTTCCATTATTAACCTTCTAATAATTATTATTTTCTATTATACCTTCAACTAATAGAAAGCAAGTCTAACCAATTTTTATTTTCTTTATTTAAATTTAATATTTTTCTATTTATAATTTTAATTATATAATATTAAAGGCACATAAATTTATGAAATATCCCAAGAAAATCTTGTTACCATGGAATTGTAATTTAAATTATCATTTTTCAATAATATAAATAACCACATATCAAGAAAAATATAACGATGGATATGTTATATATTTCTCCAAATATATCCCCTACTAATAGTATCTAAATAAGGTAAAATATTTTATTTACTAAATTTATTTTATTTATCTTGTTTTTATTTTAGTTTAACATTTTAATATTTATAATTTGAATTTATATGACTAAAAATATATTTTTATTTTAATTTAATAATTTAATATTTATAATTTGAATTTATATGACTAACAATATATTTTTATGAAATATTCATTTATTTAATTTATATTTTCTTATTTATAATTTGAATTTATATGACTAATAATATATTTTTATGAAATATTTTATTTAATTAATTAATTTTATTTATTTTTCTTATTTTAATTTAATATTTTATTATTTATAATTTTAAATTTATATAACTAATAATATATTTTATGAAATATTTTATTACTAAATTCATTTTATTTATATTTTTCTTATTTTAATTTAATATTTTCTTATTTATAATTTTATTTTTATATGACTAATAATATATTTTTAATTATTTATCAATTAATAGTTTACTAAATCAATGAGTTTTTTAGTCATTTTATCTCTTCTCAGAAACTGCGACCACACTTGCCAAATACCTATTTTCATATTTCAGCAGTTACCAAAACTGCAATCTCAAACATGCAAGTACTTATTGAGAATAAGTACTTATCATTTTAGTAAGTTGATTTCAGTAGGTTATCAACAACCACCGCTCTCCCAAACCAAGCCTTCATATAACTTTTGTATATCAAATATTATTATGATTCCATCCTTATGTTTTAACAAATGTTATGAATATCATACTGGTAACAATATCAAATTTGGTTTTAGTATGGCACGATATTGGTACGGTTAGTATCGAGTATTATTTCAAATAATTTTTTAAAATTACAAAATAATCATTAGATTTTTTAAACTTGTAAAATAATTTTTCAATATATTGTAGTATTGGTACGGTTAATATCGAGTATTATTTCAGATAATTTTTTAAAATTACAAAATAATCCTTAGATTTTTTAAACTTGTAAAATAGTTTTTCAATATATTATACTATATAATTTTTTATCAAATCAAAAGTTATAGAAATATAATTACTTTATTAACATTTTAATCATAAAAACATGTATATAATTAAAAGTACAAAATTTCATTATATTTTAATTATAATTTATGAAAAGAAAAATCTAATTATGAGCAAATTAATTTCGACTCATCAGCTTTAACTATTTGTATAAAATAAATAATAATATGAAAGAAAAATGACATAATCATTAATTAAAGAAAAATTTAAAATAAATTTATATTATTAATATAATCAAAAGGATATTAAATATAAGAATCCAAATCATATAAATAGAAACATGTTCATTAATAAAAAAAATACTAATTGCAATTGAATTGAAAATGAATTACCATCAAATTTTCATTATAGTAATTCTTTATTTTATAATGTTATCATAATTTTAATTTTAGTTTTAAGAAAAATAAATGACTTTTTCATATTAATTATATTTTATAAACAAATTAATTAAAATTAATAATTATAATTTTCATTAAAATTTATAATAATTTTTTATTGTTTAAATTTTATAATATGAAATTTATTTTTAATTTTACAATTTTTTGAAAACATAAAAATTAATTAATGATGAAAGGAGGTCCATCATGCTTAAGGCATAGGTGGGCTTCAGGCTATAACATATAAGCTAATTTTATTGGTGGAAATTGGCCTATAATATTAAAGTTTCAGGCTGTAGACTTAGATTATCATACACCACAGTTCTAAACTTAAAAAACTCACAGTATATGAAAAAGAAACATTGCTTAAGCGATTAATTTTTTATGTCCACGCGTTAAATTCAATAAATGCTTCTCTTTGTGCATGTGGGCTGTGACTCTGTGTCTATGGTGCTGCATTCTTCTTTTTTTCTGCATGTTGCAACACTTCAACTTCTCTAAGTCCACCAAGGTTGTGCTCAAACAATAAAAAGATGTGGAGCTTCACTGAGGCTGTGCTCAACCTTGTTTGCTCTGCTAGCTTGTGATAAGCAGTGATGGTGACATGGAGGTGGAATAGCAACAATGAAGGAGAAACGATTCAGCGGAGAAGTAGCAGTGACAGACGGTGATGAAGACACTGATGACTGGACAATGAGACGGCGTGAGAGCAGGGAGGAGTTGAGAGAGAGGTAGCTGTTGGAATTATGCTTATCATATTAGGATAAAAGCAATAACATAGATTGAACACATATGCTTTGTAATTATTAACTTTGTTTAATAACATGGCAAATGATTATATTATCATATTATGTTATTGCTTTTATCCTAATATGATAAGTTCTTGATTAAATTTATACACTTGTCATCATAATGGAGATTATGATAATGAGAGTCAAGTGTTAGGGTTTAATCTAAAATTATTTTTGATTATAGGATCATCAAATAAGGATTTTAATAATCCGATTAAATCAATATCTATGTGATCGTATCTATTAGATGGATATTAATAGATCTCATTTATTAAGTTACATATATAAAAGATGCATATGGAGATATGATCATTGAACTGACCAAACTGAGAATTTTCAATAGTTAATATTACCTATGAACTGTCAAGTGAGATATTCTTATAAGGATTTAAATGTATATTTTTCCTTTGACTTGAGATCATCATAGTAATCAATAGGTCACTTATTATGTTTTGATATCGGACACTTAGTGTGTAAAAATGCTAGTTGAATGATCATTGGATATGATTAAGTACCTATCTAATTAGTGATAAGTCAAGATAGGATCCATTAACTCTAGGTAATGAGTTTAAACTCTATGTTGTCGTTGATCTTAATAATTGTTTCAAGACCTTGGCCAGGGCGATTGAATGAGTGAAGAAAAGGAGTTTTCTAAGTCATTCACTAATCATTAATGATCGACATGTAACATAGTTGGTTATCTAATAGGCTTTGACAGTTAAACCATACATTAGGATAATCCGGAGTTTTAATGACGGAAGAAAATAATACATTATCCTTAACCAGGTTCCGTCTTTGTAAAGTTATTACTTCACACTATCCGGTCGTTGGGGAGTGTTGTTAGACGCTAACTTTGATTAGTAATTAATTAGATTAATTATTACTGACTTCGTGATGAACTTATGTGGTCACACACTTACGAGTGTAATATTTCCTGTTTATGATTATTTAATTTATTATGAGATAATTTATTAAATA
>JANZXP010000002.1:15076366-15089959 GCA_027576715.1 Erythroxylum flavicans
AGAACGGTCTTCTAAGAACTATTGGGGTGTCCTCATCTTCACTAATGTCCAAAATATAGAAGTCTGTCAGAAAGGTAAATTTACCAACCTTTATCGGCATATCTTCTATAATCCCCATCTGTCTGTGCGAAGTCCTATCTGCTATCTTAACCAAAAATTTGGTAGGCACTAAGTTTCGTAACCTCAGTTTAAGACTAAAAATGTAAGGAATCATATTTATACTCATGCCTAAATTCACGAAGGCCCTGTCTATAATGACGTTATTGATAATACAAGAGATGAAAAAATCCCCTGGATCATCCTTCTTCATAATATTGGTGGGTTTTCCTCTAGTGGCTGCTCCTCAACCTTCTTTTTATTTGAGCTTTCACTGTATTTAGTCCGTCACTTCCTCGATCTTGTTATGCTTAATTTCTCTCAATTCTTTCACTTCCCTCTTTGCATATAACTCTCACTGCTGCGCAATAAGGAACAGAAATACCCGCCTAGTTACTTGAATTGATTCCTTCGTAGGCTCAATTGAAAGCTCTTTTTCAACTTCTTGACCTTTTTCTCTATTTTCTACCATTTCCTACACTTGTGAAGTTTCTCCATCTTGAGTCTAAGTTATGTCCATGATACGCTCCTTTGGATTTGACTTGGTGTCACTTGGAAGAGTTCCAACATTCTGAGTCAACATTGCTTCCACTAACTAGCCCACTTTGATTTCTAAATTATATATAGACAAAGCATGATTTTTTGTAACTTGCTCGAATGTACTCTCAAACCTCCTATGTGTTTCCTCCATACCTCCTATCTTGTCTAAAATCTTGTCCAACTTTGAATCCATCAAGCTTGTGTTATCCTGCTGAAAGCTCGATTGCCCTTGAGGCCTAAACTACCTTCCATTATTGATGTTCGACCAGGAGAAGTTAGGGTGATTCTTCCACCCAGTATTATATCTGTTAGAGTAGGGATTATTACCCCTTCCATGTCTGAATTGGGACCCCATATAATTAACTTACTTTGGGTTATTGTCTCTCATCAGATAGAAGTCCACTGTATCATGATCCAATTGGCCACATAGCTCACACTTCAATTACCCGGCCTTTACCATAGTTGACGATGACGCCTTTATATTATTGAGTTATCACGTCAAGTTGTCAATCTTAGCTTGCATTTCCAACATCTGATTGACAGCAACAACTCCTTTCTGTTCCTTAAAGTTAGTGGATTGTTTACTACGTTCATTCGCCCATAAACAACTATTGCTAGCCATCTCCTCTATTAACTCCTTTGCTTCATCGATCATCTTTCTCATTAACGATCCTCCTGATGTGGCATCAATGGTGCCTCTAGTATGTGGGTTCACTCTGTTGTGGAATGTTTGCAGCAAGAATTCCTTCGATAAGTTATGGTGTGGGCATCTCCTCTGCAGATCCTTGTAACGCTCCCATGCTACATAAATAGACTCCCCGTCACTTTATTGGAAATTTGTAATTTCCTTAATAATTTTTGTGGTCTTTGTTAACGGGAAGTATTTATCTAAAAAGGCACGTACTAACTGTTCCCACTTTGTAATGTTAACAGGTCTTAGTGAATGATACCAAGCCTTCGCTCTATCCCTAAGCGTGAAAGGAAACTGCCTAATTCTCACTACGTCTTCCGACATCTGGTGATACCGAAAAGTATCACAGATCTCGAGAAAACTTATGCTGTGAGCATTCAGGTCTTTATTTGCCAGTCTATAAAATTGGACGTTCTATTGAAGCATATTTAGGAGGGCTGACTTAATTTCAAATGAGACTGCTTGAATCGATGGTCTAGCCACTCCTTGGTTTGTAGGATTAAACCCTGGCCTCACAAAATCCATGAGAGTTCTTTGTTGTTGCCTACCAGGATTGACTTCTTAATCCATATTTCTTTGGAATTCCTCAGCCATTCATGCTTTCTTGATCTCTTCTTCTTCTTCTTGTCGAGCTTTCCTAAGGGTTCATTTTAGACGAGTTATATCTAAATCTAAAGTCTTCGCTACACGACTCGAACCCCTCCTGACTCTTGTGTTCATGCAAGAGCATGATTC
Source organism: Erythroxylum flavicans (assembly GCA_027576715.1). Lineage (NCBI taxonomy): Eukaryota > Viridiplantae > Streptophyta > Magnoliopsida > Malpighiales > Erythroxylaceae > Erythroxylum > Erythroxylum flavicans. Next base: position 15,078,429 of record JANZXP010000002.1, read on the forward strand.
CTAAGTAAAACTAATAAAAAATGAAGACAAAAAATTAATAAAATAAACTATTCTAATGCCTTAAACTATAGAACTAAGTTGCCTTCCTCGACAACGGTGTTAAAAACTTGTTCGCTCAAGGTTACATGCGCTAAGTTTTACTAATTATAACCTTGGTAATTACTACAAGTGCAGGAGTTGTTCGAGAAGTACCTAAGGTATTGATCCCACGAGGAAGGGAACTAGTCCTAAAACCTAAAGGTAGCTAAGTTCGTAATTAACCTAATTAAATAACTAATGCAGAATTTAAATCAATCAATAATCAATATGAGAAATTAAAGTGCTAGAGAGTAAAAAAAATAGAAAAATCATAGCCCAAAATCGACCTAGAAATTACCAAGGGAGAGAAACGAGATTTTAATTCGAAACTAAGAAAACCTAACCAATTATGCAATTATTGAATTAGCGGGTCTAAGCGGTCCTAGGGTGAATTACTATCTCTCGAGTTATAATTCTTGACCCTAATTAGTAATCCCTAAGTCAAATTATGGGAATTACGATCTCTCAATCCGCAATTGGTCTAAAACCTAAATTAGTTCTAAAATTGCCTATTAACCTACTGGGAATCTATGCTTGATCTCTCGTTACACAACTCTAACGGTTTGACTCAATTCTCTACCTATCGATTCACCTAACTCTCATTAGCCCAAATCGATGATTTTTACCTAGCTCACCCTCTCAGTTTGTTGCCGAATTATTAAGAACAGAATTGAAATCACAATTAACTTGACAAGAAAACACAATCGAATAAATTTTATTAATCTCAATAGTGAAAATCCAAAAGTGAGTATAAACGTAAACTCAACATTCACACAGCGAATCTTAACACCTATTTATATTTTATACATAAATAAAAGTGAAATAAATGGAAATTCTTTTAGGAATGGAATCTCGAAGCGACGACAGTGGGAAACCACCTATTCCGGGAAGTACTTCACGTCTAGCATGTCTCTGTGTTTCTCTTCCTTTGTCTACTTTCTTAATCTCTTGATTTCTTGCCAGGTCTCTCTTAGATTTGATGAAATTGTGCTCTTTTGGCATGACTCTCTTCACTCTCTAATGACTCTGGTGGCTGTCTTGTAGTGTTCTATTTATTCTATAGCAGTCCTAGGTCAAACTTGGGGTTGAAATGGTCTGAAAATACACTCAAAATTTGAGTTTTCGTGTAAGGTTATAAGGCATAAGTAGAAGGGCATAAGGGTCATCTTACGATCATTAATCGTGTAAGTTAGAAGAAGAAGTAATTGTTGTCTTGTGTGAGAAGAGAGTGTCGTGGGAGAGAGGAAGAAGAAGAGAAAAAGAGAAAAGCTAGAGTTTGTGGAAATCTTGAAGAGTTTGAAGAATTTGGAGCTAAATCAAGTAAGTAGAAGCTTTACATCTTTTTCATTGTTAGATGAAGTATAATTAGTGTTAGCTAGAAGTGAAAGACATTATGGAATGTGGATAGGAAGTTGTTGATGAATGGAGTAATGTTTTAATCTTTTAGGGTTAATGATCAAAGATAGATTTTGATGTATTTGTTAATGATATTGTATTGAAATGAGCTTGGAAATGAAGTAGAAGAGGTGGTTTAGGGTTAAGATCGGTTATATTTGAAATATGGGGAGTGTATAGATGAAGAATGTCGAAAATGTTCTTTGAAATGAGTTTTTAGAAAAGTTCGCCGCGGTGAACTTCTGATTTTTCCGCGGCGAAATCCATTTTTCTTCACAGACGTGTTTTGGAATTTTAGGCACAACTTTTTGTATAGTTTTCCAAATGAAGTGATTTTTGATTTTAAGTAAACTAGAGACATATGGATTCGAGTTTTGTGAAGAAATAAAGTTTAAATTCAGTCTCTAAGGATATCCATTTTTGGATGGAAGTTAAGTATAGAATATTATCTTAGTATAAGAGTAGTCCCAGCATGTTTGGAGTATAACTTTTGGATTTCTAAACCAAATTGAATGATTTTGGTGTCATTGGAAACTTAAGACAATGGGGGACATTGTTTCTAGAAGAAAGTGTTTGCAAATTTCTTCATTTACCTTATCATAAAGATCATGGAAAATGGACCCGAAAGTATCGAATTTGAAGGGGTTATAGTTCAATTTTTAACTTCTTGATTTTTGAAGCCTTATGAATTTCCTTTGAATGTTGTTTAAATGAGAACTTGGTTTGTTGTAGGAAACCAAGCAAGCCTGATCCAAGAGAAAGAGGAAAGACAACACTAAACTTGGATTTTCAAGCGAAATTAAGTGGGCAATATATTTATAGTTGTTGTGTAGTATGGGCAAATTGTCTTGCTTGCTTGTATGTTGTGTGATAATTGCTTGTTGTGAACTATAGAAATTGTTAAAAATGCATTGTAATTATGATCATGTTATGTCATGGCATCTTGTATAAATGAAAAGAGTAAAAAGCACGATGAGCATGAAAAGTACGAATGTGTGTGAAATGAGTTAATCATTGAACTTTGATTGTGTTTGGGCAAGAGATGAACGCTTCGTTAGTCATGTGCACTTTGACATATAGCCGTCTCCCGGCTGCCCGCTTGAGACTACGAGAATCTGAGAAATCAGACTCGTTTTGTTCATGGTATAAACTTCAGTTTATCCGTTTTGTTCCACTGAACTCTCGAGCCATTTTTTGTGCATTTCATCATCGATTTGTCAAGCATGATGCATAATTGAGTGTTATGTTGTGACGGATAAATTACATGACATGTCCTTTGTGATGACATCTTGGTAAATATGAGTTATGAGTTTCAACTTATTAAGTATTGAATTGTTATAGATATATATGTAATTATGCTTGAATGTGTGGCTCAATGCCAATGGCTATAAATGTATAAGCCACTGAGCTTCGCAGCTCACCCCAATTACCCTCCACTCCTCAGGTGTAGAACGAGAAGATCGTTGATCCTTGCAAGGCATTAGAAACTCCAAGAAAGTTAGAGACTTTTTTACTAAGTTAGTGATTTTGGTTAGCTTTATAAGCATATCATCATTGAGCATCCTTAAGTATTTTGTTTTAAGTTTTGATATGTATGATGATATGTATTTTCTCAAACTCTTTGAATTAGTAAGGAAATGATGATTCGAAATTCCATTTGTGTATGATTATGTTAGCTTGTAGTTAGGTCAGATGGTTAGATTTAAACCAAACCAAACCAAACAAACCCAAATTCCCGCCTAAGCAGGGTATGGGGAGGGTAAGATGTACGCAGTCATACCCGCATCTCCGATAGATTAGGTTGGATGTTTAAATTTGAAAGTATGTATTTGTATAAAATGTTTATGGATTGCGGTTTCTAAGGGTTTCGCCGCGGTGAACCTTTTGAAGGTGTCTTCGCTGCGGTGAAGAATGACTTACGCCGCGGCGAACTTTTCTCAAAGGGTCCATGGAGATAACTCCATAGGTTCGCCGCGGCAAACCTATAGCTCGCCACAGTCCTTTCAGTTTTTTTCCCCCACCCTCTCACAACTATCCTGAATTGTCTTCTCAAAATTTGTCCCAAGACCCGAATCAAACATTGTTTGGTATCCGAATCGATTATTGGGCTCCGAAAACGAGGTCCAACGTTAAGAATTAGCAAAACTTAGAACGTGTAACCTTGAGCGAACACACTTCTCCCAGTTCAAGACTCCTTACATCTTTAAAGCACTTTGTCTAAATTAAACAAGCAATGATGAAAAGAATCTCCAAAGGCAGAGAAGTCATCCATAAATACCTCCATGAAATTCTCATTCATGTCCGTAAATATGGCCATCATGCACCTTTAAAATGTGGCAGGTGCATTGCATAAACCAAAAGGTATCCTTCGATAAGCGAAATCCCCATAAAGACAAGTGAATGTGATCTTCTCTTGGTCTTTTATGTATATAAACACTTCCATTAAGAAAATAGTAAAAAGAATGGCCAACCACCCTCTCAATCATTTGGTAAACAAAAGGTAAAGAGAAATGGTCTTTCTTGGTGGCCAAATTGAGCTTCCTATAATCAATACACATTCGCCAACCTGTGATGGTCCTAGTAGAAATCTTTTCACCATGTTCATTCTCTATCACTATCATACCACCCTTCTTAGGCACACACTGCACTGGACTCACCCACTCACTATCTAAAATGGGGTAAATAATCCTCACATCTAAAAGCTTCACTACCTACTTCTTCACAACCTTTTGTATGTTTAAATTTAACCTTCACTGTCGCTCCCTCACAGTTTTACATCCTTCTTCTAGGTTAATCTTATGCATCACCATATTGGGGCTAATCCTCCTAATATCAAAAATTTTCCACCCCATGGCTCTCATCCTCTTCTTAATGGTCTCCACCACTTTCTCTTCTTACTCATAATCCAATTGGTTGGAGATAATGATGGGTAGGGTATAGTTGTTACCTAAAGAGGTGTTTCTCAAGTGGGAGGGTAAGTTTAAGCTCTGAATTGGAGGGCTTAACAATGGAAGGTGGTGTCGGTGTATCTGTTCTCTCTAACTTTTCTATCTTAACTTCCTCATATAATTCCTCTTCTCTCACACTCTCATTTTCGTGCACTTCAGTAACTTCATCAACTTCCTCTTTAACCTACTTCACACCCTCATCCCTAACATTAATTTTCATACATACAATACCATCCATCGGTTTCTTCAAAGATTTAGTCATGTTAAATTCAACCTGCTCATCACCAATTCTCAGAACAAGTTTTCCTTCATGTACATCAACTAATGTCCTACCAGTATTCATAAAGGACCTACCCAAAATCAATGGACAATGTCTATTTGCTTCAAAGTCCAACATAACAAAATTAATAGGAATGATAAATTTATCCATTTTTACCAACACATCTTCTACAACTCCAAATGGCCTCTTAATGGATTGATTCACAAGCTGAAGGAGCATGGATGTTGGCTTGACCTCTTTTAATCCTAATTTCCTGAAATAGACAAAGGCATCAAGTTAATACTTGCACCTAAAGAACATAAGCATTTAGAAAATTCAAAATCACCAATAAATGGAATAGTAAAACTCCCTGGATCTTGTAGTTTTGAAGGTATTGTGATTAAGATGATCGAACTATAATTCTCTGTCAAGGTTATCGTCTAATTGTCCTCCCAAGTGTGTTTACGTGTGAGTATGTCCTTAAGAAACTTTGTATACTTGGGCATGCACTCTAAGGCTTCCACCAATGAGAAGTTAATCTGAAGCTTCTTCAGTTTATCCAGAAACTTGGAAAACTGAGTGTCTACTTGATGTTGTCTCACCCTTTGTGGATACGAAAGTTTAGGCTTGTACAGTGGTCGTGGTACATATAGCATCTCTTATACTTTCTCTTCTTATATCTCCTTGTCTTTCTCCTTTGTTTGACTCTCCTTTGGTACACTTGGCTCCTCCAGTTGCTTGCCACTCCGAATTGTGATTATCTTGAGTGGCTCCTCCAGTTGCTTGCCACTACGAAGTGTGATTACCTTGAGTTGTTCCTTTGGGTTGGCTTCAGTGCTGCTTAGTAGGCTACCTGCATTTCTAAAAGACAAAGTAGTAGGAAGTTGACCTACGTGGATCTCCAAGTTATGGAGGTAGGAAGCATGGTTCTTCAATATTTGGTCAAATTTGGCATCCTGACTTGTAAACATCTGTTTCTGATTCTCTTACTACCTTCTTTGACTTTCCTCTTAGCTTGAAAACTTGGACCCCCAATATGTCCATTAACTTGTCGTTGTGGTTTTGATTGGCCACCTACATTATTAATACTCTAAGAAAATTTTGGGTGGTTTTTCCATCCCAAATTATAAGTGTTAGAGTATGGATTGTTACCTCTATGTCGTTGGCCCAAGTAATTTATCTATTATATGCTAATAGCTCCTAACAAGAAGCATTATATTATACAATGGTTGTCCTACCCATATAACTCATATTGGACTTGCATGGCTTTGACTGTGGATGAAGAAGCTCCTTGCATATTGTTCAATTACTTGGTAAGGGCGATAATCTGAGCTTGCAAGGCCGTGATAGAATCAATTGGAATTATGCCTTTTTGTTCCTTTGTGCCTTACCTACTCATTTTGATTTACCACATGTAATTATTACTTGCCAACTCCTTCAAAAGATCATGAGCTGCCTTAATAGTTTTCCTCACCAGCGACCCTCCAGCAGCTGTATCTATTGTCCCTCTTATAATCTGATTCACACCATTATAGAATGTCTGTAATAAGAACTCCCTTGGAAGGTTGTGGTATGGGCAGCTTCTTTGCAACTCTTTGAACCTCTCCCAAGCTTCATATAATGACTCCCCATCATTTTGCTAAAAGTTTGTAATTTCCTTGATGATCCACATAGTCTTTGTCAATGGGAAGTACTTGGCAAGGAAAGATTGGCTTACTTGCTCCCATGTAGTAATCTGAGATGCACTAAGTGAGTTGTACCATGCCTTGGCTCGATCTCTCAACGTGAATGGAAATAATCTGAGCCTCACAACATCATCAGACATCCCTTAGAATCTAAAAGTGTCACATATCTCCAAAAGGTTTGCTAAATGGGTATTGGGATCTTCAGTTGATAACCTATAGAATTGAAAAATGTTCTAGAGTATGTTCAGGAGTGTCTGCTTGATTTCAAAATTGTTAGTTGTGACTGCAGGCCTTGCAACTCCTTATGAACTAAATCCGAGCCCCATAAAATCCATCAATGTTCTCTTGACCCCTCTTTATTCTCCTTCTTCTACCATATTTGTTTGAAGATTTTCTTAGCGCTTTGCTCTCTCTAACCTCCTCTCTTATTTTGTAATATCAGAAAATTCTTCTTCAAAAGCTTCATTAGACCATCTAGTGCTCCTTATGTTCATGCACCTGTAAATACACAAGGAAAAGTATCAAACACTCTCAAATCAAAGTTACCCAAGCTAAACAATATATCAAACAAACAATCCCTAGCAATGATGCCAAAAACTTGTTGATTGCAAAACCAATTCACTAGTTTTACACCTAAAATTGCAAGTATACAGGGTGTAACTTATAGTAAAGAATAGATATTGATCCCTCAGAGATTGTGCTTAGATGCTACTTAATTCAGGATGCTTTGTTTGAGAACCAATTTTAATGAATATAAACTGAAAAAGTTAAATTAAATCAAACAACTAACAATGAACAAATGATAAAGAAAAAGTGCAAAAACTTGGAGTACTAGATTTAACAGTTAGAGATCACTTTTTCCCTAACTTATCTCCCTCCTACCTTGTTAATTGAATTCTGCCTCACCTAAGATGTCCTAATATATTACCCACCCTCTCTCAAGGTGTAATTAATTGTCCCTAGCCAAATTAAATGGAAATAATTAAGCAATCTCTCAATCTACAAAATCAGCCCACCAATTCAACTAGTTATGAAGTTATCCTATAGGTAATCAACTAATTAACCAAGATCTCTCTCTAACTAATCAATTAACTTGATGAATGTAGGTCTATAGAGTGTTAATTCTCATTGTACAGCCCTACACAATTTACACAACTCAATTTCTCAATAAATTGCAAGGTATAAGCTCATCATTCATCAAAAGCATCACTCATTCAAATCAACAAAGTAGGAGCTCAACAAGTAGTTCAAAAGTAATCTCTACAAATAACTCAGCCACTCATAATGACATTAACATACCTAAAAACCATAAAAATCCATCATAAAGATGCTAGAAGAGAAAAAGAAATAAAAACTAGATAAAGCAAGCTCCTCCTCTTCTTTGCCCAAATATGGAAAATCTGGAGTTAGTGTGCTTTTTGCCTCATTTGGAATGGAAATCTTGATTCTCTACCTCTCTTTAAGCTCTAAATTTATTTTCTAGCTCAAGGAGGTAGGTTCTCCTATCACACCCATACCCCTAGGGATTTGTGCCCTTATATATGACAAGACAAGTCACAAAACCCTAAAAATAAGTGAAACCCACATGTTTTTTCTGACTCCAATTCCCACAATCGTGGTAATTAGCATGAATCCCACGATCGTGGGTTCTTATTCTACAGCTCCTCTACGTCTCTTCTCCTCTCTTGGTCCCTAGCTCAATCACAAAGGTGGACACCCTCCATTCCTACACAAAAATGATCAATTCTCACCCTAAACCAACATCAAACATAAAAGAACAACCATGAAGATCCAACTAAACAACAACACATAAAATAAGTCCAAAAACACAACAATAACAACTTGTTATGCAAGAAAGACATGCTAAATACTTAGAAAAACACACACCAATGCACAACTATCAATGACTATATGAGAGATCCAATACATATAAAGATTATTCATAATTGATTTGATCAACTGAAGCCTCCCTACATAAGATAGGCTCCTATTAAACAATTGGCTCATCCTCTTCCCCATCGTGTCTTATAGGGTCTAGCAATCTCTATAAGAAGATTTCTTAATGAAAATAAGGATGCATATGGAAGTAAAAGGTAGGGCCTTGATTTGTATTCCTGCTAAAGTTGAGAGCTATTGGCCTAGAGAACTTGTTATAAGTGAAAGCAAAAGAAAGATCTTATTTATATTGAAGATGATAAAAAATGATAGAAGAGGGATCAGCCTTATAAAACATGAGAATATCATTTACAAATACCAAGTTAAACATACAAAGTTTGCATCTTTTCTATGTTATTTAAAAGATCCTATAAATGTTATACTTATTGAGTCTTAACAAGACTACCATATAGATTGAAAAAAGATAGGGACAGGGTCCCCTTGTCTTATCCCCTTCTATCTTTAATGATCTTGGTTTCCTCCATGGACTAGAACATAAAAATTAGTAGTAAATATGCATTGCTCTATCTAAGTGATAAATTTAAGAGGGAATCCAAAAACTTGAAGAGAGCGCAAGATGAATTCCTAATTGATAGAAATGAATGCTTTATGAAATATTATTTTCACACATAATTCTTAAGGTAATTTTTCCTTTGATAGCATTTGAAGAGTTCGTGAACTATCAAAATTTTATTACCAATAATCCTTCCATTTATAAAAACTCCTTGAGATTTACTAATAAAAGCATTTAGAACTTGTTTCAGACTTATGGAAAGAATCTTAAAGACGATTTTGTACAAAAAAATTATGTGGTTCTATCTTTAAGATAATTAGGATTTAGTACTTTAGGAACTAGACATAGATTTGTTTTATTGACTTCCCTAAGTAACTTTCCATTGTTAAAAAATTCTACCTCAACTTTAGTAATTCCTTTATCTAAGGCTAAGCTTCTCTAACAAAGAATCCATTTAACCCATTTAGTTTAAGTGCTTTATTGAGATTGAGGCTTTTCATACCTCTCTCTACATTCACTTCATTAATGAGCCTTATTAAATCCTTTGCTTGATTTTCAAAATTTACCTCAACTAAGAAGGATCTTGGGATTTAAGCTGAGCAGTTACCAATGTTATTTAAGTCTAATAAACTTTAAAAGTATATGTGAACCTCCTCCTAAAGTTCCTCTTATTCCAAACCCTTTCACCATTGACACTGTAGAGATTAAGGATCTTGATAGAGTTCTTCTGACCAAGATTGTCTTAAAGAAGTAAGAAGAATTCTTATCTCCATCATGGAGTCAAGATACTCTAACTTTCTACTTTGGAATTGAGTTATTGGCAAAAAAGGCATCAATATACTAAATGAGAGCCCTCTTTTCTTCCTCAATTTGTCTCATGTTTAAATGACCATTATATAGATTATCTTAAGCCATATTAAGAAGTTGCTTTTTTCCATTAATATCTAATATTTTATTTCTAATCGTTATTAGGTGGAGCTTTTAGAGGAGTTCCTTAACTAAGTTGAGTTTCCCAATACATTGGTACTAGTCATATCCCTTAACTTATAAAGCCATACCTTACTTGATAGCATCTTAGAAGGCCTTTAGTTTGGAGATATAGTTAATCTAAAATGGGTAATTAATTTGGAGGCCTTTGACAAGTTATAAACTTCAATGATGGAATAGTCTGAAGTTAGGAGATTATTGAAGGTCACCGATCATCTTGCTATTCTAAAACTCTTGAAGTCATGTTTAATTCACTAAGACCCTATTAAGCTTCCTCTTCGAAACGATTTCCCTTGCTGCTTGTTGTTTTAGATGAAATAGTTTCCTTCATAACTAAGGTTAATAACTTCAATGCTATTTAAGTATATTTTGAATTCGTTGTAGGGACTCCTTATTTCCGTGTCTCCCTAACTTTTTGATGCATATAATATGTAATTGAAATCATTAAGCAAGATCTAGTGGTCATTTATACTGGATGTTATAGGCTCCAAGTGTCTTAAAAGGATTATTCTTTGAAATGCAAGGTTTACTGCATAGATGAAGTTAATATATCATTTCTTGTTATTTTATTTTAGTACAACATATAAATGTATTACTTAGTCATTTATAGGGAAAACCTTGACACTTTAATCTTTCTAGGGTTATCAGCCCACAATTTCATATTGCTTAATCATTTATAAGGAACCTCGAGAATTTAATCCTTTTAGGATTATAATCCTAAGCCACCACAATTTTGCCATTTTGGTTTTTATGGTTGGATATTATTATCCAATTTCTTTAGGAGAACCACTTAATCTTTCACCTTTCATCTTTCAATTTAGTTTCCAAAAGTTCAATAATAATTAGCTTATTAATTATAGAAATTTATAGAATACCTACTGTCTTATTAAGGTTATTTCATTTCAAGCTACTATTGGCATCTAGAAATGGTAGAAGAGTTCTTGACATTCTTACTTGTAGCTTTCCTATTAGATCTCCTCAAGGTTGAAGTAAAGCTTTCTATCTCAATCCTCTTATTACCTTCTTGCTTTTGGTTATCCCTTAGGTTCTCCTCTATAATCTTTGATATGCCTTTAGTATTTGAGGTAAGTCAAACCATATTTTTAGTGACTAGTCAAATCTTAGTCATATCCTCTTACCTGCTTATGTTTTGTCTTCATTGTTACTTTTAGTATTGGTTTTCAACTTCAACGTTAAGGTATTTTGCATAGTTTCTTTATCACCTATACTATTTTATGTCTCCAACAATTTATGGTCCTAAAAATGTAGTCTCCACTCCCACATCATTTTTAGAGCCAGTATGGAATACTCTCACGTTTTCTTACTTTTTATTAGCTCTTATTAATTCTTCGTTATCACCTTTTAAAAACCTTTTTCCAGTTGGCTTCCATGTTGTTTTCTCTTTATAGTTAAAAGGATTCCAACCTCATCAGCTTAATAGTCTCTAGAAGTTCCTTTTAGTTTTCCACTCTAATACACAACCTTGTGTAGTCAATTCTAGTTATATTAGTAGTGTTTCCATCTGAGCGAATAAAACTCCCCAAAAATTCACACTAAACAGCCTAAACCCAAGGTATTACAATTGTAACACCCCATTCTCGCTGGATCCGAACCCGATATCGATGGTGATACCCGAATTCGTGCCCTGCGAGGATGGCATGTCACATCACTTACTATTTAAAAACTCGGTATAAATTTTTTTTTGAATTTAAAACTCTTATCAATGATCA
>JANZXP010000002.1:15090059-15108198 GCA_027576715.1 Erythroxylum flavicans
GAATTGTCTAATTTATCTTATGATGTCAATGATCGAATTTCCAGGCTGAATTGAAGAGTATCTTGGCTAGGTTTTCATACATTGCGTTTTAATCTTGTTTTATTTTGGTATTTTCTGTCCAGATCTGTTTCGTGCCAATATCACATGCTCACGTTGTATCTACCACTATAGTTCTCCTTTAATTTTTTGCATTGCTTTTATTTTTATTTACATCTCCTGCAATATCAATCTTTTAATTTGTTATTTTCTGAGCATTTGAGTAACTCTGCACTAATTCTCTATGGATTGGACCTGATTCACAACTAGCTACCTAGCTTTTGGAGAGTTGGAAATATATTTTTACTTTTGGTAGTTTGACAACCTATCAGGCTTACATAAATTTTGTTCCATGTTGATGTGCAAAATAGTCTACTAGTTTTACACTTAAAAATCACAATTATAAGGGTCGTGACATATAGTTAAAAAGTAGTTATCAATCCAACAGGGATTGTGCTTAAGCACCATTTAATTCAGATCAGTCTTTGTTTAAGAAACGAAATTGTTTAATGGAAATAATCTAGAAAATTTAATTAAAATTAAATGATTAATAATGAACAATTGATGAAACTAAAATGTAGAAAAATGGAATTCAAGATTTAAACAACTAGAGATCACTTTTCTGTAACGCCAGATATTTTTAGCCCTTTTATATTAGTCTGTACTTAGAGATACTACTATATATTAATATACACATGGTTGTATATAAGTTCAAAAATGTATTTGAATCCTTTCAGTATATATGCCAGTGATATAATGTTATATGTCAAAGTTCATCAGTATGCGAAATCTTGGAGATTTCTGACATATAATTTTCTAAGTGTCAAAAATCAATTCCATTGGATGGATGTCGCCATGGTGGTTGCGTTAAACGTGTTCTAATGCCTTATAGGTGATTAAACATGATTTATAGACTAATGGGACACTTAGACAACTTAATTTAAAAAGTTGATATATATAAAGGACTTAAATGTAATATTTCAATTCTTAGAGGACCAATATGTAATTTTATAAAGTTAAGGGGCTTATTTATAATTTGCAAAAGATAAAGGACCAAAATAAAAATAAAATTTTTGGTCATCCTTAAATTTTGAGCTTAATTGCAAATTTAGGAAAGTTTGGAGGGTATAATGGTAATTTCATATAAACATAAACTAAAAGCAAAAAGGTAAATTCACCATGTTTGGTCAAAGAAGAGTCAAATTCTAGACCCTTCTCCTTGTTATGGTTGTGCACCACCCATTAAACATTAACAACACTTGGTTTTAATTAAAAAGAAAGGAGAAGAAGGAAAAGAGAGGAGGAGGAGAAGAAGAATTCGGCTATCACACAAATTCCACCATCCTTTAGATTCTCCAACCCAAACCAAGGTGTTCTAACTTAATTTGGGGTCAAAGAACTCAAATCTATCATTAGATTTAAGAAATTCTCAAAGGATTGGAAGATATCATTAAAGAAAAGTTTTGCTAAATTTTGTCTCATCTCTCTCTACATTATGATTTTAAGTTTGATGTTAAGATATGTTGTTCTCCATGCTTGAATATACATGAAACATGGTTTAGATGAATGAAAAGAGTCATAGAGAGGTTTCTTTAAGCCAAAACCGAAATGGTCTCTCTTTAGTAAAATTTGGTGAAATTGTGAATATCATTTGAAATTGATAGTTTAAATGAACTCCATGATGATAATTGTGTATGTATAATGTGAATTGACAATGAAAAATGAGGAAGAAGTACATTAGAAGGAGGCTTTCAAGTTTATGCCTTTAGGTGTTTGACAAAATGCCTAAGTGAACTTGGTTTAGGATTTAAGGATTTTGATAGTGTGCATTGGAAAGAGGCTTTCATGTTTACTTAGAGTAAACTTAAATTGTTACTTAGATTGATGAGTATTGGCCTAATGTGCTTGGATTAAAATGTACTCAATTATGCTTTGAAATGTGTAGGTATTGGATCAAGGCATTACATTCCTTGGAAAAATGTAATAGAAAGCTTATATGAATAAGAAAGGAATTAAATATGTGAGAAACTTAATGGTCGAATCCTATAGCTAATGTGTTCATACATTTACGTGTTGAGTTATAGATATGAGTTATATACTGTAGTAGTAGTAACTACGATACATTTATATGTATAAAGGCTCAGGAGTTGTGGATCAAAAAGCTCGTGTAGAGGATTGTTGAAATTAAAGGAGTGTACACCTTGGTTTGAGGTGAGTTAGGGAAAACATGTCTCTCAAATGGGACTAGGACAACCCAAGATATACATAATGACTTGTATGTGAATTGTGAACTTAGGTAATGCATAGTAGAATTGAATCTCAAATAGATGCTAGTATACTTGTGTGTTTAATAAATGACATTATTTTGAATAAATCTTTGCACTTGGAGTGAAACTGATGTTTTTTTTTTCATATTATGAGGAATGATATGGTTTTCAACAAACTTACAATTAAAGTGTAAAAGATAAGGTTTTATTTTCTAAAACTACATTTTTGAACAACTTTGCACTTGGAGTGCGCAAAACATAACTTTTATTACATGAAATAGTGTTTTGGAATTTACATATGTATAACCAAGTCATTTATTTTACGTGTATGTGTTTTCTTTTGGCTTAGAGTTACGACACAGTTCCATTTTATCGGTTGGATCGATAAACAAAGGCATGGTGCCTTATTTGATTTTAGTACTTCTGATTTGTATACAATTTTTTGCTTGTGATTGGTGAGGAGATGATTGGCCAATCATCTCTTGGGGTTATGACACTCTTGTCGACTGTAGTCTAGACTCATCACAAATGAAAGTTGAGCCAACACTAGGATTCGTAGGTGCACACACTAGCTTGGCCGACTAGTGGTGACAAACATAATTGTTTTGGCCTATTATGAGATTTGGCTTCTTAATGAGATTTGATTTTTACATGTGATGCTTTTGTGCTCTTGTGTATTGGAGCTGGAACCTTCGTTCATTGAATGAGTGATTAATAGGCTAGGCCTATGTGGTTCGTAATTAGTATGGCATGGGTAATAAACTAGGTCTATGCATTTCTGTGTCATGCATATTCACTTCTTAGGTGGTTATGTGCAGCTTAGATGTGTAAAACCTTCCTTAGGTTATTTAGACTGTTTTGGTGTAAACTAGGTTCTATTTGCGATATATGTTTCTTTCTACTCACTGAGTACATAATGTACTCAACCCCTTTGCTTCCCAACCATGCAGGTTAATTAGGTGAGCTTGAAGATCTGTGTCATTCATGTAGTCTTTTGACATTTTTGGGGTATTACCACAGGTAGGTAGTCTCTATTTTGTACTTTTGTTGTATACTAGCTCATGATTATGTTGATATGTTTTATAATTTTGTAAAATTAACTCTTGACTATCTTGTAATTGACGTTATGTGTGAACATTTTATACTATTCTTGATATTGCTCTTAAGTGGACTTCAAAGTCCAGAAGTTATGGTTGAGTTTTAATGAAATATAGAAGTTTGTTTGAAACTAATTTGCAGGTGTTTTCTTTATTTTGGGATTGTCAAATTGTAGTCGTTGTGCTGCCAAATTTTTTTTAAGATGACTAGTTGGCCTTGTATAGTCTACTTAAGGGTACTATGTGTATCCTTAGCCTGGGTATGCGGCGGTTGTCATATGCCTGATGTGATTCTGGGTCGTGACATTTCCTTATCTTATCTCCCTCCCAGTTTATTAATCAAATTGTGTCTCACCTAAGATGTTCGAATGCATTAACTACCCTCTTAAGGTGTAATTTGTTGCCCCTAATCAATTTAAATGAAGTTGATTAAGTAATCTCTCAATCTACTAAATCACTCAACCAATTTAACTAGTTATTAAGTTATCTTATAGGTGATCACTTAAATTAGCCAAGATGTCTCTTTTAACTAATCAATTAACCTGATGAATGTAAGTCTATAAGTTGCCAATTCTCATTGTACAATACTACACAAATTACCCAACTGAATCTCTCAATTTATTGCAAAGTATATGTTCATAATCAATATTCATCAAAGACATCTATCATTCAAATCAATAAAATAGGAGTTTAACAACATAGTTCAAAAGTAATCCCTAAACTAAATCAGTCCCTCATGGTGTCTATAACATCACCAACATTCAAATATTCCATCTTATAATGAATAGAAGAGATAAAAAGGCAGAAAATTAAATAAAGAAAACTCCTTTTCTTTTATACTTGAATCTGAAAATTCTGGTGTTGATGTGTTATTTTCCCAATTGTGATTGATAATCCTTGAATCTCCACCTTCCTTAAGACTCTGAATCTGGATTTTTCACTCAAGGAGGCTATTTTACACATAGGGCTCATGTCCTTGCTCTTCCATATGAATTTAATATCTTATATATTCCAAAAAAACCTAAAATTTAATTGAACCCCGCATATGCTCTCATATAAAACATCCCACGATCATTGGAATTGGCATGATTCCCACGATTGTGGGTTATTATAGCATAATGCTTCTTCTCTTCTCCTTTTTTGGTCTCTAGCTAAATCCCAAAGTTGCTCAATCTCTATTCCTACATGAAAATAATCAATTCTTACTCTAAATTAACATCAAACATAAAAGAACAACAATGAGAATCAAACTAAACGAAAACATATAAAATGAATCCTAGAATACAACAATAATAAACTATTATGCAAGAAACACATGCTAAATACTTAAGAAAAACATACACTAATGCATAATTATCAACTTCCCCATACTTAAATCTTTGCATGTCCTCAAGAAAAATAAACAGAACCAATCAATTCCATCACTTCATTTTCACAAAGAGCAAAGCATACAATCTTTCAAATTTTAGCCAACTCAAATATCAATTTACTACACATATCATGACTACTTTTTCGTTAGTGTACATAAAAAAACTCAATAAATAGAACCATCACTCAAGGATAAATATAGATGCAAAGTGAATCTTCCTTACAGTTTCACTTATTTCTCTTAAGTGTTTGATGGTTAGCGTTTCGCTCAAACTTCCTATAAGAAACTACACTACCATAGGCTTGCTAATACACCAATTCTCCTCTACAATGATTGCATGCATAAATAAATTAAAAGGACTTGCTTAGGGTTGTAATGTGGTAAGGTTTAAGGTGGCTAAATAGGGAAAAGGGTTTAACACAAGCGCTCGTAAAGTAAAAAAGGGATAACAAAACATAGCTTTAAGATACAAAAGTGTAAGTATTGATGGGTGTGCATTAAGTCATGTTTTTATAGGAATTTGGCATGTGTTTTCTAGCATAATTGATGTTTATTATTCTAGTTTAGGATTGATTTTACATGTTTTTATTAGGTTTGATTTGCATTGTTGTTCTTGTGTGTTTGATGCTAATTGAGGGTAAGAATTATTTATTTTGTGTAAGAAAGAAAAGGGAGCGATTTGGAGGGTGAACAAGAGATCAAAGAAGAGAAAACAAAAAGAGTTCATCTGGGACAAATTCCCACAGACATAGGAAATCACAATAGACTAGAAGAGTGCATCCGTGACAAATTCTCATATCACGTGGGAATCATGCATTTTCCCACGGACGTGGAAATTGTAATATGAGGCAATCTACAAGGCTCTATTAAACCTAGAGTTTTTGGACTATAAAAACATAATTAAGCCTCCATCTTCAAGAGGGACAACATCCACCTGTAGAAATACCATCCTTTAATGAAGAACTCACGTTTGGAGTATCAAGGAAGGATTGAAGACAAGGATTATCATCAAGATTGGGCAAAATAGCACATCAACACCAAAATTTCATATTTTGGAAAATAAAAGGAGTCTTTTCATACAATTTTCTTTCATTTGATCTCTTCTATTTTTTGGAAAAATGGTTTATTTGATTGTTGATGATGTTATGGAGACCATGTTAGGCTAATTTCATATTAGGGATTACTTTTGAATTGTTTTGTCAAAACTCATATTTTATTAAATTGAATAAACTTTCTTTGATAATTGTTGTTATTATTTGTCATCTTGCAACAAATTGAGAGAGTGAGTAAGATGAGATTCATGTAGGATTGTACAACGAGAGTTGGTGACCTATAAACTAGTAATCATCATGTTAATTGATTAGTTAGAAGAGAGGTCTCGATTGGTTAATTAATCATCCATATGATAGCTTAATAAATAGTTGAATCGGCAGAGTCATTTGATAGGTTAAGAGATTGTTCAATCGATTCCCGGTAATTCAATTAGGGACAACTAGTTACAGTTTGAGAGAGGGTAATTAGTACATTCGAAAATCTAGGGTGAGACACAAATCAATTAATAAAATAGGAGGGAGACAAAATAAGGAAAAAATAATCTCTAGCATTTAGATTCTCGAATTCAGATTTTCTGCAATTGCGATATTGTCCATTGTTTAAATTAGTCTTTTAATTTTAATTTAATTTTCTAGATTATTTGCATTTCATAATTTAGTTTTTTAAACAAAGTTGTGTCTAATTAAGTAGTGTCTGGGCATTAATCCCTGTGGGATCGATATCCACTCTTTTTACTACAAGTCACGACCCATTCACTTGCGGTTCTTTGAGCATAAAACAAGTAGATAGGTTTTGTTGTCAACAAGTTTTGCCATCATTGCTGAGGTTTAATTGTTGAGCATTGTGTTTGATTTAGATTACTTTGATTTAAGAGTTTTTGATACTTTTCTTTGTGTATTTGCAGGTGCATGAACACAAAGAGTACACGAAGGATAAAAGAACCTATAGAGGATGAATTTCCCGACATTAAGAAGCATGAAATAGAAATAAGAAGGGCAAAGAGTTTTAATTTCTCAAATCAAGATATGGCCAAAGAAGGAGAGCAAGGAGGAACAGAAAGGACACTCATGGATTTCTTGAGGCCAAGGTTTGGTCCTCGAGGAGTGGGGAGACCAATAGTTCAAGCGAATAATTTTGAGATAAAGTCGGCGTTACTCAACATTCTCCAAAACAGTGTGTAGTTATACGGGCTATCCAATGAGGATCTGAATTCCCACATCGTAAATTTCTTGGAGATCTATGACACATTCAGATTCAATGGAATGTCTGAAGATGTGGTAAAGCTAAGGTTATTTTCATTTACGTTAAAGGATTGGGCAAAAGCATGGTACAATTCTTTGAATCCAGGCTAAATCATGACTTGGGAGTAGCTTGCCCAAGCATTCCTTGCCAAATATTTTCCATTAACAAAGATGACGAGGATTATCAAGGAGATAACAAACTTCCAGTAGAGCAATGAAGAATCTCTCTAGAAGCTTAAGAGAGATTCAAGGAACTTCAGAGGAGCTATCCACATCACAACCTCCCGAGGGAATTTTTACTTCAAACATTCTACAATGGAGTGAATCATAGCACAAAAGACACAATTAATGCAGCAGCTGGAGGTTCACTGATGAGAAAAATAGTGGAAGCAGCTCATAATTTATTGGAGGAGTTGGTAAGCAACAGCTGCATGTGGTCAGCAAGAGGAGTAGACAAGGACAGAAGGAATAAAAAGGTATGATAGCTATTGACTTAGTTACTACCTTGAAGGCTCAAATTATAGCTTTGACAATGCAGCTAAATAATATGCAAGGAGCATCTACCTCAGCAATTAAGGCAATGCAAGCACAGTGTGAACTGTGTGGGGAGAACAACCATAGCTCAGCAGAATGTTTCCTATTAGGAGCTAGCAAGACCGAACAAGTAAGATATTTAGGCTAGCCGCAACAACGTAATAATCCATATTTGAACACATATAATCTGAGTTAGAAAAACCACCCGAACTTCTCTTGGAATAATAATAATGCAAGTGGCCAACAAAGACCATAAGAACCACCAGGATTCCAGCAAGATCAATCGGAGCATTGGAAAGTAAAATCGATAAGATGATGGAGGTTTTGGGGTCCAAATTGGCAGCACAAGAAGAGAATCATAAAAGGATGTATGCAAGCCAGGAGGAAAATCAGAAGAGGATGGAAACAAAATTTGATCAGATTTTGAAGAATCATGCATCATCCATCCTTAATCTGGAAGCTCCGGTAGGCCAACTAGCTAACGCTTTATCTTCACAAAATCCAGGTAGTCTACCAAGCAACACTAAGGTAAATTCGAAGAAAAGAATCATGGTCATTTCTCAGATAGAGGAAAAAGAAAGCAAAGATGGGGAGAAAGATGGAAATAAGCAAGAATACAAACAGTGTTGGAAGTACTTCCGAGTGAACCAGTAAGCGAACCGATTAAGGAACTTCACCTAGACATCCACATCAGATTTTTGCTCAGAAAAAGCCATCTTCGAGTGAAATAGCTCGAAATTCTAAGGAAGGGGAGTTAAGCGAGATGACAGACATAACAAATAACATTTAGACAAAGCTTATATTAAAAGAGTTATTGAATGAAGACATTATCAAACACATATCAAGAAAAAGTCTACATATAGCACAGAAGAAAGAAAAACCAAGAGTCTTTTTCATTCCATGTAGTATAAATAGAGTGAAGATAGATTGAGCACTTGTGGATTTAGGAGCAAGTATCAACATGATGCCGTATTCCTTCAGTCAGAAGATAGGGCTAGAAGAGCCAGAGCTGACTAAGATATTAATGAAAACGGCTGACAGGACAGTGCATTCAGCAAAACGGACAATCAAGAATGTGTAGATACATATTGATAAATTTACTTTCCCTGCGGATTTCTACATATTGGATATTAGTGAAGATGAGGAAACTCCTATGGTTTTAGGGCGACCGTTTCTAGCCACTGCTCGTGCGATTACTAATGTTGACAAGGGCGAGTTAATATTAAGAGTAAAGAATGAGCAGTTAACATTCAAGGTATCGAAGAAAAACTATTGTCCTACACCAACCCCGATGAAAATCAAGGAACCTAAACTCTAAAGGGGAAGAGAAAATATTGAGGACCCCGAAAATACATTTAGGAAGAAACCAAGGCGTAGGAGAAGGCGAAGAAAGGAAAACAATAATAACGGTGAAGCCCAGAATGAGGTAGCCCCTATATAAAGTTTGAGATCAGTTTATACATTACTATCATTCCGGTCATTTGAACCATCATGAGTAAGAAGGAGAGTGGAGCTACCGAAGATAACAGAAGCGCTGTATGGGAGGCAACCCATGGGATTCAGCTAGCTTTGATTGTTTTCACTCATTTAATCATTCATTTGAATTCCTTATTTATAATCATGTTTGAATTAGATTTTATTGATGTTTGTGTTAATTTAGTTTGGATTTCAATTTGTTTTCTTTTCAAATTTCTTGTTGATGATATTATCTTGATATGTTTGCAGGTTTTAGGATCATGGAGAATTCATGTAAGCTTGAAAAAATTGAAATTGTGAGGATCACTAATTTCCACATCACGTGGGAATTATAATGATTCCCACGAGCGTGGGAAATCTCTCCAAAAGGTATCTGGAGAGAAAACCCACGTTCATAGGAATTGTGGTGATTTCCACGTCAGGTGGGAATTCTCTCCAAAGAGTTTCTGGAGAGGAATTCCACATCCATAGAAATGGAGGGGATTCCCACGTTACATGGGAATCCTATACGAAAGGGGTTTAAAATTTTTCCCCTTATTCTTCTCTTATTCATCTTTTAAATTTTCATTACCTCTCTCTTTAGAATACGAATTTTTCTCCTGCCACTCCCTAAAACTTCTCATTTTTCATCTAAATTCTTGGTATTTTCTTCATTCCTTCCATTAATCTTACCTTCCTTCACTCTTTTCATGCATCAGTCATTCAAAAACATAAGGATTTAGGTGGGATTTCATTTTCTCTCTCTAAAATACGAATCTCACACTCTCTCTTTCATTTTTGTAGATTTTATTCGAACAATGGCTCCATTAAGGACGATGAGGGTTAAGCAACAGGTAAACGAGCTCCGCCTTCAAGTTTTTGGTGAAGGGAAACCTAATTTAGCGGTAACCTATCGGGCCTTATTTTCATTTTACTTGAAAGAAGAAGGTAGACATTTTCGTGATTTTAGGAGTAGAACATTATTTACTCCTAGGTTTTTTGATTTTGATGTGTTAGAAAACATAGGAGTGAGACACCCACTTGAACAATTAGCTGCAAACATAGGGTGGAATAGATTTTTTCACTACAACGTACATATTTCTGCCACCATATCTTTAGAGTTTTTCACAACCGTTAGGTACAATTCTAAAATGGATTTGTTTTGGTTTAGACTAGGTGGAAATGTGCTTAAACTTGATTACTCTGTCATGCACGAATTGTTTCACTTGTGGAATACAAAAGTTTTAGATGATCATACTGATTTTGATGTAGATGCTTATTGGAACACTCTCACAGGTGCAACTAATTTTGATTCACGTAATGCATCGACATCTTTGATCAGGAGTGCTGAACATTTGTTATTGCATAAATTCATGTGCCTGATTGTGTTTAAGAAAATGGAAATCAATAAATGTTTAGCTAAAGAGCTTTTCTTTTTATGGTGCATGGACAGAAAGATTAAAATCAACACTCCTTATAGTTTTTTCGATCATTAGTGAGTGTGATTACTAAACAGAATACGTCTTTTGTGATGGCTCATATTACTTCAGCTCTGGGTGTAATTTATAATGTTAATATGGAGAATTTGCATATTGCTCCCCATAACATGTTTGATATAGTTTATTTGAGACGTGCTGAGATTGTGCAGTTCCAATCTATGGAACTTTGTAATCCTTAGACACGCACTGTAATGAGAAATAGAAGGGGTGCCAGGTTAACCGTAAACTAACCTTCCACATTTAGGATAGCTTCAGAACCAGAGGAGGAAGTAGTGGCAGAGGAACCAAAGGAACTAGTGGTGGCAGATTGAAATCAATCGATTCTCGAACGAATAGCCTCCAACCAACAATGAATGATATACCAGCTTGATGAACTCGACACTTAAATGCTATAGGTTCATAAGGAGCAACACAGTTTGAAGAAAAAGTTCCTCAACTTCTGTCAGTGGAACAACTTTAAAGCTCCTTCTCCTACGCCATTGCCACCATCATCTCCATAAGCCACTTCTTACCTTAAAATTTTCATTTGTGTCATTTTCTTTTGTTTGATTTCCTGTCATTTCTATTTGGTTTGATTTTATTTTCTTTTGTGTGGTTTTGTGTCTTTTGTTTATTTTCGTGTCATTATTTTTGTTTTTGTTTTTATTTTTTTGGGTAAAATGTAAATGTATTAAACCAAAAATGAGTATGTACATGGGTCTTTGGGGCATATCCCGGCCCTCAATAATCAACAACATGCTTGTTCAAAATACAATCAAAAGGACAAAAATTAAAGAAAGCAGGATGGTTGGGGCTTGCCTCGACCATACAATCCCCGCTCCTTTGTATGATCCCAAAATCTACAGTAATTACAACCACTTCCCCAGTACATCTAAAGGAAATCAGCCAAGTATCCCAATACACCCGAAGAAAGGCTATAAGCAAGCAAATTCCCCAATTCAACCGAAGATAGGCTATAATCAAGAATACATAACTTATCCACTCAGATAACAAAGGACAAATAAAACACCACTAGTCGAAGCATCAATCCTACTGGGAATGCTCTATATGCCTCCTCTCCACCATGACAGCTTAAAAAGAAGCCAGGAGTAGATGTTCATCTAGGACCTACGCAAAGTAGCAGCAACGGAAGGCTCCAACACCGACCGCTAATGTACCCAAAACTCATTGAGGTATCCCTCATTAAATATGTTAACCAACTACCAAAAGCACCCAAGACCCCAGTACATCCAATTACAAACATGTAAACCGTAAATCCTACAATAAATGTATCCAATAAAAGCAAGAATCCCTTATAAATTCCCTACTACAACCGAAGAGGAGAAGCTATAATCAAGAGTCCGAAGAGTTCTCATCTAGCTAGTGTTTGTAACCAAAAAACCCCTAATACACCCAAAGGCAGGCTATATACAAAGAGTACGGCATACGACCCAATACATTAGAAGAATCACCCTTACCAATACCCCTAACCCTCCAATACATCCAAAGAGTGGCCATAAAAATTTTACATCAAAATTCCTCATTCAACCGAAGCATCAAAAATTAATAAGATCTATTGGGTATAATCTATAAAGGATTCTATACATTATTGTTTTTATTTTCATAACCACATCTAAGCTCGTAGCAGAAGCAGACTCTAGTTGGATGATGTTGCTTCTGTTCCATACCATGTATATGGTGCATATGTGGCCAAGTTTAGCAGCTTTGTTTCTAATACACACTCTGGTGTAGTCTTTCTGGATCCATTTAATGGCACTAAAAAGTGAGGACATAGTGCAGGTCAATCCAAGCCATGCCTTGATAGCGCTCCATACTTCACCTGTAAAAACGCACTTGAAAAACAAGTGGTCAGTCGTTTCAGTTTCTGTATTACAAAAGGCACATGTTTTATTTTAGGTCATTTGCCCTTATTGGTTGTTGTTTTGTCACAATGAGGAAAATGTGATCTTTAAGTGTGGGGAGGTGTCATCAACGTTCTTAATTGCATTGTGTGCATTGTGTTGAGTAGGATGCATGTTAGGCATATCATGTGCTTGGTGTCAGTAATGGTGTTTTCTGTTAGAAATGGAACTACACTTGAGTCACTCAGATAAATACTGCCATAAGATTCTATCATGTAGTTGGAATTAGGTTGAATGCATGCTTAAACTCTGATTAGGCTACTTGGGTAGAAAGTGAACCATATAGAGTGATGAAAAGTAGTTGGTTACATAAGCTTAGTCATAAATTGACATTTGAATAATGAGCTAGTGTAAAGATGCATAATGAGTTTTTATTTGAGCCAAAGTGACGGTTAAGCGATATGACTCCATTTATAGTTATTTCATTTCTTTGTTGATTGTTACTTCCTTAGGTTACTACCTTCAGAGCTTGGTTTGAATCAGTTTGAGTCTACTAGATGCATGCTTAATAAAGATGATCTAGGCCCTTTTGTGTTAAACCTTGGCTTAAATGACCTTCCCGTTATTATCCTTTGCTACCCCTGTTGAGCTTTAACCTTTTGTTTTGTGAAAACACCCAAAAGTTAAAAACTTTAAACCCCTTTATCCTACCCTTCCATAAGTTTAGTAGAGTATTAAGTAAAACATTAGTTGGAATTATGTGAAATTTATACGGAGAAAGGTTGAGTATATTTCTGACTGTGGACTACATTGTATAGAGTGCTAGTTTTGATCCATAGTTCTTCCATGTATGAAGAAAAAGAAAGAAAAATTTTAAAAAATGAAAAATGAAAAAGAAAAGAAAAGAAAAAGGAAGAACAAGTGAATAACATCAAAAAGTGCAGAATATTGGTTATATTTGTATGTCTCGGAGTTATGTTTTGTGAAAATTAAGTGGTAGAATTGATTGGTTGTATTTATTTTGCTTGAGGACAAGCAAAGATTCAAGTATGGGGATGTTGATAGGTGTGCATTACGATATATTTTTATAGGTAATTGTCATGTGCTGTCTAGAATAATTGTTGATTATTGTTCTAGTTTAGGATTCATTTTGTATGTTTCATTATGTTTGATTTTTATTGTTGTTCTTGTGTGATTGACGTTAATTGAGGGCAATAATTGACTATTTTTAGGTAGGAAGAAGGAAGTAGCAACTTGGAGGGTGAACTCAAGATCAAAGAGCAGAAAAAATGAGGAGTGCATTTATGACAAATTCCCACGTTCATGGGAATTATGCAAATTAAGAAAATGAGAGATGCGTCTGTGATAAATTCTCCCACAAGCGTGGGAATTACAATCCAAGGCAATCTGCGAGGCTTCATTAAACTTAGGATTTTTGGACTATAAAAAGAGAATTAAGCCTCCATCTTCAGAAGAGACGACACCCACTTGTAGAAACACCATCTTTGGGTGAAGAACACATGTTTGGAGCATTATGGAAGGATTGAAGACAAGGATCATCATCAAGATTGGGCAAAATAACACATCAACACTAAAATTCTAGATTTTGGCTAAGAAGAGATGGAGTCTTTCTATTCAATTTTTTGTTATTTTAATCTCTTTTATTCTTTATAAAAATGGTTTATTTAATTTTTGATGATGTTATTGAGACCATGTTAGGCTAGTTTTATTTTAAGGATTGCTTTTGAATTATTTTTTCAAAACTCTTATTTTATTGAATTGAATACAATTGTCTTTGTTGATTGTTGTTCTTAATTGTCACCTTGCAACAAATCGAGAGAGTGAGTGAGATGAAATTCGTGTAAGATTGTTCAACGAGATTTGACAACCTATAGACTAGCAATTATCATGTTAATTAAATAGTTAGAAGAGAGATCTCGATTAGTCAATTGATTACTGATAGGATAGTTTAATAACTAGTTAAATCCATAGAGTCATTGGGTAGGTTGAGAGACCGCTCAATCGATTCCCGTTAATTAGAACCTTGAGAGAGGGTAATAAGTACATTAAAAAATCTAAGGTGAGACACAATTTAATCAATAAAATAGGAGGGAGACAAAATAAGGAAAAAGTAATCTCTAGCATTTAGATTCTTGAATTCAGCTTTTCTGTAATTGCGGTATTGTCCATTAGTCTATTTTAATTTTAATTTAATTTTTCAGGTTATTTTCATTCACAATTTAGTTTCTTAAACATAGTTGTGTCTAAATCAAGCGGTGTCTAGGCATCAATCCCTGTGGGATCGATATTTGCTATTTTTACTACAAGTCACGACTCATGCACTTGCGGGTTTGAAGAATAAAACAAGTAGATAGGTTTTACCTTCAACATTCGTGAAAGGGAAATAAATGAAGCAAATGGGGAATACCTAATTTTGGTTCCATCAAAAGTTCGGAGGAGCTTTCTGAGGCCTTAACGAGCTGAAATTCACTGGGATCTTCATGAGAACTTCTCACTTACAAGTGATTAACACCTTTCTGTAGTTTTCTTAATACGTAAGCTCTCTTAACGGGTCAGAGAATCCATATGCTTACGAATGATATGAGAAATTGTATGTGACCTTAACCTATTTATATAGCTTCCATATCAGGCTATCCCATCAAAGGCTTGATATGGGTCCCATGTATACTGATTAAGATCAATTTTTCTCATGGACTTTGACTCATTGACTTAGATCATTTATTGAGCCATTTTATTATCTTTATCTGGATTAAATTATGTAACTTAACCGATTAGTTATTGAAAATTGTAAAATGCAATTAACAGTTGTCTAAATTTATGAAAAATGACTATCATAAGTTCCCTACTGGTAAATATAGAATCTGAATCGTCATGGCTGCCGCTGATTTGCCACTTGTTGATGTTGCTACCTTAGAGTAATTGTAAGCCACCTGGTCCTGAGTAAAGTTTGTTTACTTGTTAACATTCCAATTGGGCATTGATCAACGATCACTTTTTTCCCCTTCTTTGGCTGGAAATATAAAACTTTATGAGGTTATCACCTTTTCAATTATGGTCCTTTATAGTGCTTACTTGAATGAAATGCAAAATGGAAATTAGTCATTTTTCCTTTATAAAAAGTTAGTTGATAAGTGTTTATTAGCAGAGTGTTATTTTGCAGTGATTGATATCTGCTGACAATTACGTTGTTAGAATTTGAGGTAGTAATCCATAATGCTAAAAGTGACAATTAATGCAATTGATCATTGTCTCTGCTTTTCTATACATTTGCTTTTCTCTTTGAATGTTGTGAATTCTGTAGTTTTTAACTCTTCTATGTGTATGGTTTTAATCTTAGGTATTGTGAGTCCAGAAGGATAAATGGGGTCCTACCTAATAGTGCAATTCTGTGTGGTTTTCTAGGTTTGTGTTACTTGAGATGCTTAGCTTAGAAAAGTCCGGATGATCAATTTACCAAAAGATGTCATTATATGCTACTATTTTATTCTTATGAGAAGCTAATTTTGCTTATTATTTAAGCATAAATTAGGAAGCCTTGGAACTAGTTATTTAGCTTAGACATTTTTCTGGATGAATTTAAAGATACAAATTTTCTTACTCTTTTTGATTGGTGTACTACAATTGAAAATTCTGAGGTTGAAGCAATTGACATACGGAATGGTTCATCTTACGTGTTGAAGGGAGAACATGTTTTATCATTGATGCATTTTGTTAATCGAAAGCTTAGAGTTGCTAATCCTTGAGATTTACCACTTGAGAAGGACTTCTTAAGGTAAACTGTTGCTTTTATCTTCTTTTAAGAATATAATATCTATTTTTTAGTTATATCATCTATACAGTTGCATTGGTAACACCACTCATTAAGTGATGGTATGATATGATAAAATCATAAAAGGTATGCCAGTCGTTTATAATAGGTTAATTACCAAAAAAAAAACCTAAACTTTTGTCAATTTTTAATTATAGCCTGAACTTTAAAAAGTAACAATAAAATACCCAAACTTTCAAATTTTTTCTATTCTAGCCCGAACTTCAAAAAGTAGCAATAAAATGCTCAAACTTTCAATTTTTTAATTCTAGAATGACGTTAGTGTTTTTGTTAAGTTTGCTAATATAGCTTGCCAAGTGTTTTAGAAACCTTAACTATTAATACACATTAGCCAAAATTAACATAACAAATGAAGATTAATGAAACGACATTGTTTAATCATATAATTAAATGATGTCGTTGTTTAAAAATGACCTAAATCAAATTACGCAGCCCTGAAGACCTTACGTTTTGATTACAAATTTTCCCTTCATTTTTAGTTTGTTATCTCAACACCTTCACCCTTCAATTTTCAGATTACATAGCCCCGATGCCCTCACACTAAGAGCCAGGAGAACAAACTGAAAATGAAGAGCTTATTGGTGCAGTATACTATAATGTGAGAGTAGTTTGGGGTGTCAGAAGAACAAACAAAAAATAGAGGTTTGAGAGCATCGGGAGAACAACAGATAATATCAGGTTAGAATTAAAGAAAATTGAAAGTTTGAGCATTTTATTGCCACTTTTTGAGTTTTGGGATAGAATTGAAAAACTTGAAAGTTTGAGCATTTTATTGCTACTTTTTGAAGTTTGGGCTATAATTGAAAATTTGATGAAAGTTTAGGCCTTTTTAGTAATTAGCCCTTTGTAATATGGCGTGCAAACTTGGCCTCATCTTCAAATTCATGTGAAATTTTAAATTGAGGGTTCTTTATGATGAATATGACATGCTTGATTATGAATCTGGCATTATGCCTTTTTGTGTTTCATTAGTTTCTGATTAATCATTGATATTCTCTACCATGGTAATAGTAATTTGGTAATATTTTCTTGTACCATCTTTGAGTTTTTCTAACTCTGCTGGAAGAGGGCTTTACAACAAACTTCATTTTCCCCATTTTTCTAATATGCACTTCTTTTAATTTCTTAAAAAATTAAATTATATTCGATTTTAAAGGAGGACATTCTATTGAGGATGGATGGTTACTATATAATATTAATTGTTTCTCCAATAAACAAAACTTTACCTACAAATGGTTGTAGCTTCATGTTACCTTTAGTGATATCAACGCTTTATTTGAAAAAATTTAAACTAGCAAGGATTTACTATACTTCGGGTATTAAGGTTGGTGTCTAAATATAAGCATTGGATGATATTAGTCCAATAAATACTATTAACATGAATGTGGTGTGACATAGCCCCCTCATCCATACAGAAAGAATCTACTATTTTTCTCAAAGGAAGCCGTGAATATCGATCGGTATCGGTATTTATCGGTTGGTACCGGCCATGATATTAGTGTTTTGTATGATGTTTTAGGGTTTTATTTATTATGCATTTTGTGTTAAATTGAGTATTGAGTATGCATTTAGGGTTTAATTAGATTATTTTTTGTGTTTAGGTGTTTTTATGGGTTAGTTTGAATCTTTGAGCTTAAATTGTATATTATTTAGGTACCTTGATATATGTCCTAATGTTGCAAGGTAAACAGGGAAGAACGGTGAAGATCGAAAGAGTTTCGGGCTAAAAGACACAGGGCACGATCGTGCACAATGGCCATGATCGTGACAAAAGAGGAAGAGTCAGAGGCAACTAGGCCACATTTGTAACCCCCCATCATCCTGGGATACGCATCGGGACGCCCGTAGGTCATTCCGACACATAACCTAAGATAATGGAACGCTACGTGAAACAACT
>JANZXP010000002.1:15145469-15166303 GCA_027576715.1 Erythroxylum flavicans
TTGTGATTGCATCATGAAACTTCAAGTACCACTGTCTTGAATCTCGCTTAGGATCGTATATAGACTTCTTAAGTCTACATACTTTGTGCTCTTGACCCTTTTCAACAATGATCCAAGTAAGCCTTGTGTGGACAACTTAGTCATACTTTCTTGTCCAATATGTTCCAAACACTCATGCCAAGTCATCTATGTAGTAAGTTCAGTTACATAGCAACTAAAAGCAGCAACACTCCCATTAAATTCAAACAACCCATTGTTTGCTAAAGCATTAACACACAACACCATCATATTTAATAATATCCATATATTTACTAAAGAAATTCAAGCAATATCTGAACTTTAACAAGGAACATGTAGAAACCAAGTTTCTACAAATCATAAATACATATAGAACATCAATTAACAATAAACGTCCATTGTTTAGAGGAACTACACAAGTTCCTATCCCTTCTCCTTCAGGGCTTGTATTGTTCCCTACGTGGCCTGTGGGAAGTTACCGAAGGTAGCAAACCATGTTTCTATCCCTTCTACTTCAAGCCTTGCGTTGTTCCCTACAAAAACATGCTTTGCTAGCTTTGCAAACTTCCTAAAGGCCATGAACCAAGATTTTTCTTTGGCTATGATAGAGAGCCATGGGCATTTGAAAGACAACAAGAGAAGCATACATGGTGTGATCTGCCTCAAGGAAGCCTAGGACATGACTTGCATGGATGTGAGCTTGCAAAAGGAGGTTTAGGAGCTGAAATTGTATCAGATTTGAAGTATAAAATTGCAAGGAAAAGGGATTAACGAAATTCCCATATCAAAGGCCCAATGTTCAAGTTTCATTGATTTTGAGTTTGTCAAGTTGACCTTGTAGGAATCTTATCAATATAAGGTTCTTGAGATAAGGCCAACATCATAGCGTTCCTATCGCTTGGGATCTTAACACTAGGGATATAGGTAGCTTCTTCCAAACCATCTTTTAATGGTTTTCAACAAACTTAACCCACAACTTGCTATCAATATATCATTCACATATAGAGCCATAATGGAAAATTTGGACCCAAAAGTATACACATGAACACAATGTTCTTTATGCATCATCACAAAACCAAAGCTTATGATTGCATCATGAAACTTCAAGTGCCACTGTCTTGAAGCTTGCTTAAGACCGCATAAGGACTTCTTAAGTTTACATACTTTGTGCTCTTGACCCTATTCAACAATGATCCAAGTAAGCCATGTGTGGATAACTTAACCATACTTTCTTGTCCAATATGTTCCAAACGCTCATGTCAAGTCATCTCAGTAGTAAGCTAAGTTACATAACAACTAGAAGCAGCAACCATCGCATTAAATTCAAACAACCCATTGTTTATTGAAGCAAGAACACACGACACCATTATCTTTAACAATATCCACAGATTTATTAAATAAATTCAAGCAATATCTGAACGTTAACAAGGAGCATACAAAAACCAAGTTTCTACAAATCTTGGGTACATATAGAGCATCAATTAACAATAAACGTCCATTGTTTAGAGGAATTTTACAAGTTCCTATCCCTTCTACTCTAAGGCTTGCATTTCTTCCTACGTGGCCTTTAGGAAGATGCCAAAGGCTGCAAACCATGTTTCTCCCTGCTACTTGAAGCCTTCCGTTGTTTCCCACAGAAACATGCTTTGATCCCTTTGCAAACTTGCTAAAGGCCATGAACCAAGACTTTTCTTTGGCTATGATGGAGAACCATGGGCATGTGAAAGATAAGAAGAGAAGCAAACATGGTGTGATCTGCCTCAAGGAAGCCTAGGACATGACTTGCATGGACATGAGCTTGCAAAAGGAGGCTTAGAAGCTGAAATTGGATCCGATTTGAAGTATAAATGTGCAAGGCAAAGGGACGACAGAAGTTCCCATATCAAAGGCCCAACATTCAAGTCTCATTGGTCTTTACTTTGTCAGGTCGAACCTTGCAGGAATGTTATCAATATAAGGTTCTTAAGACAAGTCCAACATCTTCGCTTTCCTATCGCTTAGGATCTTAACACTAGGGATATAGGTAGCTTCTCCCATATCATTCTTGTCAAAGATGGAAGAAGACCATCTTTTCATAGTTTTCAACAAACTCAACCCATAACTTGCTATCAATATGTCATCCACATATAAAGTCATAATGGCAAATTTGGACCCAAAAGTATACACATAAACACAACGTTCTTTATACATCATCACAAAACCAAGATTGCATCATGAAACTTCAAGTGTCACTGTCTTGAAGCTTGCTTAAGGCCACAAATGGACTTCTTAAGTTTACATATTTAGTGCTCTTGAACCTATTCAACAATGATCCAAGTAAGCCATGTGTGGATAACTTAGCCATACTTTCTTGTCCAATATGTTCCAAATGCTCATGTCAAGTCATCTCCGTAGTAACCTCAGTTACATAGCAAATAGAAGCAGCAACACTCGTATTAAATTGAAACAACCCATTGTTTACTAAACAAGAACACACGACAACATTATCTTTAATATTATCCACATATTTATTGAAGAAATTCAGGCAATATCTGAACTTTAACAAGGTACATACAAAAACCAAGTTTCGACAAATCTTGGGTACATATAGAACATCAATTAACAACAAATGTCCATTGTTTAGAAGAACTCTACAAGTTCCTATCCCTTCTACTTCAAGGCTTGCAATTTTCCCTACGTCGCCTTTAGGAAGTTGCCGATGGGAGCAAAGCATGTTTCTATCCTTTCTACTTCAAGGCTTCCGTTGTTCCCCACAGAAATATGCTTTGCTCCCTTTGGCAACTTCCTAAAGGCCATGAACCAAGACTTTTCTTTAGCTATGATGGAGAACCTTGGGCATGTGAAAGACAAAAAGAGAAGCATACATGATGTGATCTGCCTCACGGAAGCCTAGGACATGATTTGCATGGACATAAGCTTGCCAAAGGAGGCTTAAGAGCTGAAATTGGATTAGATTTGAAGTCTAAATGTGCAAGGCAAAGGGATGAACGAAATTCCCATATCAAAGGCCCAACATTCAAGTTTAGTGTTCCTAAAGATCCATTACAGGATGTTGGAGGCCCAATGACAAGAGTTAAGGCCAAAGCAATGAAGCAATCTTTGAATTGTTTAATTTAAGACCTTCAAGAAATAGAGCCCGCGTTTCATTTACCCACAGAGTTCACACTTAAGTTGCATGGCCTTCACTAGAGATGAACATGAAGCCTTCATATTGTTGAGCTGTTGAGTCAAGTTATCAACTTTAACTTGCATTTCTATCATTTAATCAATAGCAACAAATCCTTTTTGTTCTCAGAAGGTGGTAGTTTGTCTACTCCGCTCGTTCATCCATAGGCAGCTATTACTTGCCATCTCCTCTATTAGCTCTTCTGCTTCATCAACTGTCTTTCTCATCAGTAATCTCCTTGAAGCTACATCAATCATGCCTCTCGTATATGGGGTTAGTCCATTATAGAATGTTTACAACAACAATTCCTTAGGTAAGTTGTGGTGTGGGCACTTCCGTTGCAAATACTTGTATCTTTCCTACGCTTCATAAATAAATTCCCTGCCACTTTGTTGAAAGTTGGTAATTTTCTTGATGATCTTAGTAGTCTTAGTCAGGGGAAAATATTTGTTTAAGAAGGCATGAACTAGCTGATCTCACGTCGTGATATTGGCTGGGTTAAGGGAATGATACCAAGTCTTTGCTCTATCTTTAAGGGGAAAAGGGAAAAGCCTAATTCTGACCGCATCTTTCAACATTTGATGGTACCAAAAGGTATTATAGATTTCAAGGAAGTTCATTATATGTGCATTGGGATCTTCGTTCATTAGTCCATAAAACTGCACGTTCTATTGAAGCATGTTTAAGAGGGCTGGTTTGATTTCAAACAATGCTGCTTGTACGGCTACTCTTTGGTTAGCCACATTGAACCCTGGTCTCATGAAGTCCATAAGGGTTCATTGTTGACATCCTTGGTTCGTTTCGTCATTCAAATCTTACCGAAATTCCTCAGTCATTATTGATTTCACGATTTATTCTTCTTCATATTGAGCTTTCCTAATGGTTTGTTCTAGTTAAGTGATGTCTAAACCTATGGTTTTAGCTACACGACTCGAACCTCTCGTGACTCTTGTGTTCGTGCAAGATCACGATTTTAGAAGTAGAAAAGAAAGAACAAAAACAAAAATTAAAAACTAAGTGCCTTAAACTATAGAACTAAACTAATTGTCTCCCTAACAATGGCCCTAAAAACTTAATCGTGGTTTTCTGATGTATGTAAGTTCTAATTAATAACCTCGATAATCCACAAACATACAGATTGTTCGCGTAGTATGTAAGGTGTTGATCTCACGAGGAGGGATAATCTAATCCTAAAATCTAAGGCCAAAATAATTTGCAATAATTCAATGCATCAAAACTAAGGCAAAAATTTAATTCAATCATGCAACACAATTCCAAGAATTAATTACGAAGATATTAACAAGTAGCAGTTGCAACTACACTCAAGAATCAACCTAAAGGAACTATCAATTGAGAGAGGAGAATTTTTACCTATCTTTAATGCTAACCAAATTGATTATGAACAAGCAGATTATTGGTCCTAGACGATCCTAAGGTTGATTATGCTCTCTCGAGTTATAACAATTAACCCTAAATTATAAACCTTAATCAGCATAGAAAATTGCAATATCTCAATTAACAATCTATCCAAAAACCTAATTAGATCTGAAGTTGTCCAATAAACTATTTGGAACCTATATGAGATCTCTCTTTATACAATTACCGATTTGATTAATTTCTCATTCTTATTAAATGACCTAACTCTCGTTAGGCCAATATAATTATTTTTCATTTGATTCACCCTCTCAGTCTATTACCGAACTATGCAATTACAAAAATCAATCACAATAAATCCAATAAACATAAAACAATCAGATTTTATTAAATCAAAGATAAAAAAACTTAAAGGTGAGTATAAAATATCTCAACATTCACAATTCTATCATCAAATTGCTATTCCCAATTCAATACAATAATAAAAATGGAAAATAACATGAAATACGATTCTAAATGGAGACAAGAGGCAGTGACGTCGGGAAACTCTAAATCTGGGAAGTACATCGATATCAACTTCTTCTCCACTTCTCTCTTCCTTCTTCTCTTTCTCTATCTCTCAACAATTCTCTCTAGGGTTTCTCTCCAAAGTGGCTGATGCAAAAGCTGCTTCATCTTCTTTATATTATTCTTTGTATACTTTTTGTGTTCTAGGCAACCCTAGGGTTTTTTCGGGGCCTGAAAAGTCCAAAAACTCCCTCAAAACTTGATGTTTTTGAGTGTCTGGCGTCTGTCACGATCGTGGACCACATCTGAGCCTTCTATCATGATCATGGCAATCAAGCCATGATCGTGGGCTATGTCTTCGGCTTCTGTCACGATCGTGAGCTGACTCTAGTGCTTCTATCATAATAGTAGCCTGTTGTGCCATGATTATGGGCCGTTGTTTCAGCCTAAGTGTCTCTGAAACTTCTCCATTCTTCGATATTGACCTTGAAATACTAATAAACACATTAAGGTACCTCAAGGACATAATAATTTAAGCTCAAAGACTTTTACTAACCTATAAAAACACTTCAACACAATTAATTAAAAAACTAACACACTTCTAATCTAAACACATGTTAAACGATTAAGTTAACACTTAAAGACATGTCAAAATAAGCCCTAAAATATTATGCAGTTCACACTTATCAGCATCCCCATACTTAAACATTTGCTTATCCTCAAGCAAACAAAACAACAAAAACCAAAAAAATATTCACACAGCATACAATGCAGTAATAAGACAATGACTTCAACTTTATGAAATAAACTTAATTTTAAACACAATCATTTGAGTCATTTTAAATCATTAACATGCAAAATCCGCGTCTTGGGGATTTGAACTATATATACATATTAATCCATACTCAAGTGTTAAATTATTTACCCTTTTTAATTACGCACATACATTAATAATTCTTTGGTCATTCAGACTCTATAACTACTCCTAAGTACGTTTTCATAAAAAGTCAAACTATTACAAGTTCAGTAGGTTTTTATTCAAAAACACACATTTTTTATTTACTTTTTGGGAACATGGACTTAGTCTTTTTATGCGGAGGCAAACATTGGTAATGAATGTTGATCCGGTTAATCAACTAAGTCATTTTTTTATTAAGCTGCTTGGTTAGAATGTCAATATAGCCTTTTTAGTCAAAGGCACACATTTGTAATGTGTGTCGATCTGGTTACTCAACTATATCATGTTATCAACTAGCTACTAGCTCTATTCACAACCCGAAGGCCAATGGAATAGTTATTTATTTTAAAATTAACAAACATGATTTTTTTATTGCCTACCTTGGTGCTTTAGTTACTCATTTCTATGAAAAATACTAGCAAAGCTACTTAAGTGGAAAGGCCTCAAATTATCAATGAATGTGACAATTTAGAGGGTGACAAACTAACACTAAATCTTAATTAAGCTACATATTTAGCCAAAGATCCTAATTTACTAATTTTGTAAGCTAATGATTCTTCACAACCTAATAGACTATATTCAAAATTAAATCAACTCCAATCCATCTAAGCCATTGACACATTCACACAGTTCGCAAAATGCAACCTAAAACTATAATACAATATGCAAAATCACATTCAAAGCAAAACACATAACCCTCCTCATACTTGAACAACACATTGTCCTTAATATGAAAAGGGGATAAACAAACACATAAGGAAAAAAGAAACATAAATTAAAGTAAAAAAATAAAAATATATGAAGACTATAATTAAAATGGTATGTCTATCATTCATATATGCTTCCAATTTTGTATTTCAAAAATCCTTACTTTGGGATTGCTTAAGGGATTTGTTTATCCACACATAACCCTTGGATAATCTTGGATGATTAAGTACCATCTTAGCAGCTTTGGAATTTGAAGGAAACATGAGCGTCAAGAGACCTTGCAATGAGAACAACTCTTACTTATCTGATATTGAAGTAACTAATCTTAATTTTGAGGAAATCTTCTTTACCTAAAGACATAATTAAGAAGGTGGTTGATTTATGAGAAAATAACTTGGCAAGGCACTAGTTGACCATTTATGGTTTTAAAGGTTTCAAAAGTGTAAAGTTATGTGTAATAAATGTTTTTATTCTAACCACTCTCCCATTAAGATTAATAATTTGTCTAAGGTCCAAAGGAGAATTTCTCCTTTCAAGTTTTTCAATTTTCATTGTGATATTGAAGGTTTTAAGAAGTTGCAGAAAGAGGGCATAAGTCTAGACATCTATGGGAATGAATCATTCAAATGCTATAAGAAGTTATAAGTTTAAATAAGAACTAAAAAGGCTCAAGGTCAAGCATCACTCTGATACATGCTTAGAGTTAGATAAAAATAGAGAGATAGTTCATTGAAAACAAAAGGTGCTATATGACTCTTCTGGAGATTCCATTAGGCAACTGAACAAGAAACTAGCCTTGAGGAATTTCCCTAAAATTCTTAATTCTTATTGCTCTTTAACTAGGGCAAAGTTTAAGAATTCTATAGTTGAAGAATAGAGATAGCAATATTGATTACTTTGATAAATCTCTTCTTTCAAAGAAGAAACACCAACAAAATTAACTCTCTTTGAAATCATCAATTTGGTTCCTTAAGTTAGAATGTGCTCTGCTTTAGACCTATAAATTGTAACATTAAAGTCCCTATAAACCAACCAAAGTCTATTACAATTAGCCTGAAAATTCTTTAGCCTATCCTATAACAAATTTCTTTAAAAATTGAGATTGGAACCATATATAATATAGGCAATAACCTTACATCCTTCCCTTAGAAATTAGACTCCTACATAGATTACATGATCATATACTCCTAATTCTTCCATATTGACAAAATTGTTGTTGTAAGCTAAAATAATTCTACCGAAATAATGATGTTGATTATTAGATATAAAGTTCTAATTAGATCTCAAATGCCTTAGCTTATTCATATTTGTATATCTAATTTTTATTTCTTAAAGACCTAATAACATAAGCTTTCTATGGCATTTTGATCTATGAACATTCCATATAAAGTTCAGTTGAGGATGGTTTTACCTTTTGAGCCTATGTTTTTATTACCCCCTATTGACTTCCTACTCTTAACAGTTTGAAAATCTTCATCTTTAGTTACCATTGAGTCATTTGCAATTTCGTCAACATCAAACCTTACTTGTGCAGAATTAGGTTGCTTCTCTGCTAAGTTATTGCTCTTTCCTAACTTTATTTCAGTAGGAATTTCCCCTTTTTCCATATTTATTTGTATATCATAAGCTTAGACAATATTTTCTCCATTTATATGCTCATTTTCTTCATTAGATGCTTGATTATGCTCCCTCTTCGAGTCTGATGCTTCTTTAAGTTCCTCAATTCCCATCAATTCACTACGATCTCCCCTCTTGTATATTTTCCCTATAGGTTTTCATTGTTTTCCTTATCAATTGTAAGTAACCATCGATGAATCCTAATTGATAATTTTTATTTTATCAATATGAACTGTAAATGCATAGCGTAGCTACAGCTAGCACAGGCAAATGCAAGTCGATCCCATAAAGATAGTAATTACTAGTAATTATCTTTCTCCTATTATCTACCCTACGAATTAAGTATGTGATTTTTAATTATAACTAAAACTTAAATAAATAAAATAAAATAGGAAACAATAATAAACACAAAAAACAATGGAAATTACTTAAAAAATTCAATATCAAATAGTAGTGTCTAGGTGATGAATCCCCCTAAAATTTATTAAATAGTTAACCTTTTATCATGCAATTATTTTATTGACTACTGGATCCTGAAAATCCGTATCTTATGTTAATAATTCTATCGAGACTACTAACAACTAATTCATAAGGTGATTAACTGAAATCTTTCTAGTTAAAGTTCCTAGGATTGCATTATCGATTTATAAATTCCGCTATTAGGTTTAACCCTAATCCACATGATTTATGTCGACTTATCTCTAGGTTTTCAATCAACTCCTTTCAATTATGATGTATCTATTCATACACATGATTTCTTAATTTCTATATTATGAAATCAAGTTATGTATTAATATTCTTGATATTTAGGACATGCATAAAATACATAATTGAATCACAGTAAATTAATCAAAATAATTGGATTTAATAAAAGAATCAAGACATTGTTATTCTAACTAGGGTTCATTACACTTAGACACTAGACACATTTAGTTACACATAATAGAAAATAAAATCAAAGATAAATATGCAAAAAACTAATAAAAAACAAAGAGATCATAATTTTAAATCTCCCTTTTATTATATTGACCATTCTTGCAATGTTTAGATTGGATGTAGCCTTCTATCGGATCTCCTTTATTGTTAACTTTGTGTTTTCCTTATCTCTGGACCTTTATCGTCACCTCTCTAAGTTCCTCACATTTGGAATCTATGGCAAAAGTCAGATAATTTCTGTTTGCCTTCGTCCATGTCCTTTTATAGCGAATTCTAGGGCTTTTGAGACATACAAGGTATACACAGGCATGTTAGTGACCATGTATACTCAAAAACTCCAGAATTCATGATTTTACATAGCTTCTAAGACTTACACGAGCATAAACATGACTATATATCTAATTTGCTTCAAAATTTTATTTTATCCCACGTTTTCGTTTGAATTATTCTCCTTTTGGTCCGTGAAGGCAATTATATCCATTAAATGCACTAGAGCAAATTAAGTAACAAATATACAATAAAATTACATAATATCAAGCAAAATACATCAAATATGGGTGGATAAATATAGTCAAATATGCATCTATTAAATCCTTAGACAATTGTTATTTTCACCAACTCTTATGGTAGGAATGTAGCCAGGTAATTCCTTAGTGAAGCCCACACTTGTACACTTACTTTCAAAGCCAATTCTCCTTCTTCTTCTTCTGCTATTTTCATCCATACACAATGGCTTCTCAAGGAAGCTAGATAGTAGGCTTAGCCTTTTTGTCATCCAATACTCCAGCGAGACATGATAAAAGTTTGCCCAAAAGGGAATAATTTCTTGCTTAATCTTCTTTTAGTTGATCCCCATATGCCAAAGCTGAAGAAAAATGGGGAGCTGTCCAAAGAAGAAAGGAAGTTTGGGAAAAGGTGATAAGAGACTCTAACAAGACAGGAAGAAGAGAACATATGAAAGCAACAAGGGTAATAAAGGATCCAAGTTGAGAAAGAAACAGATGAAATACTAGCAAAGATGAAGATAGATGAGTGGAAACCATGACAATCTAGAAGAGGAAGAAGAGAGGGGTTAGGATTGCAAACAACCATAAAAAGTAGTAAGGTTTTTTGCAGAGGAGGAGCAATATTCTTGTTATCACAAAGTTTTTATTGAAGAAAGTTAACAAAAGTGGGATTTAGAGAATTTTTGGATGATGTGTTCTGTGGCTATTAGTTACTTAATTCTATTACTTCTAATATATTTATTGATGTGTTAAAAGTAAAAACATTTGATATAGGAAGTAAGGCTTACTCGGTCCCCAGCTCGACCCAGTCCAGTCTGAAATTAATGCTTTTGACTTGACTTGACCGAGCTTAGATTTAGACTCAAATTTTTTCTTTAATTTTGAGTTTCAAGCTAGGCTTGAAGTCAAGCTATCCAATTCGGCTCGAAACTTGAAGCCTAAAATTTTTAATGAAACGATGTCATTTTTAATTTTAAACAATTATATATATATATATATATATATATTTAATCAAGCTTGGCCCAAGCCTACCTTTGAGCTCGAACAAGCTTCGAGTTAGGCCCTAGCCTTTTCTATAGTCATCCCTAATTTGACATAGTAGATGATGAGTTAATAAAATTCAACAACCTTAACAGTGAATTAAATGCAAACTAATTTTAGTTTGTATATTCAAATATTATTTTTAAATAATTTTAATTATTATTATTATTATAAAATTGATCAAATTGAAAAAAATTCGATTTAGATCAATTTGAGCATCTTTTTTTTCTTTTTTCTGATGCCTAACTAGATTCATTGATGTTTATGGTTTCAAGGACCCTTTTGATTATATTATATTTAAATATATTTAAGTGCACAAATGGTCTTAATCTCTCTCCGGTGTTCTTCATGTTTACAATTAATGTCAATATAACATTCATTTTCTGATATTGTAATTAAATATATTGTATAACTATTTAACTATCAAATTTTTGTTAAAAGCCAAAGTTTTTATTAAAATCAAATACTTATTATTTTAAATATATGTTCCAAATTATATGAACTAAAAAATAATGTATTTGTTTTGCAATATTGTAATTAATAATATCTGCTAAGGATATTATTAAAAAAATCAAAATTTTGATCAACATTCAAAATATATGAAGAATTAATAGGTATGCACACGCAAAAAATTTGATTACCAAATCCCATCCGAACGGAATCGTCTTGTATTAAGTTTACGCTGTTTCCAATTATTGATAAGTTTAATATTGTGCTGTGCAAAGACTGAACAGCGTGGAGCAAGGGATTTGTTGTGTTTGTTTGAAATATAATTCTCAGTTATACTTGAACTAAACATATAAAGATACTTTCGTTCGTAATTCCCCCAGGAAATAACTGCTTCTAACTCCTCGTAACTTCATTCTACGTCTCTGTTCTGTCAACCCATGAATTCAACCGCTCCTTGGCTTTCTCCACCTGAAAGATATCAAGTCCATTAATTAATCTGAACAAATTTACTAGTTTAGTTATTTTGTTTTTGAGTAATCATAACAGATTCAATCAGCAAATTAAGTAGCTAGGGCTTTCAGTGATCTACCAATAAAATTAATTTCACGAGTGACCGTGCCACAAACACGTTAATTATTCTGGAGAAGATAATATATAATCAAACTTCTTCTTGACTGGTGAAGAAACTTTTTTGTACTATAAGATATGACGGGATTATTGATATTATATCTTTCGATACACTGGTATTATTCATTTTTCATGACGAGATTTACAAAGATAAACCACGATTAAGCTTACCTCTTTATTCCAATCTGCCCGGTAAGTGACCCATATCAGTATCAGGGTCTGCAAGAATGAGCCTCCGATCATGCCTGACCATATTCCCTGCCCAAACAATGTAAAATGTGTTATCTGTATGTGTAATTGGACTCCCTCTTGTCCACTAGGCTTCGTTCAACTAGTGGCCAATTGACCTTAAATTGGAATATTGATAGAAGAGAGACATTGCTTTAAGTGGTAGAATAATACCTTGGCACCAAGCTTTAAAAAAAAGCCTAGAACCACTCCAAGAGGAATACCAATCAAGTAATAGCATCCAACGTTTACATATGCCACAAACGATTGCCATCCGCACCCAACAGCCACACCTTTCAATTACAAAAGAGAGTTGAACCATGTTAAAAAGACAAAACTGTAAACAAATTCAGTTGGCATATGTTAACAGGTTATTAGACGATGTACTATTCAGTTGATAACATGGCACAGAATCATTATTGAAACTGTACCAACTAGGACGAAGATTGAATAATGAAATAAGTTTACAATGTTGTTACCAGAAAGAACAGGTTGGACTCCATTTAGTACGATGGTGGCAGCCAGAAAAGGGCTGAGGTCGGCCACTGCTTTAGAAACAACTTCACCGTCCGTAAAGGCATAGCTGTAAACATGGCGCAATGCCATTACAATGATCGCTGCTATTACACAAATTATGAATGATGATGAAGTCACCACCTTTACTGAAAATGCTGCAGATTTTGGATGCCCAGCTCCAAGCTCATTGCTCACTCTTACACTGCCAATTATCATATTATTTTTCCGAGGCATTTTATTTGATACTGTAATTCACTTTATATATATATAAGACAAACTAATAAATGCAATTAACTTTATTTAATGACTTTTTATCAAAAATACCTGACAGAGTGAATTTTTTATTTTGGTAATTAAAACAAATATTTTTTATTTAATTAATTAGAGATACAACTCAATTTATTCATTAATTTAATATTATGTTGACTTTATAATTTATTTTATTTTTTATACCATCTCGCAATATTAATTCTCATATGTCTTCATTAATTAATGTGGAAGTAGCTAGAGTTACCTTGCAGCAGCATTGAACCCAACCGATATCATGAATACCCATCCTGCTATTATCATGCTGCATAGCATAGGTCAGAAAGAAGTGATTAACCATCACATTACACACAGACACTTACCTTACCAGATAACTATTTTTCTGGTTAAAATTTAGTCCTCTGAAAGAATGCATGGTACTGCTTATATTATCCAAATCAAACCGAAAATGAAACATAACGGAAGGCTTGTTTTAGTTACCAAACGGAAAGAGAATCCAATTGAATCTTGGCATTTGGTAGCAATCCAGCAATCAGGACTAACATCTGGAAGTACCAACTCTCCAAGCACAGCATCACAGCCGATGCAGCAGACAATTTGAAGAAACTCCAAAGTCCAGAGAAAGCCTGCAAGCTAAACCCTCTCCAAGAATGTTTACACCTCTTACTCATAACAATGTACAAGGACTGAGCCAAAACTATAAACCACCACGACAAGCTCAACACCAAGGCTGCACCTAGCAGCCCCCAGCTCCACTTGAACACTGCCAGCCACGTCAATAAGAGGTGAACGACAAGTACAGCTAACGAGATGTATGCGCTGGGGGCAACTATGCTCTGTGCTTGCAAGAACTTTTGGATGGGGATGTTGGCAGCGTAAGCAAAAATTTGAGGAATGAGTCCGTAGACGAAAAGAGCCGCTGAAGATGCTATGTTTGTTGGTTCACCAAGTAAAGTTAGGAGGTTTTTGGAGAAAATATAGATCACCGCGAGTGGTAAGCCGGTGGCCGTAAGAAGAAGTACTGATCTTTGAAGGTATATGCCTAGCATTTCGTATTTGCGTGCCCCATAAGATTGGCCACTAAGAGTCTCCACTGCACTTCCCATTCCAAGCTGCAGCATTAGACACAATAATTCACTAATGCATTGCTTTGCCGTACTCATTATCAGTAATATCAGGTGCCCTTTTATGTATCATCTTTATATCCGCGACCATGAGATACACTAGCATTTTTTTTTTAATTAAAACGTGGGGAAAGAGAGAGAGAGAGACAAGGGTTACCATGAGGCCAAATGCGAACACTTGGATACCAGTATTTCCAAGTGAGACAGCAGCAAGCTCAAGATTTCCAAGATGGCCACAGAACATCTGTGTTGACATCGAGACAACGTTATTAAGCAGGTAAACTACCACAGCAGGAGCTGCGAGCCGAAATGACAATTTCAGTTCTACTGATAAGGCCGAATTGAGGCGACTAAAGTAGGATGATTGGGTGTTTGACAGTATTTCTTCAAGCTCGGAGCTGACTGCCTCATGTGAGAACTTGAGCCTGTCTTGTCTCGGAGTCGGAGGTGTGGACTCCATTCTGTAATAGTTAGTTCACATCAAGTAGGAGAGGCTTGTATCGTATCACTGAGATTGTTACCGTGTATAGAGGTCAGTTATTTTCGTGGTGGAACAGTTATACCAATACAATTCCTACAAAATATGAATTAGTTGATCAATTACTACTTGACGGCCCACAAAAGCTTGCTTTTTTGGAATCATCACCTCTATGTTCTGTATTATTCTCTTGAATTTTCAGTAGTATCCGATCCAATACCAATCAACGTCGTCGGTACAAAACAGAATAAGGCCATAATTATTATGTGTGTGAGCATGTGTATGTGTATGTCGTGACATGTCTCTTTTCTTCTTTCTAATAACCAAAAAATGTTCCTCACTAATTCGACTTTATTCCCTATTACGGCACTCCACCAATTTCTTCTTGAGATGCCTTTCTTTTATTCCCTAATCCCACAAGGAAACATCAACGTCTAATTTGTTGGCCACGGACAATTTATGTTGCAACAACGAGAAGTGAAAATTGACA
Source organism: Erythroxylum flavicans (assembly GCA_027576715.1). Lineage (NCBI taxonomy): Eukaryota > Viridiplantae > Streptophyta > Magnoliopsida > Malpighiales > Erythroxylaceae > Erythroxylum > Erythroxylum flavicans. The sequence goes on from JANZXP010000002.1 coordinate 15,160,481, forward strand.
CCTGCCCAAAGAAAAAACAACCAACACCGACTACATTCCAATTAACCATTAATCTGTGTACCTATTACCTTAAAAAGGAAAAATAAAACAAAATAAAAATAAAATTAGCAAACAGAGAAAATGACGCAATTCCATTATATTACTAATTGTTTCGACTTTTGAGTACCAACACAAAATTCAAGATTTTATATATTTTCTCTACAAAATTTTATTACATCAGCACGCAAGAATGAATAATTTATACAATCACTGCAAGTTCAGGTCTCAAATCCCCCTCCCAAGCACAATTGGATGAATAGAGAGGGTTAGATGTGTAAAACCTCTTTTCAGCTAAGCAACTCTTATCTCCACATTAACTACCTAAATTGACGAGGAATCTTTGTCTCAATGTACATATGAAAGGATATTTGCTCAAATAAGACTATAAAATCACCACGATAACCAAACCAACAGGGTAATGGCTACCAAATTCGTTATCGCATCTTCGTGGTAAAGACCTGTTAACATAAATATTTTCAGTAAGCAAGCAATATGGAAACATAAAAGGAAATAACATATATAGGTTTCTTTCGTTTCAACTTGCCAGGTAAACTAGGGTACTTGTAACAGATCAGATGAAGACAGGATACTCTTTTATCTTCCTGCCAACTAAGTTCATGTAAGACCAACAAAGGATTTTTCTTTTTTTTAATTTCTTATTTTCCCCCTTTATTGTGCTCATTTTGATGTAATGGCAGATAACTTGCATTTGTTAACTCACAACTCCCAACACCCTTAGGTCGTAAGTCCATGAGACACTAAGAATCTTTCTAGAAAATAGAATCATAAGCGTGAGTTTTACATAATGCTGATGCAAACTTTAATGTGCTTATGGCTGACACTGATGGCCGATGCCATATATTTACTTAGTTTTACCTAGTGGGTCTCTACCAAACTTAGGCTGTTAATGTTCAAAGCAATTAGTAAAAGAAGAGTTAGTCGATGTATTCTTACCATTTTGAGCACTTGTCACAGCAGAAGGAAGTTCTGGGATTCTAACAGCTGAAAATTTAACAAGTTAATTCCAGTGAAGATGGTAAAAGATGAAAAGCACATCTTCTAATTAGATTATAAGGAAGACACACTTTTATTGCAAGATGATGCTGACAACTGGGATGAAGAGGGCCAGGATGCTGGAATGTTGTCATTCAAATCACAAATGAAGCTGATCCCTATATACTTGTCAAATGTTGCATCAGAAGGAAGGCTTGGCAGGAGGCATCCAGACTCTGTTCCAAAAGAGACAGAGGCATGTAAGTTTCAACCCTGACGAGCTGAATGCAAAGGAGTTCATACTCAACATACGAACACCAACATAGCTTACAAGCATCTGAAACAAAGGAAAAATCCCAGCTCTCAACGGCATCTCTCGCAAAGGGAAAGGAAAAATAAAATCATTTAACATTGCACTCTCTACAGAATGTCTGGAGAGGGTTGATGGTAACAGCAAATGTCAATTGAGGCATAATTTTATCAAAAGTGATCTTAATTACAAATTCTCCGTTTCTTTGCTTTTCTTCCTTTCTTTGTTTCCCTTTTACTCTGTGTTTGTATGCATATGAGAAAATATTGATACTTCCCTTTTCAGATATTGAATTGTCTTTTTCTTCAGGGAACTCCATCTGATGGTGATTGTTTAATTGAGAACACAAGTGTATGTTGCAGAAGAAAAACAAACATTATTAAGAAATTATACACAGAATGCAGTTTAAAAGTCCAGAATAACTACACAATAGATATGGGGAAATGAAAAATTTAAAGATCAAATTCTACAATAGGGGAAATGCAAAACAAAAGATCCAGACGACTTTGAATTACCTTGTTTAGCAACTGATGCAGTCCAATCATTGATCATCAATATCATAAGAAAAGTAGCAAAATCACAAAAGAATCTAGTATCAGTATGTTACTAGTAACATAAAAGATTAGATACTTGAGTTTAACTCATCAAATGAGTATTGGGTCCGGAAAGGGTTATTTCAAGAAGAAAGTTAAAGAGTAAGTCGAAGGGAATAAAGAAATTAACATCAACCTTGCAAAGAGAAATCCTTAAGAGTGATATGACAAAGGCTATAAACATCCATAGTTATATTTGATTTCTGTAGCTGCATCCCTAGAGTTGTAGCACAATCCAGAGCCTGTAAATTGGTTATGAGGCTCTGTTTCTGTAAGTGAGAGATGTAACTTTCCATGGCACTGCAGCATTCTTCCTTATTGCTTATGATATTCCCACATGACTTCAAGACATGTCTTATTTCAGGGAAAACCAGGGGGCAAACTGAAGCAGAAAGAAAAAGAGAAATGTTAAGGAAAGAAACAGAGATCAATAACGTCAGCTGCTGACAGTGGCACTGCAGGATCAAATATACTTGTTATCAAGCTGCCAGCTCCTTTGAAGAACACTTGCAATATCTACATAAACAATAAGCAAAATATGCTGAAGGTTTGGCAGATGTCCACTTACATATGTATAGCAGTTAAGAAACCAAAAAAGATTTTTCAGGCATGCAACTAGATTCATGTGCGGAGAACACAATAGGAATCTGATAGGCCTTTGAAGGTGTGTGGGAGGAGGAAGAAGAAGTCCAATTCAGTCTCGAATGATCCAGCCTTCAGCCCACCTACTGAAGATCCAGCTTAGGCAACTTGATGCCAAAGAAATAGAATAATTTTAGATGCTTTCAATAAGGTTGCGCAATGTTAGTCTGTTATAACAATATTTCACGTAATCATTTGTGCCTATCTTGTGAGGGCCAGTTTGTTATAGAGCTAGTTATCTTTAAATAGGACTGCCAGGGAATAGAAGGGATTCATTCCTGGGTATTCAAATTGTAATCGTGCCTCTGAGGACAGCATTGGGTTGGAGGGACGCTGCACCTTACAATAGCAGTTGGTACTTATCCCTTTTATGTCATATTGGATATACTATCAGTCCTATTCAGTCCACTTCATTCTTTTTGCTATGTTCTTTTTGTCATTACTGTTTTATTGAATCGGAGTTCCATCATTTTGGTATCATAGCCCAACATCCTCGGAAAAGAAAAAAAAAATCACATGCCCACAAGAATGGAATCCCGCCTAGAGCAAGCTGAAAAATCACTCGGAATTACCAGGTCTAAAAGCTGATGTCACAGACATGAAATCAGAAATGTTGGAAATTAAACAGGCACTTCTTTTAATGGCTAGGCAATTCGAAACCTTCATGAAAAATCCTCAAACAAGTTTACACCAGGGAGAGACCAGTTTTCAACCAAATCAAGGAAACCCACAAACTTCTGAACCAAACAACAGCACCACCCAAACACAACCACAAACAGCTGACACAACTAAAACACCTGATAATGAGTCTAGAAATCAGCACCATCAGAATACCCAAACTTGGGACAAAGAAAGGCTTCCAAGGAAGCTAGAATTACCAGTTTTTGGAGGCGCAGACCCAGATGCATGGATTTTCCACGCCGAGAGGTATTTCACTCTTAATTGTTTGACTGAAACTGAGAAGATCGAAGCAGCAGGAATTTGTCTTGAAGGGGAGGCGCAATCCTGGCTTAGATTTGAAGAGAGGAGTATGTCTTTTACTTCTTGGGACCAGTTGAAGACACAAATGCTTCGGCGTTTACTTGGACCGCAGGAAGGGACGTTGCTGCACCGATTGTTTGCGGCAAAGCAGGAGGGGACGGTGGCTGAGTATAGAGCTCATTTCGAGCTACTGGCAACTTCGGTAGGAGAGCTCGATGAATCCACCCTCACAGTTGATTTTGTGAATGGGTTAGGGGACAAAATAAGGGCAGAAGTTTTTCTCTTAAGTCCTACAGGACTTAAAAACACGATAAAGGTGGCCACCAGAGTTGAGTTAAAAAATCAGTCTCTTATTAATCCCAGAAGTGTGGGCTTTACAAAGAATGTCAACCTAGCCTCATCTTGATCAGATTCAAAAACAGTCACTTGGACACCCACTCGGGGACCCAAATCTAGTACCCAACCCATTACAACTCAAAACAAAATTCAGACACACTCCAACATACCCAACAACAACAAAGCCACCATTTCTTCCCATGGATCTACAACCAACGCAATTACCCAACCAAACACTTACAACCAAAACCAAACCTACAGCCGCTTCAAAAGGTTAACGGCGTCGGACGTACAGGCCAAAAGGGAGAAGGGCCTTTGTTATTGATGTTAGGAGCGATGGCATGTTGGACATAAGTGTCCCAACAAAGAGTTACAGGTACTCTTAGTCAATGAAGAATCGGAGGATTGCGCACCATCACTGGAATTTGAGGACTCCTTCAGTCCAATTGAGGAGGTTGAGTTATCTATGAATGCCGTAGTGGGACTCTCAGAACCACGAACTATGAGGATTAAAGGTATGATGGGAGGGATGGATGTAATTGTGCTGATTGATTGTGGAGCAACTCACAACTTCATTGCGATGGAGTTAGTTGGGAAGCTTGGAATACCTATCTCAAAGACAGCCAATTATGGGGTAATCGTTGGAAATGGCCATCAAATGAAGGGAGCGGGAATTTGCCATAATGTTTTGTTGGAGATGCAAGGGCTCACAGTTGTAGAAGATTATTTGCCGATAAAAATGAGTAATTCTGATATAATCTTGGGAATCAAGTGGTTGTCCACCCTAGGTACCACGCATTCAGATTGGAAAAACCTCACTACGAAGTTTGAAATGGGTAAGGATATGGTTACATTAAAAGGAGACCCAGGGCTATGCCGCACAACGATTTCACTCAAGGCAATGTTGAAAGAGGTGCGTGAAGAAAAAGCTGGGTTTGTATTGGAGCTTCTATCATTGGAAACTCAAAAGGAGAGGACTGAGGAAATACCTCCAGAAGTGGTAGCAGTATTGGAGGAGTTCAGTGGGACATTTTAGCAACCAAGCGGCTTACCTCCAAGTCGAGAACAGGACCACACTATCATCCTTAAAGGCGGAATAGAACCAGTGAACGTTCGGCCGTATAGGTATCCTTATGTTCAGAAAGCTGAAATTGAAAAATTGGTATTGGAAATGCTTGGTGTAAGGATTATACGCCCCAGCAGCAACCCCTTTTCCAACCAGTGTTGCTCGTTAAGAAAAAAGACGGGAGTTGGCGCTTTTGTATGGATTACAGAGCATTAAACAAAGTGATGGTTCCAGATCGCTTCCCGATCCCGAACATCGATGAGCTTCTTGATGAGTTGTTCGGAGCCAAACTGTTCACCAAGTTGGACCTCAAATCCGGCTATCACCAAATCCGGATGCATCCCTCCGATGTCCACAAGGCTGCTTTTCGAACACACGAAGGACATTACGAGTTCTTGGTTATGCCCTTTGGCCTAACCAATGCTCCAACGACATTCCAATCACTCATGAACTCGGTATTTAAAGGTTTATTATGTAAATGTGTGCTTGTCTTTTTTGACGACATTTTGATTTTCAGTAAATCTATGGTGGAGCATGTGGAACACATTCGGCTAGTATTGAACATTCTTCAAAAAAAAAAGAGTTGTTTGTGAACTACAAGAAGTGTAGCTTTGGGCAAAGTAGCTTGGAGTACCTTAGTCACATCATAGGCCAAGATGGGGTGAGAGCCGATCCGGAGAAACTTCAGGTGATGAAAGAATGGCCGCTTCCAACTAACACAAAGGAGCTGCGAGGATTCCTTGGTTACTATAGACGATTCATCAAGAGGTATGGCCAGATTGCGGCCCGCTTACTAAGCTGCTCAAAAAGGACTCCTTCAGTTGGAACGAAGAGGCAACAGAGGCTGTCCAGCAGTTGAAAGA
>JANZXP010000002.1:15171241-15188747 GCA_027576715.1 Erythroxylum flavicans
AAAAGTAACTGGAAGAAAATTAAGTTATAAGTAAATACACTTGCTTTCTAGGGCATTATATTTACATAACTCCAACATAAACATCTCCTCTATTTGAACTACAAACTAAGCTTTACTTGTAAAACGATTCTGGTGGATTTTACTTGATAAGCGATCATTATGGGTTAGATGGCTTCATTCATACTTTCTACGGGGAAGATGCATCTGGAAATAAACAAAAGCTCTTCTCACTCACATTTTTTGAACCAATTATTATCCTTGCGAGATATAGTTCAACCCGATGTCACAAGCAAAGCTGGTAATGGCCTACTCATTTCATTATGGGATAATAACTGGTCAAGGTATGATTCATTCATCCCAACCAGGAACCCATCTTCATCCTTCCCTCTCAATGCTTGAATGACATTAGTCATCTATGCTAACTCCTGGCAGCTCCCACCTAACTTGATGCATTTGCAGCCTACATACCTACCAAACCCGTGCTCTTCTGATATTTTCTATTAGAAAGGACAAGTGATCCATACTCTCACCAACAAGGTAACTAAATAACTACTGAGACAAAGACATCCCGTCGATGACTAGCACAGCATCATCTGGAGCATGGCCCTCTCTCCCCGCTTATCTTTTATACTTTGGCTAGCAATTCAGAACAATCTAATGATAGTTGACTGCCTCCAAATGGATGAACATTGTCCTATGTGCCAGGCTCAAGTCGAAACAAGAGACCATCAAGATTTGCGTGCTCCTTTAATAATATTATATGGCAGAACATTCAAAGAAAATATCTATAAATTGATCAGAGGCACTCTCTCTATGATATTTTTTACCATTTATCAGCTCAATCTGTTGGACCGCAACATGATAAATTCATACACATTCTAGCTTTGAGACTCTACGTATATATACTATGGAGAGAAACAAACTTTAGACAATTCGTCAACCAAAGCTCTTCACTGGAGTCCCTACAAATAGACATAATCAGACACATCTGAGAGCTTATGATAGTGAAGAGGTTGCATCTCCATTGCACTACCAACATTCTCTCCTCCCTGAATGTCTGAAATCAGATATGGTTCATGACTGATCTAATAGTCTAACATCTTTATTTTTTGTCCTTCCACCTTATATGATTTTGTAAGGATTGTGGTAAGGTAATCCCCTCCGAGTTATGCTGATTTGTACTACCTTCCATATCTATTCAACAATACCATTTTTTCTTCTAAAAAAATGTAATTGCACCAAAATCTTTTAGTGGAAAACCAATTAAGGATCAATAAATTACAAGAGCTAAGCAAATTACTTGTTTTTATTTTTATTTATTACTTAAATTAAAAATATGATAATATTTATTTTATTTTATTAAAATTTTAAAATATTATTATATAAGAAATTAATTCTTTATTAAATAAAAATTATATAGTAACCAATAAATAAGATAATTAATTGTTGTTTTTATTTTTATTTTTTATTTTTTAATTATATTTATTTTATAATAAATTAAAAAATTATATCACTTTTACACTAGGGCTTGCATTTTATACCAGTATCAACTGTACGTGCCGTACCGATCGAAAACTGATAGGAGACTTACCAGTACTGTACCGACCTATACTGGCCTTTACCAACTAATATTAGTCAGTATTCATAACAACGATTGAATATTATACTTAAATGTAAATTTGAAAAACGAATAAATTGCAAATTTAAAAAAGTTAATCCTAAAAACCTAACCCCCTCGATCCTTCCCCGAGTCATCCCCATTTCGACAACCCCTTATCCTCTACCCTTTCCAATGTCCAGTGTCCACCACCATCACCTCCATCATGTTCTGCTAGTCACATAACCCCCCTCTCGTGGTGTCACTCTCTACCGTCTTCCACTATAATCGCCTCTCTTAGTCACTCTCTCTCACTTATGCTACAGTCGCCTCACCCTCTCTTGACTCCGTCACAATCACTCCTTCGTCACACTCAAGTAATCACCTAACTCTCTTGCAGTCATGGGCGGAGCTACAGAGGGACAAGCCCCCACGCCAACCCCAACTTGTCCCTAGCCGAACCCCTGGTGGTCGCCGGTGATTTGAAGAGCTGGCAGGTGGCCGACAGCAATGGTGGAAACATGATGAGTGTGAATCCTTCTTCTTCTTCTTGAAGAAGTACACAATAAGAGTAGTAGCAGAGGCTTTGCTTTGCATTGCAGGGATGAGTGTGCACTTGCACCCAATAAATTGCATCTTACTGAAGTAATTATTATGGCAAGTTGAATCGTTATTTTGGCTCAGACCACCTTGGAAAGCTGCGTTTCTAGGTATGGGAGTCGCGACGGAAGCATTTGGTTTTGGAATATTTATTTCTATCAATTTCATTTTATTAAATTAGTTCTTAAACTATTAATTTAATATTAAATTTTTATTAATTAAATGCAAAACTGCGTATTGTTCAATCTTTTCAAATTTCCCAAGTTAACAAAAATTCTATTGGATGTTATTGGTAGTTTTTAATTATTAAAAAATTACCTCTAAGCTCTCCTAATATTCAGAATGAGCCACATACTTCATTTTTAGTGTGTAAAAATTTATTTAAAATTTAGTGAAGGAAAAATATATAAATTCTTTAAAAATATTGTTGTAAGTATTAAATGACCAAAATGTTATTTTCTCCTATTTGAAGTCATTCTTAATTGATTTTAGGAAGAGATATTGCTTTTCACCGCCAGTTCATCGCTGTCTAATCAGCCCCAGCTCCAGGACATTCCTGGCTCTACCAGTGCTTGCAGTTGCCACTCTCTTACAATTGGAAACTTGTATGGTTGCACCCTACCCCACACACAATCACTCCTTTATCGTTCCAATCAAAACTCATTAAGTCAGCATCCCAATCAAGCCTCATCGACACTGAGTCACCATCCAGTCAAGCCTCATTGACACCAAGTCAAGCTTCAAGCCTCAAGGTTATAAAACAGTAAAAATACAAATGTTGAATATATGCTTAAGCTTTGAATGTGTGTTTGAAGCTTGAGTTGATTAAAATTTTGTTGTGTTGTGTAGTCGTGTCATACATGTGTTTAGATTTTGGAACTTGAGGATAGATGTGTTCGATTTGTCTAAATTCTAGAAATTGAGGATTCTATATAGAATTGTAATATTTGGAATTTGGATGTGTTTTGTTATTTATGTTGGTTGGATTCTAGAAATTGAGGATTCAATATAGATTTGAAGTTTGTATTATTGTTTGACATTTGAGAAATTTGAATTAAATGTCAGTTTTTATTATAAAGTGGTTAAGTATTATGAATTAAAATTTTAGTTAATTTATGGTTTAATTATGTGATTACACAAATTAAGTTAAAGATGTTACTTAATGATAGTTAGATATCATCACTTAAATTTATAGTTAAATTATATAATAATACAAAATGAGTTATAGTTATGAATTTATGTATTCATACAAAATGGTTATAGATGTGAGTTTATGTTTGAATTATGTAACTACACAAAATGAGTTATATTTGTGAGTTTATGGTTGAATATGTGATTACATAAATTGAGCTTAGAGATACGAGTTTATGGTTGAATTATGTAATCACACAAAGACAAATATTATTAGAAAATATGAATGCTTCAGAATAATGCCTCTAGGCGTACTCTCCTTTATTTATATAAGGTATGGTACAATTAGATAATGATGTGTGTCCCAAGATGGAACATTCTAGTGATACAAGAATCCAACGGATAATATAATAAATGATATTATTTATTCTTAACTCCCCTTCTTGACTTCGAGGTTCTTATCTTTTCCTTTTCTTTTTGCTGGTTGTTTGACTTGCTCTTCATGGAGTCACTATTACCCCTAGCTTGTCTCTCAAATACCATAATCGGGCATGTGGTAGAGGTTTTGTGAAGCAATCAATGAGTTGATACTCAGTGGGAACATATCGGAGGGTTAAGTGCTTTGACATTACTTGATCTCTTACAAAATGAGCATCTATTTCAGTATGTTTAGTCTTAGCATGGTGCACTGGATTTGAGGCCAAGGCTACCGTACTGTTGTTATCACACCATATAACAGGTATATGCTTAAGTCGTAAGTGAGGTTCAGAGAGAAGAGACTTTACCCAATAGATTTCAGCAGCAGTATTGGCCAGAGAGCGATATTCTGATTCAGTACTGGATCTAGCAACAACTTTCTGCTTTTAGATAACCAGGCCACAAGAAATTCCCTAAGGAACACACAATACCCCCCAACTGATCTTCTATCATCAGGGCATGATGCCCAGTCAGCATCAAAATAGGCCATAATGTCAAGTAAGGCTGATGGTCGAATATGAATTCCATAGTGAATGGTACCTTTAAGATATCTTAGGACATGTTTGACTGTTTTCCAGTGTTCTGTTGTTGGCTTAGAAAGAAATTGGCTTAGCTTTCCAACACTAAAACTAAGATCTGGGCAATTATTACATAAGTACTATAATGCACTGACTGCACTTCTGTATATTAAGGGATCAGCAAGTGGCTCTCCAAAGTGTATTGATAGGGATTTATGTGCAGCCATTGAAGTTTGGCAAGGTGATGCATTTCTCATTTGAAAGCTGTCCAGTAGATCAGAGACATATTTCTCTTGGGTCAAATACAGCCCAGATCTATCTCGATACGCTTTAATTCTGAGGAAGTAATGAAGAAATCCGAGATCTTTGAGAGAGAAAATGTTATGTAGCTTTTCAGTGAAGCACTTCAAGCTATAAGCATTACTTCCTGTAACTAGTATGTCATTAACATAGATTAGTGTCATAAGAATCTGAGACTTGTAAGAGTAGATAAACAAGGAAATGTCACTTTTGGAGTTAGTGAACCCCCAAGATAGCAGCACACTTCTGAGCCTATCAAACTATGCCTGCGGGGTTTATTTGAGGCCATAGAGAGCCTTGGATAGTTTGCATACATAGTGAGGTCGAGTACGATCAACAAGACCTTCCGGTTGTTCCATAAATCCAGGTTCAATGAGAAAACCATTTAGAAAGGCATTATTAATGTCAAGTTGATTGATCTCCCAGTTGAGAGAAATTGCAAGAGCTAAAATGATTCTGATTATAGATGCCTTTATAACTAGACTAAAAGTGTCATAGAAATCAATACCTTATGTTTGTTGGAAGCCTTTTGCCACCAACCGTGTTTTTCTTGTGGACCCATCTTGATTGAACTTGGGCTTGAATATCCACTTATTTTTTAACAATTCGTTGCTTTTGGGATCTTGGAACTAAGATCCAAGTCTCAGTCCTTTTTAGTGCAAGAAATTCATTGATCATTGCTTGCTTCCATAGTGGTGATTGTAGCGCCTCCTTACGTGACCGAGGAACAGAGATGTCAGATTGAGTCAAACTAATGTAAGGTACTTTGGGCTTATATATTCCTTGCTTATTATGGGTCTGCATGGGGTGAGCATTTGAGGTAATAGGAAACTGGGTGGACAGAGGATAGATGGTTGGTTCTGATGTGGGTAAAGACGATTGTGGGCTTAGATTAGTGTTATACGAGGATGGAGAAGATGCGACTGGTTGGGAAGTTACTGGTTGGCTATTTGGGTTGTTGGGAAGTAGCGGAGAAGTGTTCAACTCGGCAAAGGGAGGTGAGGATATTGGGAAAAATTCTAATGGAGGGCTTGTAGTTGGTTCGGCATTTGGTGAGATATTTTGTGGATTAAGAGGTTCTTGAGGCGTAGGAGAGTCACCATTAATATGGTCTCCTGTAAAAATTTCTGACATAGAAGAATTATGAGACGAATTAACATGTTGACCCTGTAACTCATTATTAGGATTAGAGTCTTGCAATAAAACAGGAAATGTATTAGTGAGTTCTACAACTTCAGAGACCGCTGGTTGTTTCAAGTTCAAGAAACCACTGTTGAAGGGGAAATCTTCTTCATTGAATATAACATGCCGAGATATATATACTTTACCGGTAGAACTTAGACATTTATATCCCTTGTGTGACCCACTGTAACCAAGAAACACATATTTAGTACTATGAAACTGAAATTTATTTTGATTGTATGGTCGTAGGCAAGGAAAACAAGCACATCCAAAAGTCTTAAGGCCACTATAATCAGGCTTCTTTCCAAACAAACTTTCAAAAGGTGATATATTACTCAGAACCGGAGTTGGTATCCTATTTATCAGATGCACAACAGTAGAAAAAACTTCCAACTAATAATAGAGTGGCATTTTGGCCTGAGCAAGAAGGGTTAAACCCATTTCAACTAAATGTCTATGCTTTCTTTCAACTCGACCATTCTGAACAGAGGTGTAGGGGCAAGAATATCGAAATATAATGCCATGACTATCTAATATAGGTTTAAATGACCTGTATTCTCCTCCCCAGTCACTTTGGACCGCTTTGATTTTCTTTCCAGTTGATTTTCAATCATGTTTTTGAAATGGAAAAATGCTTACAGTGCTTCCTTTTTCAATTTCAAAGGATACACCCAAAGATAGCATGTATAATCATCCAAAAAACTTATATAACATTTATACCCAGATGTGGATTTAATAGGTGAAGGACCCCATAAATCTGTGTGAATTAAATCTAGAGGGTGTGAAGCATGAGATTGAGAAACTGGAAAGGGAAGCTTATGGGATTTGTCGAGTTGACAAGCATCACAAAAAGTAAATTCTTCATTAAAATTTAAATCGACATTACAATCACTAAGAACTTTCTTCAACACTTGGCTATGTGGATGACCAAGCCTTTTATGCCAAGATTCAACGACAGAAAGAAAAGCATGTGATAGATATTTCTGTTCTATCAGAATTGCTTCTACCAAAAATAAAATTAACAGCAACAACATTAGCGGGCACCACACCATTCTTGATCTGATAGAGACCCCGAGTAGACCCATGTGTTGTAGTACTTTGAAGCAGAGTTTTATTACTACTCTTGTCTTTCACAAAACACCCATGTGAGTGAATTTCAACAAAGATATTTGAATTGTCATTAGTGAGTTTATATCCACTGATCAGATTTTTCTTGATTTTAGGAGCCACAAGAACATTTTGGAGTTTCAAAAACTTACTAGGATTATCACATATCAGTTTAGAATTTTCAGACTTGACAACTTTAAGAGAAGCACCATCACCAACAAAAAGCGAATTTATACCTGAATTAGTGTTGACAGAGTCCACGTTTTCAGAAGTATGAGTAACATGATGAGTGGCTCCGGTATCTAAATACCATGCTGGGTTTGTTACAGTATTTGAGGTTGCCGTGTAAGCCAAAGCATTCTCATTTTTCTTAGGAGGTCCTCTGGAGTATGATCATAACGGTGCTAGCAATCCACTACCTATGTCCTAGTTTATTGCAAAGATGACAAAATGTTTCAGATTTACCTGATTGCTTTTGGCCTCCATTTCCACGACCACCTTTACCTCATCCTCATCGTCCTCCTCTACCTCTAGAGGCATCAAGATGATTCTGACCCTATTTTTAAATAGCCAAATTTGCTAAGGCATTAGAAAGGAAGGATTGAGACAAAGATTGAAGTTGCTCAAGTCGAGATTCAAAAGTGAGCAATTTAGATTGAAGGTCGCTCCAGCTCAGATTCTCTTTTTCAGAGAGCAGTACAACAATAGGAGTATACTCTGTGTCAAGACCAGCGAGAGTTTAAGTGATTAACTCAGCGATAGATAGGTTAGCACCAGTAAGGGGTGAGATTATCTGAGATGGATTTCATTTTGGCTAAGTATTCTTTCATCCTTAGACTCCGTTTCTTAGTGTGCTAAAACTCACTCTTCAAAAAGGTGACCTTAGATCTTATATTTGCACCGATGTATTCTTTCACTGCCTTCCATAGAGTAGATGATGTCTTACAGTGCGTCATCTGAGAGGCAATTTCTAAGGTCATTGTGCTGAGAAGCTAACCCAGAAGAATTTGATTCGTGGCCTGCCAGTCTTCAAATGCCAGGTTTGGTAGAACTTTTTCGGCTTCATTGAGAGTGAACTTAGGTGGGTTAGCTTGGGTACCCAAGAGGTATCCTTCAAGACGATGACCTCTAATGATAGGAAGGATCATTGATTCCCATGTGATGAAATTATCTCCATCCAACTTGATGGAGTTGACTTGATCAGGGAGCTTAGTAAAGGAACAGGTTTCATAGGCACACTAGGTGCTTGATGAGCCACTGGGATGAATGGGTAGGCATAAGGATTGAAATTTGGAAACAATGACGGAGTGGCGAAGGTTGGAGGAGAGGTAGGCGGGGGGTGGAAGGAAATAGGGATCAATGTATACGGGAGGGGGGAAGGATGGGTGGTAGAGAAAATTGGTGGGCCAAAAAAGAAGGACCAGGATGACTGTGGAAACTGAAAGGGAATGTTGGGGTGAGACAGTGGATTCTTCTATAGTTGAGCTGTTTACTGGTAAAGAGAGAGGGCTAGAGTTCTCAGTGGTGACGGTGGTTTCTAAATGAGAGGTGGTAGGGTTTTGGTTCCCAATTGACGCCATTAATGACTATTTTTCTGGCTTTAATACCAAGACAAATATTATCAGAAAATATGAATGCTCCAGAATAATGCCTCTAGGCATCCTCTCCTTTATTTATATAAGGTATGGTACAATTAGATAATGACGTGTGTCCTAAGATGGAACATTCTAGTGATACAAGAATACAACAGATAATATAATAAATGATATTATTTATTCTTAACTCACAAAATGACTTATAGTTGTGAGATATATTTGAATTATGTAATCACATAAAATGAGTTATAATTGTGACTTTATGGTAGAATTATGTAATCACAAAAAATAGGTTATAATTGTGACTTTATGTTTAAACTATATAATTACACGAAATGGATTATAGTTGATAAAGTGTAGCAATCAATGTATATATATTTGAAGTTTGGGTTAAGAAACATAAGAATTTCTTAGATAGAATATGTTTAAGTATCAAAATTTCTTAACAAACCATTTACATAAGTTCATAAAGTTCACTTGCATATATATATCTTATGGTTGTTGAAAATTTATTGTTGCTCTATTTCTTCCTATTATTATAAACAAATTTATTTTGATATGAAGTTATTAAGTTAGTTTTAATTAATATTTTCATTTATTTTTACAAATAAATGAAAGAAAATTTAAGTACTCATAATAATTTAGTTGCTTCAAAAATATTCGATGATCCAGCTTGGACTTATATTAGATTGGTTCCTAAAATAAAAAACCATATCATTTGTTTGTATTGTAACAAGCATTTGAAATGTGAGGAATCATAAAATTAAAGAAGAATTTAGATGAAATCAAAGGTGATGTGGAGCCTTGTAAGAAAGTGAGTCATGATGTGAAATGAAAAATAAAAACTTTTCTTGAAGAGGATATGCATGGAAAAGATATAAGGAATAGACTGAACTACAAAATTGGTAATAGAAGTTCCTTTTGTAGTAGTTAGGATGATAATGAGGATGTTGAAGGTGTTATTACTATCTAATAAGAAGGGAATATTGCACATGATGTAAGTAAAAGGGAATATTTCAAATTTTTACTTTTATGATTTTTGGAGATAGAGTCAATGCCAATTTATAAATTATATAGTACGATATATTAAGAGACTATTTTATAATTTTTTTAAAAATTTAGGGACTATTTTATACTAAGTACCCTTAAAACGGTACTTCGTATTGACCAGTATTGGTACCAATAGGATGTTTATATTATCAATTTTATATTATGGTAATTAATATATTATATTATGATGATGATGATGAGATTATCAATTTTTATTTATATTAATAATTTATTTTTATAAGTGATTAATATTAATTTGATTGACTCTTAATATTTAATAATAAAATTAGAAAATTTCTTATTATTATATGTACATATCTTTAACTATATAAAATATAATAATTTGTTATTAATTATTAATTATTAATAATTACCTACATATTTATAGTCTCAAGGACCTATCTCTGAACCTTAAATCCCTCAGTTCTCGAAGAAATGCCCGAAGGAAAAGCCCATCTTCCATTAAGCTTTCCACTCCCCTGCAATATGATCTGCCTCTTTGTCGGTCATCTAGCTGCAAGAGTGCAAGCTAGAAGCAAACTGTTGAGAAGGAGATGAGTTTAGCTAGGAAGAAATCGATGTAAAGGGAAAGTGAATCAACGAGTTTCTCCTCTGTCTTCTCCACTGGTAACTTCCCGATCTACTTTTCTCTTGCTGATTTTCTATTTAATTTTTACATCTTGTGATTGTGTCTCAGATCTAAAACTTCGCAGTATGCTTTCAGATCTAAAGCGTTGCTCTTTATCTTCTTGTTTATTATATCTTCTTCGTTTCTTGCATTTTTAAAGTCTTGTATTTGTGAAAATCATGCTTTTTAGTTTTACTGTTAACATCTGTGCTGGTCGAGGAGAATGTTGCCAAATCTAGATCTATCTACTGCAACTAGTTTAGTTGGTGAGTTCAATAGCTCTGAGTCAGTTCAGGTCGTAGTATTTAGTTACGATTTTTGTTTCGTTTGCCCTTCCCCCCGACCCCCCCAGTCAGTCGGTAGTCACTCCTTTGTTTTAGTATCTAGGTTCTTCGCATTCTCTCTTCCTTTGGTTCTTTCTTTCGTTCTCTCTTTTGTTCTTTAGAGAGTTTCTTTTGGTGTTTTTGTTGATGAAGAAACGAGAGGAACTGGGAAGTCATTTATAGATTTTAAGGTTTTAAAACGAATGTCAATGTCTTATGTGCTGTATGTCTCTCCAAATTTGTTATTCCCAACCACGTGAGCAAATATGCGATGGATGTGTGTGGTTTTCTGACCGGAGTTGTCCTCTCCTTTATGCTCTAACCTTATTTAGTTTCCTCTTCTAGTCGTTGGTGTGGTTTTGTAAATACTAGATAGTTAATAAGCAAAACTAAGTGAAGTATAACTAAGTCCAGGGTAGATCTCAGTTTAGGACCTTCAGGTACACCACTAACCCATCATTTTATGATATTGCTTTTGCATTTCTATTGACCCAAGTCTTCTGTTCTCCTTTCATTCTTTTCAATGCTCCTTGTTTTCCTTTTCTATTTTTTGTTTTCTGGCTTCTTTTGTTTTATTTTGTGTGAAAAAATGGATCTTTGCATGTTTCCTTACTTTTGGTGTCAATTTGTTTCTTTAGTTGTGCGGGTTGCGTGCAATCCTCTTGTTTTATGTTTTTAAGAACAAAGATTAATCCTTTTTTTAGACTCTTGATTTACTTCATTTAATTTGTTCAATTGTTTCTGCTTTAACATTACAACATTAAGCTTCTTAGTTTGCTTTGACATTACAAGAGAGATGGAATTTTTAGAACGCATGAGACTAGATCTCTGCTGATTCCTGCTCTTCTTTTCTTCTCTTGCTGAGTTTATTTCGTTTTTACTCATCATTTTCTTCTCTAGCTCTAGTAGGAGAAATCCAAGAAAAATTTTGTGGCTTTCTTTGCTGCTTTCTGGGAAATAGGTATAGTGTAAGTTTGTCGACGACATTGTTGACAGCGAGAATGGTGATGGTGGTATAGGAGTTAATCTCAACGGTGAGGTGGATGGTGGTCCAGTACTGGTTGAAGTTGGAGATATCCGGGTGTTTCGTGAGAAGGCGAGTGATATTATTTACGTTGGACAAAGTGGTGGTCGTAAGGAAAAGGACAAGTAATGGTAAGGAGGGGGCTGAAACTGAAGAGAGTTGCTTTGTGCTAGACTTAAAGTGAGGGGAGAGTTTGTCTATTTAGGAGTTTTGTAGTTTGTAGTGTGGTACGAGTTACACGCATGAAGTTCAGGAAGTTTTCTAGGTGTCAGAAGTGTCACACGATCGCCCACCCAAGCAGGTATGTGTTTACTCTTTTTCACGTTAATTATGCATTAATTTTGGGTAGGACAAGCTGCATCTCTTTGGCCTTTAAGTGGAAATCCATTCATCAGGTACACTTTCACCTTTCGCTTATCTAATTTTCGATGCGAGTTGGGTGTCTGTTCAACAGTGTCTTATTCATGTTGGTCATCTATATGAGTGGTGCCGTCCGTTTGTATATGACAACCTTACACCTCTACCAGTATAAGACAAATCAATTAGATTTTTTTTAATGTGATACATCAACCTTTCTTTTATTCTATTTTATTTTATCTATATATTTACTTATTTTAAATTTATTTACCTACTCTTTTAGCATATCAGTTTTATATATTTACTCTTTTAACCTACATTTTTTCATTATTTTTTTCATTGTTACATTTGTATGTGAGTCTATCGGAAACAGTCTCTCTACTTTGTAAGATAAGAATGTGTACTATCAAACCTACTCAGACTTTACTTTGATATAGGATTTCAAACAAGGTGATAATGATGATGATGATGATGAATTACTTACATATTTATCATTTTTATATAAAAATAAATTGCATATTTTAAGATAATCATTTGATTATTGATAAATAAATATTAAAATAATTTTTCTTTTCATATCGAAAGTGCCATTGCTTATTAAAATTTTCTATTACATTAACTTACTGGACTCAATCTTAATGTCGATTAATTTGCTTGTTTTATTAATATGGTAGATTTAGTACTAGTTTTCTTTAATTTTTCTTGTGGTATTGGTCTCTTAAAGTATTGCAAATGCTAAGTAATTTTCTTTTCATATTTTTGGTTCATTGGACTCAACACTAGTTTTAAATAATAATAATAATTATTATTTTCATTAATAACCAAAAATGAATATATAAATTATTTATAATTAAAATGAGTATAAATAAATTATATATAAATAAAAATAAGTATGAAAATTTATGTTAAATTTGGCTAACTTGGGTGTTGTTCTAACGTTCGTGGCTTAACAAGTATACAGTCCTTTACTCACATCGCTTTTTAATAAAATAATAATATAAAATTAATTTATTATCATTATCTCATGTGCTTTAAATATCTTCAAAAATCCTCTCGGCCTTAAGAATCTTGTAAGAGTTTTTTTCGCTTTGTGAGCCAAGCACTTGCAAGTATTTTGTCATCATCGATACTTCATAAAACTCATTTGCTATCCATTTCTCTCACTGGTTTATTAGTGATAGTAATATTTTTGATCCCACATTGTGTTGAATATGAAGGAAATTGAGGGTCTAAAATAGGTCTCGTCAGTGTTTCTTGCTCAGTACTAAAATCAACATCTTTCATCATCTAACTTGGATTATTTGGACTGCCATAATTGATACCGAAATTATAATATCTTGACAAATAATAATTTGTCATCGTTGGATTAAAACAATTCGGCACCAAATACACGAAAAATGAATATGAAAAATTTAGTAGACGATTAGAACTGGGTAAATTTGAAAAATATGCATGACTTTGCATATTTGCAGGATTAGAATGATAGGGAAAATTTGAAAAATTATGAGAACTTTGAGAATTTTGATGGTTTTAGTTTTGTAAAGAAGAAGAATTTTTCATTTTTGAAAAATTAAATATATTTCTAGAATTATTGAAATTTTCATTCATAATGAGAAAATATTAGAACTTTAGAAAAATTTGAGAAGAGGTTAAATAAAATAAGAGATGGAATAAAAGAGTTAAAAATGAAAATTATTTCAACAATATTTATAGAATAAAATTAATCCATTTAAAATTACTATTTAAATGAACAGGAATTTTAAACGATTGCAATAAAATGACTTTTGTCAAAAAGTTAGCTATTAAAAAAAAAGAAACGTTGAAACAAAGACTGTTAGCTAAAATGTTGGCTAACATAACAATCTATAGATCGTGGATAACTACATCATACGGAGATGATTAGGAATTAGCCAAGGCCCAGAGAGATGACATTTGTCAAACAAATTGATTTATCGTTTACATTATTTCTTATATTATAAAATATAATAATATTTAATACGTAATTATTAATTTAATATTAAAATTTTATTATATTAATTAAACTTAACAACATTCTTATTAGTTTAATAAGTTGATAACCTAATTCTTTCATTAAATTTATTGTATAATAATACTAAAAAATAAGATCAACATTTAAATATAATTTAAATTATTTTACATTAATAAATAAAATTACGAAATTCTTTTTATTGTATTTATTTATCATATTTACACCTTATTTACTTATATAAGAAATATAAGAAAAATAATTATTATGTAATGTTAATTTTATTTGTTAATAATTATAACATATTAAATTATCATATTTTATTTATTACTTATAGAAAATAAATTATAGATAAAAATTAAAATTAATCATCTTATTTATTAATATCATTAAATAATAAAATAAAATAATTAATTATTCATAAAATATGAAACTAATATAATGTTAATTACTAATAAAATTACTTAAATTTATATATAAAAGATTTAATATACATATGATAAATTAATAAAAAAGGGTTACTATTGTATTTATTAATAGTAAAATACAATAGTAAAAATAAATCAAATTAATTATTTAAAAATTATAAATAATAATAAAATTGATAATCCTATTTATTATCATTATTTTTAATAAAGGACTTAAATTATTATCATCTTAGACAAATTAATACATCGTTAATAATTAATTAATAAAATTTTAATATATAAATAATGATATATGAATATGATTAATGAATTAATTTTACGCATATTACCTTTGTGTTGTTAATTCTTAATAATCTCTTTATGGTATGACTATCTATATACAACAATGTTATGGATACCGTATCGACATTGGTATTAAATTCGATTTTGGTACTATACCGATACCCGTCAATACCATGTACCGTTTTTGGTAAATTTTTAAATTTATAAAATAGACTATAAAATTTTTTAAAAATTAAAAAACAGCCCTTCAATATGTTGTACTATATAATTTATAATTTTACATCAACTATATCTCTAAAAATTATAATGATAGAAATTTAAGATAATAATTTGTTTATTTTTATTAAATCAATCTTGATTTAAAGATTTAACTGAAACCAAAAATACCTTATTAAAGGTTAGAACTCCACTGTTAAATGTTCTTAAAATAAATGAGGTGTATTCTCATTCTTTTGACAAAAAAATTAATTGGTCATAAATCAAATTTATAAATAAATTATTAATTAATTTAAAATATAATTAAAGAAAATAATTTAATTTTGATGCATACAATCAAAACAAAAATTAAGTGTAATATGATATTTATGAAATTAATGTTTGTAATATAAATTGATTGATACTTTCAACACTAAAAGAATTTTACAAAATTGGTATATTTAGATGGACCACTTCACGTTTAGTGGGTTAGATATGCTCACCTTGTCTCCTAACTTGAAAGAAAAGAAAGGCAGCATCATAGCATAGGTACAAAACAAAACCCTACATTTTGTTTGCAAGAGAAGCCGCCCACACTCTTAAGATCTATTTAGTTGGATGTTAATTAATATAAGAGAATGAAATGGAATCAAACCTAACATGATTTATAATAAAATGAAATATAATATAGTGAAAAGTTATTTGGAATGAATGGAAGGATTCATAATGTAATACAGTGACATGTTGTTTGGAAGGTGGATGAAATGGAATGTGATGTATAATAAATGACCATTATACTCCTGATATTAAAATAGTTATTACAAGAGGTTTAATACTATGATTTTAAAATAGAAATCATATTTAATTAAAAAGTCACTGTTCAATTCACAACCATAACAAATAATTTTTTACATATTTTCTATTTTAAAATAATAAAAATTTTAATAAAAGTTTTATTATTTTATTAGTAATTATATATAATTTATTATTAATTATATAAAAATATTATTATTAATTATTTAATAAAATTTATTTTATTTATTTTTATTTTATTCTATTATATGTGATTTATATTTAAAAATAATTTATTTATATTTTTATTTATATAAACATATATACAAACAATTAAAGAATAATTTTTAATATAATTTATATTTTACATTAATAAAAATTTATTATTTTATTATTAATTATATATAATTTATTATTAATAATATAGAAATATTATTATTAGGGTAAGAAGAAATAATATAAAATATTATTAATTATATACAATTTTTGTAGATCATAATAAATGATTATAGGGAAAAGGGGGTTATGGTTAGAAGAAATAAATGATATTAAGAAACATTATTGAGGGTATATTAGGTAGTATGTACTTATTAGTTTACTTTACATCCTAAACCTCTCGAATTAGAGGTTTCTTATTTTCAATATTTAGGATGAAATGGAACGTAATATGAAACTCTTCGCTTCCATTCCATTCCGTTCTACTCTATTACGAAACCCTCAACTAAACGTTGGAAGTGTATTACGTTCCATTCCGTTTTATTACTAACCCCTCAACCAAATAGGGCCTTGGTGAAAAACTTTCTAACTTTTCCGTCTCATCTATCATCTCTAAACTTTTAGCTTTTCCTTATTCACTTTCAGATGAGGGTCTCGTGATCTCTTAGCCTTCATTGATCTCTCTCATGGAGCTCGATCTTCATCTCTTTCATTGGCAGGTCCCACGGTGGAGTATGGAGTAGTACAATGGCAGTGGATGGGGGCAGTGGTGCGGTGACATGGTGGCAGTAGGTGGCCAGCGATGGTGGAAGGAGGGAGAACACTGAAAATAGGTAAAGAGAAGAGAGAGATGGTGGAAGGAGGGAGAACATTGAAAATAGCTAAAGAGGAGAGAGAGAGACAAAAATGGTGTGGATTGTGGGTTGTTTTGTTTTTGTTTTTATCTTATTGCAATTTAATCCTAAAGATTTAGAAATTTATGGCTGGTATGTTAAATACAACACCAGCCTGTGCTGGATGAAAACTCTGATATTGGTTGGAATTGACGATCGATATCAAAATTAGACAATAAATTCATACTGTCATATCTCTTATATAAAGTGATATGTGTCCATAAATTGGCATGTCATTTGAAATTAATGACATAACATAACAAAAGGATTGATTTTGGACTTTTTACAAAATATAAGGGCTTCTCACAAGATTTTTAAAGCACATGGGGTTATTATAGAATTAATAAAATCATATGAGAGTTTGATGTACTTTATTATTAATAATAAAAATATATTCAAATAATTAATAAAAACAAATAAACCATATAACATAAACACCCCGTCTGATATTATAAAATTAAGGCAAAGGTAAGAATGATCATTGGTCATATGTAACGTTTGCCACTATTTTTCAGTCGTGCATCCAAGAAAAGGTTTCTTAGCATGTCTCTAAGTAAATTTAACAGACAGCTGTCCATTAAACCAACGTCATCCTCATTTTTTTTTGTCAAAGTTGAGGTCCATAAAAGGCGAGTGATTGCCAAACTTGCCCTCTTCAGTTTATCTCAATGAAAGTCTCCAATATTGGTTTATGTTTTGTAGCCATCGGTTGTTTATATAATTAAGACATAATTGGTTAAAGATATTCTTTATCTTAGGCTGTTAAAGATCATATAATAAATATAATTGGTGAATGAAATTATAATGAGATATAGTTATAAGAT
>JANZXP010000002.1:15188847-15204853 GCA_027576715.1 Erythroxylum flavicans
TTAGGTTCATTCTTGTTTTGGTTCAATAAAAGCAAAAAGAGGAATAGGATTTCGGAATCATGGGGAAGAGTACGCAAACGTATTGAGTGAAGTGAAGAAGAACTATAAACTAAGAGAAGAAAAGAATTGGGAAAAGAAGGTCTTGGTGTCAGGATATAGGCACTGGCCACGACTGTGACCTATCAGGTCATGATCATGGCCTGCAATTTGGAATTCCTTCAGTGGTACACCGTATGCCATGATCGTGGCATATGACTATACATAAAAAGGGAAGGACACAAACTTTAAGTGACAACTTTACCATTTTACCAGTATTACCACATATTTATTGAATTTTTACTTAACTTTCACCTTCACTTTCATTTTTACTTTATCTCTTTAAAATTCCAACTTTCAAACACTCCAACATCTCTCTAGAATTTTTCATCATCAACATTCCAATTTCAACCCAATCATGCCTTATATAAAGCAAACTGCCTGACAGGAGCCTTATGGAACACAATAAGTCACTGGAAGGGGGAGACAAAACTGAGCAGCAGACTTTGGAGCTTCATTTCCTATTTATACCCAGGAAGAAGGTATTCTTTTCCATTCCCTTAGTTTTAGACAAATTGTTATGCCTAAATACTTTGATTTTGATACATTAGATTGAACAGAAGTGTGTGAGCGGATAGAAAACCTAGCAGAGAGGATTCAATGGGGTCAATTTATTAGATTCCAATTCCCCGTTTATAAAGAGCTTACCTTAGAAATTTTCATGTCCCTGACCTTTGACCCCAAGAACACTAAATAATTATGGTTTAGATTGAGGGGGCGAGCATATGAGTTAACGGTAGAAATTATGTGTGACATATATGGATTCCCTGAATCCACCATTGTTGACCAACATGATGACTTCTGTGCCTCCCAATACTGGCACGAGCTTACCGGCAATGAGTACTTTTACGCCAAAAATGCCCACAACAACATTATCCGGTCATATGAACACTTGTTGCTGTACAAATTTATGTGTCAACTGGTCTTTGATAAATCAGAGACCAAAAAGTGTTCAACCAAGGAATTGTTTATACTGTGGTGCATGGACCATAGTATTCTGGTATGCACATCCACGCATGTGCTAAATACTTTTGTTGTAGTTTTGCAAAAGTGGAGCAACCATCTTGGAATGGGGGACCTAGTTTCTGCCATCGCAGAGCATTTTGGTGTGGACCGGAGGGGGTTAACAGTGCATCTTCCTGAGTTTCTTAACCACCATCATCTATTTCGGCCAAAAATCATTCACTCCACCAATATGACCCTGTAGCAAATAAATGAAAAGAGACATGTGCAGACTAGGACGGGCCAGGCAAGCTCAAGCTCCGCACCACCTAGGTAGGCAAGGGAAGCATCAATGATCGAGGAATTGGAAGAAGAGGAAGACAAGGACCAACACTAGACAATGGTTTTGGATGCGATATTCGAAACTAACAGAACATTAAAGGAAGTGGTGTGTACACAAAGATGCCAGAGCTAAGAAATACACTGACTCCATCAGTATTTTGAAGCTCAGGTACTCAATTACCACCTCCTACACCATCACCACATCCATCTCGTTAGGATCCAAATATAACCTAAAATTTTTCCCCAGTTTTATTTTGTTTTGTGTGTTTATTTTTATGTTATTTTTATTTTTATTTTTTATCGTTAATTTTATCTATTCTTTGTTATTTTAATTTCTTTTTGCACATTCTGTTTATGTATATATCATGTGTGCTTCTTCTCACATTGAGGACAATGTGATGTTCAAATGTAGGGAGGGATTCTATGTTTTTCTTTTGTATGTGAATTTTGCATACTGTGAAGTGTGTGAATGTGTCAATGGCATAGATTGAGTGATTTTTTTTATTTTAAACATAGTCTATTGGGTTGTGAACAATCATTAGCCTGTGAAATTAGTGAATTAGGGGGCCTTTGGATAATTATACAGCCTAATTAGGACTTAATGGAAATTTAACACTCGATAGATTGTCGCATTCATTCATAATTTGAGGCCTTTTAGGTTAAGTAGCTCAACTAGTATTTTTTTCATGAAAATGAATAGCTAAAAGGAACAAGGTAGGCAAAAAAAAGTTTAATTCAATAAATCACTATTTTGCTGACCTTCAGGTTATGAGTAGAGCTAGTAGCCAGTTGAAAACGTGATATAGTTGAGTAACTGGATGGACAGGCATCACAAATATATGCCTTCACGTAAAAAGGCTATAATGACGCTTCAACCAAGTTGTTAACAATTGACTTAGTCGAGTAATTGGATTGACATTCATCATAAATGTTTGCCTCCGAGTAAAAGGCTAAGTCCCGAAAAAATGATAAAAAAATAAAAAATGTGTTTAATTAAAAGCCTACCGTACTTGTATTACGCTTAAAATTTCATGAAACTATACCTAGGAACAGTTACCGAGCCTAAGGGACCGAAAAATTATTAATGTGTGTGCATAATTAAAATGGTAAATAGGTTAACACTTGGTCTTGAGTTAGTTGTATATTTAGTTCAGACACATGTTTTGCATGTTAAAGATTTGACACAACCGATTCATTGTGTTCGAGATTAAATTAATTTCATGAAGATCAAAGTCATTGTCTCATTATTGCATTATGTGATTTTGTGTTTTGTGTGTTGTTATTTTGTTTGCTTAAGGACAAGCAAACGTTTAAGCATGGGGATATTCATAGTAGTGTTTTTTATCAGATTTTAGGGTTTAATTTGTTATGCATTGTCTATTAAAGTGAATGTTAAGTATGCATTTAGGGCTTAATTAGATTAGTTTTTGTGTTTAAGTGTTTTTATGGGTTAGTTTAAATCTTTTAGCTTAAATTGTATATTTTTGAGGTACCTTGATGTGTGTGCTAGTGCTGTAGGATAAATAGGGAAGAACAGTGAAGAGTTAAAGAGTTTCAGACCAAAACATACAGGCCATGATTGTGCGTCATGGGCCACAATCGTGACAGAGAGCATCAAGTCAGGCCATGATCGTGAACTTTAGGTCACGATTGTGACAAAAAGGAAAAAATGCCAGCCACGATCAGGGCAGGTAAGGCCACGATCACACCCTGCATCGGGCTGACACGAAAACTCAATTTTGGGTGATTTTTTGGATCGTTTTGATCCTGAGTTTAACCTAAAGCTACTACCAAATAAGTAGAACAATACCTAGCAGCCACAGCAAAGATTAAAGAGCCAAGAGAGCTGCACAAATGTGAGATTCTGCTAAAAACTGAGGGAAAACCTAGTTAAAGATCAATCGATCAAGGAAGAAGACGAAGGAAGAGAGGCACGGAGATACACTTGAAGCTTCGTACTTTTCAGAACAGGTGGTTTCCCACAGTTGCTACTCCGAGATCCATTCCAACATTATTTTTATTTTTTATTTCGATTTCATTGATGTATGGGATTTAAGATTGATTAGAATTATTTGTTGTTGAGTGTTGATTTTTATGTCTAAACTCACCTTCAGTGGTTTTTATTCTTTAGATTAATAAAATTGATTTGATTGTGTTTTATTTGGATTTATTGTGATTTAATTTGATTCTTCATAACTGGGCAATAAACTAAGAGGGTAAGCTGGTGAAAATCATCGATTTAGGTTAATGAGAGTTAGGTAAATCGATAGGTAGAGAATTGAATCAAACTAGTAGAGTCGTATAACAATATATCGAGCACAAATTCCTAGTAGGTTAATAGACAACGTTAGAACTAATTTAGGTTTTGGATAAATTGCGGATCGAGAGATCGCAATTCCATAATTTGAATTAGGGATTATAAATTAGGGTTAAGAATTATAACTTGCGAGAGAGTAATTCACCCTAGGATCGTCTAAGCCCTTTAAATCAGAATTTTCAAAATTGGGTAGATTTTCTTTAACTTCGAATAAATTCCCCCTTCTCTCAATTGGTCATTTCTAGGGTGAAATTTGGATGATTTATGTGAGTTTGCTTTTGTTTGTTCTTTGAGTGCTTTAATTTCTTGTATTTGATTCTCAATTGATTTAAATTTCTGCAATAGTTGTTAAATTAGGTTTTGCGAATGTAGTCACCGTTAGATTTTTGGACTAGTTCCCTTCCTCGTGAGATTGACACCTTAGGTACTATGTTAATGACTCGTGCACTTGTTGAATTTACCGAGGTTATAAATAGTAAAACTTAGAGTATGTAACCTTGAGTGAGCACACACCAAAGCCAGTTATGAAAACTCTCAGACTTGTTGAGTTCACCTAAAGATATGTTGTATGCTATGCCTTCATTATAAAGGCCATAAAATGCCTCTTCCATCTACTCTTAATGGCATTTTCCTTTACGAGCACCTGTCATGCTTCATCTCTTATACAATGGACTTGATCAAAGTCACTCGTCTTTCATGCCCTAACTCTTGCAAACTTAAAATTTTCTATTTCTCCCTTGTTTGTATCCAAACTCCTGTATAAATTCTCATAAGCTTCATCTTTAGCCACTAAAATTGTCTTCTTTGGCTTTTTCTTTGCCCATTTGTACCTTTCTCTATTAGTGTCTCTTTCTACCTCTATGGTACTTTCCAATAGAGCTTTGTATGCTCTCTTTTTAGCCTTCAACTTTCTTTGGACATCTTCAGACCATTTCTAAGATTCCATCCTACCACCCCTTTATCCTTGAGAAACTCCCAAGATTTCTGTGGCGGTATCTTATACCAAGGTCACTACTCCCTCTCACATCTAATTAGCATCCCCTCTCAATGCCCATATCTCTCCATTTCTTATTCTATCCTTAAATTTTTGTGCCATGTCCCCTTTCAAATTCCACCATCTAATTTTCATACACCTGCTAGTAATTTGCTTCTTCCTCCATCCCTTAATTTCTAAATCCAAAACTAACATTTTATGCTGAGTTGCTAAGCATGCTTCTATAAGCATTTTACGATCCTTGTAGCTAGCTCGTTTGCTCCACTTAATAAGGAAATAATCCATTTGAGTCTTAGTGGTGCTACTCTAACAAATCACCAAGTGCTTCTCGTTCTTTTTGAATAAGGAATTTATGATCACTAACTCAAAAGCTATTTCCATGTCCAATATAGCAATCCCACTATCATTCCTAGTGCCATACCTAAAACCCTTATGGGTCTATGGATACCAGTCTAAAAATGCCCCTATATGACCATTAAAATTGCCTCATAAGATAACTTGCTCACTAGTATGGATCTGTTGAAGCACTTCATAACTTGCTCACTAGTACGGATATGTTGAAGCGCTTCATCTAGCTCCTCCCAGAATTGTCATTTTTGTTGTTCTTCCAAACCTGCTTAAGGTGTATATGCACACACCACATTGAGGAAATCATTGATAACCACAATCTTAGTAACCATAATCTTATCATTTTGCCTTTTGATCTCCACTACTTGATTTATAAGTTCTTTAACAAATAAGATACCTACCCCATTCTACCTTCTCGAACCCCTAAGTATCATAATTTGATCCCATTAATCTCCTTTTCTTTAGCCCTTGTCCACTTTGTCTCCTAGATGCACAATATATGTATGTTATACTTGTCTAAAAACTCTACTAATTATAAAGACTTCCTCATAAGGGTCCGAATGTTCTAAGAGCCTATTCATATTCTGTCATCACCTTTTTTATTCTTCCTCAAAGAATGCACCGATAGGCTAGCTTGTGTTCTATCCTTGAAATGTAAAGTCATCCCTCCTAACTTAGTTCCCCCAATATGTCAAAGGAGGTTATTACCAAAATTCCCTAAAGTCTCTCAAATCAAAAAATTATAAAGAGACAAATACCCTAAGTAAGGGAATATTAGAGAAAAAAAGTTATTAATCCTTTAAGCTCGACTAATAAACCACTAAGGAAAGAAACTAGAAAAACTAAAAATAAATAAAGGAAGTAGGCAACATAAGTATAAGAATTCGAAACGAGACTATTACCAAGCTAAAATAATAAAAGTAGATCCCAAATCACCCAAATACAGGTAGCCAAAGAAGAAGATTATCTTACCAGACACATCGACTTTGGAAGCTTAGTTTATACAACGATTGCCACAAATAACGAAAGAGAAGCCATAATAATACAAATAATAAGCATAATCAGAAAAAATAATAATAAACGAATAAAAACACTAACAGTTGATCAATAAGATGTGTTGCTTGTCAACATGTAAACGTTAGAGGAATCATATACAATTCAAACTTTATAGATAGTCGTAAAAAAATATGCATTCAAGAATTAAAAACAATAGTTAGCATGTATGTAGCAAGAAAGATGAAGTAACTAGATAATGATAGAGATACCGTTACCAGATTCTTTAGAAACATAGAACCTGATACGAACAGTAGGACAAAAAGTAGAGACGAGTTCATTTGTAGATCTTGGAAAACTCTATTTCACCACTTGCAAGAAAATAGGTGAAGGAAAACAACAATCTAAAATATTAGACGTTGTCAACTTCTTATTAGCCAACAACAAATCCCCAACTGTGACCTCATATAGCTTAAAATACTAAAGAATTGTCTGTTAAAATAAAGAAGAACCCAAGGTGGTTTGTGTGTACGAAAGGAACACAAACACGTCGGTGATTGCTAACGGTAAAAACTTAGAGAGAAAGAGAGAGAGATGGTCATTCGCCCCATGGCTTAACCTATTGAGTGAAAAAGAATGAGTCGAGAAGAGAACTGGGAGGTGCCCTTCACAGGCCTTACAAAGACTATAATTTTCCTTTCCTAGAACCAAAGAGTACGACTGCTAAAAAAATAAAAACAAAACTTGATAAGAACTAACAACCCAAGTCCAGAACCTATAATACTCTCATTATGCAAAGCAACAAACAAAAGAGGAAGGCCATCCAATATATACATAGATACATAACCTTTAGCTTGTTGAATAAGAAACCAAACCCACCCAAATAAAACCCTAGGTGATCATAACATAGTAAGAGGTAAATCCTATAAAAGGAATAATATTTGATCATAAAAATGCAATACATATTTAGAACAAGCATAAAAAAGCCTTAAAAGCAAAAGCATATAGAAAGGCACACAAAAAGCTGCATATACTTAAGCCAATAACATTGTAAACACTCAGATACCCAAACCAAACCATTAAAGAAAGAAACTTGCAAAAACCTGAATAAAAGTTTAGAAAACAGAAGCAAGGAAACTCCAAGCAACTTGGAAAGTGCTCACAAGATAAGCTACTAATTACACCCAAGAATCAACACTTCGTAAAAGCATGTTCAAGCTCGTGAATCAACCTTTTGGGGGTCTAACATCAATATGCCATTAATAAAAGAAAAACGCTAGAAGAAGAGTACAAAGATTAACATCATTCAATGTGGATTCGACAAAGATTTGGCAATATGTAACAAAAAATAGGATATACAGAGATCTAGGATGACTGAAATAGAAAATGGCCATTGAGGTTTCGTTTGGTGACATAGCACCTAAGACTTGCGTAGTTCTCAGAAGTAGAGGCTTCTTAGGAGGATTGCTGGTCTCCAGGCTCCTTAAACTCATCGGCTGGATTGTTCGAGTCGCTAATTTCTCTTGCTTTCTCCAACTTGACCCCTCCGACTCTAGTGATTCCCTTCTCCATAACATCACCTCCTCTAGCATCACCTTCTACTACCATGGCAATGTTTGCAATGTCTCCCTTATTTTTAAAGGTAAATGTGATATCGTTAAAGGAATAATATATCTATTTATTATTCCTAGATGTTCTTAGTTGTAGATTCATCAAGACGGGATATTGTTGAAACAGTAAAACTAACACATGTTATATTTCATTCTTATAAAGAAAGTAATTTATCTCATAAATTAAAATATGAAGATACTTAAACTAATGTGTGGCCCCTTATTAGAGAATAAGTCACTAAACTGACCTTACTATGAAAATCCTAAATGGAATGTTACTTATGTGCTTGTGAATTTTCTCATAATGATGGTTGTATAATTGATCCTTAAACTTGAGATTACCAAGGTATCTCATTTAGGAATTACTGTGTTTTGATGCTACTTATGAACTACCTAGGATATTTTAGTTCGTAATACTTGGATGCAGTATGAACCATGCAGAGATATTTGAGTAAGTCAATAAAAGATTTGTCACTTTAAAGTAATTAAAGTGAATATTCTATTGTTCTTGATTAGAAGTGATTTATGGAATTCTCTAGTCAGAGTGAATTCATATTTGAAAAGATGTTTTCAAATGTCAATTATAAATCAATTACTAATTAGCATGAATGAACATAATTGGATATGAAAGAGTAGACACTATAGCCATACTCTATCTAATTGGAGCATTGGATGATAAAAGATTAAATTATACATCATAACCATACATGGACAGGTTAAGTCAAACCACTTTGACATTCTTGATATTTGGGTGGACATGACATGTTATTAGACATCAAGCTCGATCTATGATTATAAATTATTTAATCAGAGAATTAAAGATAAATTAAAAGGATTTTTAATTTATCTTATTCTAATTATGAATTAGAATTATAATCTGTAATATGTAATCATTGTCGATACATTAAGAATCAAATGGGTCACACCTTAAAGAGTAGTTTGTGAAGGAAAAATCAATTATAATTAAGTTGGACTTAATTAAAAAGTTTGAGAAATTTTGTAATTCAAATATAAGATATTTGATTTTTATTAAAATTAAATTAATTATAATTAAAGTTTGACTTTAATTATAATTAAGTTATTTAATTGATATGTGCAAAATATACATCTTTTATTCTTTTAAACTTAGACCATTTAGTTATTAATTACATATTTGGGCATGATTATTCACATTTTATTATTTAAGGCCTAAAATTATTTAGTTTAAATTTTCCTATAAAAATTAGCCTAAGTTAAAATGTTTTTATTATAGACGTAACGTACTAATGCAATTAGAGAAGAAATCAAAACGCAAAAGCAATCAAGGAGATAAAATGCAAGACAAAAATTAGTAGATGAGAAGGGCATAAAAACGACAACAGTAGAGGAGAAAAATATCAACAACCCACAAAGATAAAAAACGCACAACAAACCAATCAAGAAGGAAATGACAACGTGGCCAAGGAAGTAGAAAATGTAAGACAAAACAGTAGTAGAGAAAATGAAATGTAGTGTAGCAGTGGCGAAGAAGCCCCATTAGAACGCATCACTAACAAAAGCAAAATGACAACGGTAGAGGAAAAAGAAGCCAAAAATGAAACCGCATCGTAAACACATCAGACAGCTAAAAGGAAAAATGCAAACAATAAGATCATCCAATCAATAGAATCTATTCACAATAGAAAAGATAAGCTAGAAGTTGTCTGCATATCTATTTAAAATGGATTTGATAAGAGCAAATCAACAGAAAAAGAGATGAATATACGACTTTAGGAGGCTCTTGAAAACCTATAAAAAGATAGCAACTTTGGAGTAGAATCATCGAGCATCTGACTTAAATTAAGAGTCACAAAATTCATTGAAAGCTATTGGCAAAGAAGGCTAGTTTGAGGAGACGTTAGGGCAGTATGGGAGCGACATAACCATCAAAATTGAGTTGGGTCAAGATCGTTAGAGGAGGATTTCTAAGGTCAAGCCATCAAGTCAAAGCGATTGTCAATCTGTTGAGTCCAGGCGATCAATAGAATTAGTCCCTCTCACTCTTACTCTCCTTATAGCTTGTTCTTTAAGTTTATTTTTTTTTAATTTTAGAATTTTAGTTTTGCATCCTGGTGTTGGATGATTTGAGATAATTATTTTTAAGTTAATAATAACATTTCGAGGATTTCAGTATTTGTACAACACTTGAGTTAATTTATTTATGATTTATGTTCTTAAATAATTGAGAGACATCTTTATATATTTGAATTTAAATTTGAGTGTGATCACTTAGTCTTTAGTTCGTTATTGCTATTAGGTTTAGCAAGTTGACCGGCGCATCATAATGCTGGTCAAAATAAAATAACTAGACTATTATCATAGCAATGGCGAGCCTAGGTCGATCCCACAGGGAGTGTTCGGTTAGCTTTATGAGATTAAAGGACTGAATATAAATATATGATAAAAGAAGGATGTTTGACAAAGTTTAGAGAGCCATTCATAAAGGAGAAACCATCAAGGGCATTCGGAGGAGAATCACCGGGAAATAACCCAAAGTCACGATCGTGACAGAAGCTAGAGCATAGGGCTATGATCATACAGAGTCAACCACGATCGTGACAGAGAGCATATAAAACAGCCACGATCGTGCACTAAAGACCAAAATCGTGGCCTGTGTGTAGACAGACGAGGGGTCGCTTCTAGATTCCAGTTTTTGAGGGACTTCTTAAACTTTTTAAGCACAGGAAAACCTTGGGGTTCACCCTAAATGGAAAATACTATATAAAGAAAGAGAAATGGCGTAGAAAGCAAGTCTCCAACCTGCCACTTTTAGTAAAACTCCAAGAAGAGAGAAGGGCTCTCAAAGTCTGCCATTTTTGGAAAACATCAAGAAGAAAGTAGGAACTAGCATAGAAGCTTTTGTTATTTTCCATAAGCTTAGCTATTCTCTTTTAGTTTCAATGCTTCATTTTCATATTCATTCCATTAATTTAAAGCTTTCTTAGTGCCAATCATATTTTTACATGTTCTAGAATTTAAGAATGAATGGTTGATGGATTTTATAAATGAACCTTATGAATTTTATAAGGAACCTTTATGATATATCAATGGATGTTTATTCCCTCAATTTGCCAACTTTAATCTTGATTGTTTAAGCTTATATATGTGCTTTTTTAGATCTAAATTTATTGGGTATTTGAATGTTTAATGATTTATGTTATGGGTTTTTGCTTATTTGTGGTGCTTTGGATTAATTGTGATTAATAGTTAGGATTTATGCATGTTCTTAGATTCATAATCAATTAATTTAGGTTTTTGTGCAAGTTATGTGTGCCAAAATTTTTATTTTGATGCAATTAGTTTAGATTTTCTAATTTGGGTTATGATTAGTTATTTGCTAGTATAAAGAGTATTGATTTCTATTAAGTTAATATTGAATTTCGGTTTTGATCACTTCATTTACAATTTCCAACCTCGGTTTTATTTAATTAATTGTAGGTTTTGTTTATTTAATTTATATTGAGCTTAATATGAACATGTGTGACTAGACTACTTAGGGGTTTGGAGATATTATAAGGATGAGGGGATGGAAATTGTGAGAATGGAGTTGAATTTGTCTTCAATTGGTTCTTGTAGTTCTAAGCTAGTTTGGGATTTAGGATAAATGTCATAAATTAGGAATTGCTTATAAGGTTGATCACCCTTTAGATAACTTTCTAATATGAAGGCTAAGGATGAGCATGTGATATGTAATAGTCCATAGTGATTCTCGAAAGTAGCAATAGGTTATAAGTTTAATTTGTCAGGATATTTAACCAACTAATCTAAGATCCTATACCTATATGTTACACCCTCTGAGTTTATAAGTAGGTGGCCTAAGTTATTTGATTTTTACTACCTAATGCATATTCGTTATTGAACTAAAGAGCCTATTATAGGTTATAGTGGAGATCAGGGCATTTCTAGAGCTTATTAGTTTTGCCTATTTTAAAAGAAATTAAGGGTTCGAGAGCTTAATCAACTCCATTGGCTAACACTATGATGAGAGCACCTTTTATTTAGATTCAAGGATCAATGAGCATCACAGAATCCTGGAGATATCTCTGAACCAATTCTTTACCATTGTTATTAGCATTTTCTAAATTTACTTTGTGTTTGTCTTTTTGTTTACGTTCTGTGTCAAAGACAAAGATAAAGAGAGCAAATAGAGAGTTTTGAGAGAAAATGATATATTTGTTGATTGATAATAATGCCTGAAATTATTTACAGATGTCACTATTTATTGATATAGCTGTCACTTTTTATAGATCTTTATGACACATAAAATACACCTGTAATAGCTCACAATATTCTCTGCAACAACCTACTGATAATGACAATTCTCTCCTTTTATCATTAACAACCCTGTTGCTTATTCATAGTGTGATGGCTGCTTCTTATTGGATTGTTTCTTTCTCCTCTTATATATGACAATACCCCCCTTCGACACATTTTTGTCCCTAAGGATGAATAAAATTAGGAAATTGGAATTAAAGAAAGTGTAAGTCCTCCCAAATTGATTCAACAGTAGGAAGATAGGCCCATTTAATCAGTACTTGTGGTATGTCCTAATTCTCGCGAACAATGGTTCGAGTGTTGACTACCCTCTCTGGCTTTACCACAATGCCATGACTTGATCTGAATAGTCTGGCAATTCCGTGACGGGGATGTAATTATCTCCCAATTTCTTTTTGAGTAGTGAAACATGGAAAACATCATGAACTATGGTGCCTTCCGATAGTTTCAACCTGTAGGCAACCTTGCCAATTTTCTCCAACACTAAGAAGGGACCATAATATTGGGCTGCCAACTTAATAGATTTGCATAAAGCGATAGTAGTTTGCCTATAAGGCTACAATTTAAAATATACCAAATCTCCAACTTCAAACTCCCTTTCACTTCTCTTCATATTTGCATATTGCTTCATCTTATTAATAGCAACTTCAATAAGTTAGTAAGTTGTGCCCTGTTACTTAGAACTTCCTCAACAAATGCCACTACGGTGGTTTGATTAAGTAACAAGGGCAACTATGGAGGATAGCCATATGATGCTTGGAATGGTGACATATTGATGGAGTTATGGAATGTTGTGTTATACCACCATTCCACTAGATATAACCACTTTGACCATTGACGAGGTTGGTGGAAGCACATACTCTACAAATACTCCTCCAAACACCTATTAATCCTTTCAGTTTGGCCATTGGATTATGGGTGATAAGCTAAACTCAAATTGATTTTAGTACACATCAATCCAAATAATTCCTTCAAAAAATGCCATGTAAATATTCGATCTATATCTGAAACAAAAGGTATTTTGAAATTCGACAATCTAAGTACAGGGTAGTGCACACAGTAGCCTTCAAGGAATCAAATGTTGTTTGAGCCTCTAAAGTCCATATCTCTGAGTCCTTTTTAATAGCTCAATCAATGGCTTGCTGATGACCCCATATCCCTTAATAAATCTATGATAATATCCCGTCAAACACAAAAATCCTCTAACTTCTTTCACAGATGTCGGTATGGGCCAACTCATAATAGCCTCCACTTTCAAAGGATCAGTTGCCACTCTATTTTTTGAAATTATATTACTCAAATAAGTAACAGCAAATTTACCAAAATCACATTTGGACAACATATCGAATAATTGATTATCCCTTAATAATTGTAGTACAATACCAAGATGCTTTAAATGGGTGTCATAATCACAACTATACATCAAAATATCATAAAAAAAATACCAACACAAATTTCTATATATAAGGCTAAAATACCTTATTCATAAGAGCTTGAAATGTGGCTGGAGCATTTGTGAGTTCAAAAGGCATCACAGGAACTCAAAATGTCCGACAAGTGCACGAAAGGCGATTTTATACACATCCTTAGGAGCCACTCTAATTTGATGGTAACCAGCTCATAAATCCAATTTTGAGAAAACAAGAGCACCATGTAACTCATCCAAAAGATCCTCAATCATTGGAATAGGAAATATGTTCTTAATAGTCCTCTCATTCAATTGTTGATAATCAACATAATAATGCCAAGAAGCATCTTTCCTTTTAATAAGAATGATTGGGGAAGCAAATGGGCTGGAACTAAATTGGATGATTCCAGCTTCTAACATCTCCACTATTAATCGCTCAACTACATCTTTTTAGTAATGAGGATACCTATAAGGATGTAGATTCACAGGTTTTGCTCTGGGTTTAAAAGGAATGTGGTGATTATGTGAACGGAAGGGTGGTAATATTTTAAGTTCCTCAAAAATAGCAGCATTTTATGCAATAAAACATGTAATTTTTTTATCAAAGACTATGTCAATAGAGCTGACATCAGAGGTTACATCCATATCATATGAGATAGTTAATAATCGCATCGAAACATTCTTTCATTTTCCCTTCAATAGTTTCTGCCACCCTTTGGAACTTAACAAATGAAAGTTAGATTGCTCAGTCATTCCTATAATTTCCACCATCTTCGTTTTATCGAGAAACTATTCTTGTCAAAATCAAAAGTAATTGGAGTACAAATTCGCATCCAATTAGACCCCAATATCAAATCATACTCTCTTAACTCCAAAACTCTTACATCAAATGTGAAAGAATACCCCTGCATCTCCCAATGATACCCTCTCAGTTTTGCCTTAACATCCAATCGCCGCTCATCAGTCACCAGAATGTTAATTGGTGAAATTGGGTCCATTTCTAACTTTAATTCCTTAACCCTCTTATAATCAATAAAACAATGAGAACTATCACTATCCACTAATATCAGTATTCCCTTTAATTTGACCCTGTAAGCGGATTGTGTTATCTGCAAC
Organism: Erythroxylum flavicans; assembly: GCA_027576715.1. Taxonomy (NCBI): domain Eukaryota; kingdom Viridiplantae; phylum Streptophyta; class Magnoliopsida; order Malpighiales; family Erythroxylaceae; genus Erythroxylum; species Erythroxylum flavicans. The sequence goes on from JANZXP010000002.1 coordinate 15,203,307, forward strand.
AGTTCCTTTGATTGCATTCATCAATAATTTTAATTTTTTATTGTCATTGATAATTTTAATTTCCTATTGTCAACACTATCAACTAACTCCTCCCCTTCGATTACCACTTTTCCTGCTCCTTCATTTATCTCCCCCGGCAGTTCTTCCTCTTATTCTTCAAAAATAGCCAATAATCATTTATTACCACCTTGGTGACCGAGAAAATAGTGATCGCCACAGTGGTAACAACTATTGGAATAACGTCGATTATTATTGCTAACGTTTGTGTTTGGAGGGGGAGTGATGGATTTTGGTATTATTTAATTTGTAGGTTTTGTAGAAGTCGTGTTTTCGAGTAAGTATTTTGGTTTATCGGATTAAAATTTTGGGTCGAGTTTATGGGAGGGTTGTGAGACAACCAGATAGATATCTAGGTATAGAGAAGGCATAATAGCTAACTCAGAGTAAGAAGTAACAAATCCCATTACTTATACACAGGCTATTAATGACATTGATGTGGAAAAGTGGCTCAAGGCAATGGAATCGGAAATAGATTCCATGTATGCCAAAGAAGTCTTGATCCTTATAGATCTACCATCATGTGTAAAAGCCATAGAGTGTAAATGGATCTTAAAAAGGAAAAAAGGATCTGATGGAAAGGTAGAGAACTTTAAAGCTAGATTGGTAGCTAAGGGCTATACTCAAAAGGAGGGTATAAACTATGAGGAGACTTTTTCTCTGGTTGTCATGCTTAATTCCATTAGAATTCTTTTGGCCATAGTAGCCTATTTCGATTATGAAATATGGCACATGGATGTCAAGACCACATTTCTTAAGGGGGATCTTGACGAGACCATTTATATGGCCCATCCAGAAGGATTCGTTGAGCCAGGTAATGAGCATAAGGTATGTAAGTTACAAAAGTTCATTTATGGACTTAAGCAAGCATCTCGGTTTTGGAACATTAGGTTTGATAAGGCTATCAAAACCTATGGGTTCATACAAAATCTAGATGAGTCTTGTATCTATAAAAGGATATAAGAAGGCAAGGTTACTTTCTTAATTCTATATGTTGATGACATTCTGCTCATTGGGAATGATGTAGGAATGTTATCTACGGTCAAGGGATGGCTAAACGAACAAATCACAATGAAGGATTTAGGAGAGGATAATTATATTTTAGGTATCAAGATTATAAGGGATTGTAAGAACAAATAGATGGCCTTGTCTCAACTGACCTACATTGAGAATATGCTCAACAAGTTTGCCATGCAGGATTCTAAGAAGGGTTTCACACTTACTAGACATGGAATCAAACTCTCAAAGGAGCAAGCATCTAAGAACCTAGAGGAGGTGATCGGTGTGTGGTTGAGTCTTTGGATCACTGCCTTGGAAACCGAATCAAAAAATTAATTCCAAGGATTGCAATATAGAGTGCAACCCCGAGTCGTCTCACTTAATCGAAACCTAGAGCAAATGATCTAAGCTAGTCTAATTGTCATGAAATGCAAACTAAATTAGTTAAGAGTGGGGTTTTGGATTGTTTTGATTAAACTAAATGAATTGAA
>JANZXP010000002.1:15236606-15260340 GCA_027576715.1 Erythroxylum flavicans
ATTGGTTTTTAAGGAAGATTTCAAATGCTTTGGTTTGTTTGTACTGTTTTGTGTGGCATCCATATATTCTTCCAGGGGGTACGAGGGTGTTACAAAGCCGTTCAACTAAGTAATGTCTACAATGTGATCAATTTTATGTTGTTCTTTGCAATTTTACCTATAACAATGATTGATGATATTTTAGGCTGGGGTTTAATAGTCTAAGTATTTATGTGTGAGCATTTTTTAAATTGAACCATAAAGACTTAAACTTGTAGGTAATTAAATTGAAACATAAAGACTTAAACTTGTAGGTGATTAATTCAAACTTAGCATTAACATAAGAAATTTGCATAATTTACATGACAATGTTTTGCATAATAAACCTCTAGGATGGTATATAGGTTGAAAACTCGTGATGCAGCTCCCATGAGGCTTATTAGTGAAAAATTCCCCGAGCTTAGGAGTAATAGTGGAACTTGCTTTCTCGATTCATATGGTGTAATAATGCCACGTACCATAATGATTGTTTAAAATCAACTTGTAGGTGATTAATGCAAACATAGTTATCTTGGTTTTGTATGTCGTTATTTTGGAATATTGTTATAATGATTGGTGGCTAGATGTGTGAATCACATAAGTATTTATTGCATGTCGAATGAGTTTGTATAATTATGGATGATTTGAGGCATATAAACCCATGTGATAGTATATAGGCTGGAAACTTGTGATGCATCTCCCATAAGGCTTATCAGTGAAAAATTCCATAAGCCTAGAAGTCACACCGAGAACTTGATTTCTTTATTCATATGATGTAATAATGTCATGTACCATAGTGCTTGTTTACAATCAAATTTTGGAAATCAACTTATAGGTGATTAATGCAAACATAGTTATCTTGGTTTTGTATGTTCTTGTATTGGAATATTGTTAGAATTATTGATGGCCAGATGTATGAATTGCATAAGTATTTACTGCATGTCAAATGAGTTTGTATAATTATGGATGATTTAAGGCATAATAAACCCCTCGGATGATATATAGGTTAGAAACCCGTGATGTAGCTCCCATGAGGTTTATCAGTGAAAAATTCCACAAGTCTAGGAGTCACAACAAGAACTTGTTTTTTTGATTCATATGGTATAACAATGCCACGTACCATAGTGTTTGGTTGACATATTATTTTATTTGACTGATACTCACATATATTCAATTTGTATAATTGTGAACTCCTATGTTGGGATAGGTTGGTTTCAATTTGAAGGGAAGATGGCCAGAGATCTGTAAAAACTTAGAGGATGTTCTATAAAGTAAAGATTAAATGTTCTGTAAACTTAGGGGAAATGAATGATACTAACTATGAAATCACTTTTTTAAATAACAGTTTTGCATAAATGAGTAATGTTGATAAATCTTGGATGTATAAACGATTAACACCCGATGGTTTCATTAATCCTAAGTTTTTTTAGGGAGTTGAAGCTTTTATTCACTATGCATGTTCTCAACTTGCATATATAGATGGTCCAAAGATCAGATGTCAATGTAAAAAATGCAAACATATTCGTTTTCTTCCTATTGATGAAGTGAATCTCCATTTGTTAAGAAAAGGGTTTGTTCCAAATTATTTTGATTGGGCATGACATGGGGAGCCATTAATTTGTAGCATCTCAAGGGGTAATGAAGTTAACTTGTCAATAAATGTGGATGGGGTTAAAGGGGGACTGGATTTATAACAAATAATATGGATGCAACTGAAAATCCTTACACCCAAATGGTTTATGATGTAGCTAGTTATACCTTTCAGCCAATTATAGAAAATCTTGAAGAAGAACCAAACCCACATGCAAAAAGTTTTTTGACTTGCTAAAAGTAGCTGACTAAGAATTATGGCCAAATTGTTAGACCATGACTCGGTTATCTTCAATTGCTTGAATATTAAACATAAAGTCTGAAAGGCATATCTTTGATCGAAGTTTGGATAAAATTCTTGCTTAGTATAATGAATCATTGCCTCCTGATCATACAATGGTTGATAATTTCTACAATATGAAGAATTTATTAGGTGTCTTAGTTTGCCAATTGAAAAAATTGATTGTTACAATTTTGGATGTATGTTATTTTGGGGAAATGATGTGGAATTACAAGAGTGTAAATTTTATGGTCAATCTAGGTTCAAACTTAGAAAGCATTCTATGAAACAGAAATTAGTAACTTAGAAGTAGATGTATTATTTCCCCCTAACTTCGAGACTTCAAAGACTATATGCCTCTAATGTTACTACATCTCACATTAGATGGCATAATGAACATGAACAGGAAAATAGGATAATGAGTCATCCATCAGATGCACTCGCATAGAAATATTTCGATAACACTCATTTTGAGTTTGTAGCTAAAATTCAAAATGTTAGGTTGGGATTATAGACAGACGAGTTCCAACCTTTTGGTCAATCCGGCCAACAATATTCTTCATAGACAATCATAATTATTCCTTATAATTTACCTGCATTCATGTGTATGAATGAGACATATATGTTCTTAACGGTGATTGTGCCAGTACTTATGAATCCAAAGCAGAAAATTTATGTATTCTTACAACCATTGGTCTCTAAATTGTATGATCTTTGAGAATTTGGTGTGGAAACATATGATGTATCACTTAACCCAAATTTTTTGTTAATAGCAGATTTGATGTGGACTATTAGTGATTTCCTTACATATGCTATGTTATCTGGAAGGAGCATAGTAGGAACATTGGTTTGTTCTTACTGTAGCAATGATTTTGATGCATTTTATCTTCCTAACGAGGCCAAAACATTTTGGTTTGACAACTACATGAAATTTCTTCCTCCAGATCATCCATTTAGACGTAATAAACTAAAGTTCAATAAGAATATGATGGTATAAACACCTCCTCTCCCTCACAAAGCTGGTGAAGAGATATTGCAGGAGATTGATGAATTAAGGTTGCTAAAAGTTACAGAACTTGAAGCTAAAGAAGTTAATAGAAGCATTAGTAAAAACTTTTGTTGGAGAAAATGAAATATCTTTTGGGATTTGCCATATTAGAAAAGTAATTTGATACGTTATAATCTAAATGTGATGCATATTGAGAAAAATATTTTTGGCAATTATTTAACACCATAATATACGTTGAAGGGAGGACAAAGGATAACCCAAAATCATGATCTGATTTGAAACTTTTTTATAGAAGGAATGAGTTAGATAAAGATCTTTTTATCGATAATTATCCAAAAACATGTTACACTTTGGACAAAAAGCAAAAGGAAATTTTGTGTGAATGATTGAAAAGTCTAAAGTTTCCCGATGGTTATGTTTTGAACTTTGCAAGGGTGTGGACATAAGAAAGTACAAATTATTTAGGATGAAAAATCATGATTGTTATGTGTTCATGCAAAGGTTAATTCTAATTGCATTTTGGGAGTTGCTACTGAATAAGGTTTGGGAAGCTATAACATAATTAAGTTTATTTTCAAAAGCTTAACATCATCTAAAATAAAGTTAGTTGAAATGGAAAAACTCTTTTATGCAAATTGGAAGAGATTTTCCCTCCAAGCTTTATTGGTTGTATGAAACATCTACCTTTACATTTAGCACACGAGGCTAAACTTGTTGGTTCGGTTCAATATTGATAGATGTATTTGTTTAAGAGGTAATTATAGTTAATATCTAAATAAAATTCATAGCATATTTTAATCAAAAATTGTAATAACCCTATTTGTAATGTATGTATTTGCATCACTTGAAAAAAAACGTCAAAAACAAGGCAAGAGTTGAAGGTTCAATATGTAATACTTATTTAGTAGAGAAAGCAAGTACATTTTGTTCATATTATTTTGAACCGCATGTGCACACAAGAGAAAGAAAAGTTCCTGGTAATGATGATGAGGGAGAAACGGGAAAGTTTCTCGTAATGACAATGGGGGAGAAACTAGTGTTGTTGATAGTAACTTATCCATTTTCACATATCCAGGATAAATATATGGATGTTCCACAAGAAGAATGTGAATAGTAGAAGAAATAAAGGCTACCCCATTTTATTGAATTGTCAAGAGGTCCAACCTTTTCGAAGTTACTATTGTTCACAACTAAAATACATAATAATGCTTTTAGTTTATACGAGCAATGGTTATGTGAGCTAATGCCTAAAACAACATAGGATGATATCAATAAAGAACTTAGAAGATACTTTCCTCGAAGGTTCGAGAAATATGTAAGTTTCGCTTGTAATAATTGAAATGGTTGAATTATCATATCAAAGTGATTAGATGACATTATACTATTTAATATGATAAATTGTTTTTTATAAAGGCCTCAGAAAATCCAATAAAGAACAAGTTCATGTATAATCTTGTGAAAGAACCTTTGCAAATTGTTAAATTGTATCTAGTGTATTTTGTTAATGGATACAAATTTCATACAGAATATCATGGTTATAGCATGGCAATAGTATATAGTGGGGTTTGCATACAGGGAGAATTAATGGATTACTATGGTAAAATTATTAAGAAACTTGAAATTGAGTACCCTGTGTTGCCAATAAAATGGAGTGTGATATTTAAGGGTGAATGGTTTGATCCAACTCCTAATGTTGGAACAAAATTGCATAGTCGATACAATCTAGTTGAAATCAACTAACGAAGAAGATTTAGACAATTTGAACTTTTCGTATTGGCAATGTGAGCAATCTAGGCGTATTATGTCTTTTTTCTAGCTTACGATAAGATAAATCAGAATGATTGGCCGTATGTAAAACAAAAACTAGAGGTGTTTATGTTGGATATGTTGAAATTTTATTTAGAGAGGATGAGGAGGGCGAGAGATCTAAAGAGGAGCCTGAGTTTGATTCTAATTCTTCGAAAAAAGAAGATGATGATTTTGATTTACAATCAAGTGTTGACAGGAATTAATTTATGTTTCTAATAGAATATTATATGAATAAATCTATTATTGCATCAATAATATATTGTTATATATTTAATTTATATTGTTCTATTATTGGAAAATTCAATAAAATGTTAATTTCGGGTTAAAAATATGCCACCAAAGAGAAAATAAGATATGATGTGACCAATGTTCAGGTTAAAATGATTTGGGGAAGTCGGTGCATTTCTAAGTGAAGCATCATATTTTGCAAATGCTACTACCCATCCAAATGAGACATCACCTTATGTTCCTACTATTATACCATCCAACAGCCTTGCTACACCATCCGCCAACCTTACACCATCCACCACCCCTATATCGACAGAGACATCAAGGGTAAACATTGTAGATGAAGGAGGAGACCTCCAGCTTGGAGCTAAAGGAGTTGATGGAAGAACGTACATCACAATTGTCAACAATTTATAAGTAAAATTTTAAAAATTTTGTACTACATGATAACATCATAGATTTATACTAAATTTATAGGTTTTAATTTGAAAATGATCGAAAATAACTTATATATTATGATGGTTCTATCTGGAACGTGCTCAAGAAATTTCTCATCCAAGTTCAAGGAGAGGATAGATCTTAAAGGTTATATATGGAAGAATGTCTCTTGGTCGACAAAGGATTTTTATTATCAGGAGTTTGAGGTACACAAAATATATTCTTTAATCTTTTTTATCTAATTTTATACGTTAATTAGATAAACATTGTCATTTATAACTACTTATAATATTTTTTTCTTTTTTTAGAAAGAAATTTTTTGGGATTCAAAATTTGATGTTGTAATTTATAATGTATGGGAGAGGCGAGCTTGTACACATTATAGAGACTTTCTTGCTTTGATACACAAAAATAGTGCACGAACATTATATATATCTGGAGAAATATGGAGTCGTTGGCAATAGTATTGGGCATCACCCGAGGCAATATCTATTTCAGAGTGCAATTATGCCAACAGAAGTAGAGAACCAGACAGAGAGAGTCGACTTGTAAACATTGGAGGTTTTTTGACCCACTAGGAGCATGCACTTCAACTTGTAAGTATCAAAACTTTACACTTATATTCTGATTTTTGTACTTTGATGTATGAAATTTGATTTCAATTTAATTTGCTGTATGAAACTTAAAATGAAAATATATGTGCCTTATAGAGAAAAATAATGTTATAAATATCTGGTGCTATTAATGGCTGTGTTATTTAGTTAAATTTTTTTGTCTAATAGGGGGTAAATATCATAAAAATAGAGAAAAATTTGCCAAAACTTTTGTAAATTATAGTTCACTTTTAACAATTTATTCTAATGCAAGAAAAGTCTATGGGCAGGAAGCCTATACCACGCCAGCTCTTTTTGCACACTTATACCAAGAAACATGATGGTGTAACCTTCATCAACACCCGATGTAGACAACTTCATGTGTGTAAAATCTATATACTTTAATATTAATTCTTAAAAAGTATCACTTATTAACATAAACATTTATAATGATATGACTAAATACAAGAAAACATTAAATGACAGTCTCAGAATTTTGAAACTGTTGATGAGAGTCAGGCATATCTTGATACAGTGGGTGGTAGGGACCACCATGGAAGGATTTTTAGCTTAGATTTATTTGCGAACATATGTTATTCGCAATCATCCACATCCATTACTGCTGCATCTAGTAGTCGGTCCACATCAAATGAAAGAGTCATTCAGCTTAAGAGCACAGTAGAGAGGTTGGCAACTCAATTGTAACAATCGATGGAGTACATAGCCCAACTCCATAATAAGATAGATCAGTTGAAGGAGAGGGACAAGACCTCATCACAACAATCAGAACATCCACCTTCACCACATGCATAACTTATATGGATAAGTGAATGTATTTGATGTTTTGATACTTTTAAGTTTTTGTATAAATTCTTAATTTACAATTATTTCAAAATACTTATTCGTGTACATTTTAATTTTTTATTATATTAAAAATTAGGATAATTTTTACTTTTTATTTATCAATCAATGTCATACTATTTACAGAAATTAAATTTACAAAAAAATCATAAGATTATGAATAGAAAAATCAGGTAGAAAGTGAGAAATTGAGGTAGAAATTTATCAAAGTTAAATTTTCCGACGAAACTACAATATTTCATTGCTAATTAGCGACGGGACGATACCTTTCGTCGGTACATACCATTCCATCGCTAATTAGCGACAAAATAAATAAATTCGTCTGTAAGTTTCTGGCAAAATATATCAGTCCATCAGTAAAAATTAGCGACGGTTCATGTTTCTGTTAGTAACTTTGGCAACGAATTGCTATATATCCGTCGGTAACTTTAGCGACGGACTTACGATTTACCATCAACAAATTCATCGAAGAAGTATTGGGATTCCATCCGCAAAGTAGTGACGAAATATTATAAATTCATTAGTAAATTTTCTTTAACTTACCGACATAGATCCAAAATTTCGTCGCTAAAAGTACCGACATATACACAAACTACTAAATTTACCAATGGTTGTTTCTCTGACATTTCTTTCCATCAATAATTTCTGTCACTAAGTTTGTTTCCTGACAAAAAAACTTTATTTTCTGTTGATAATTTCTGTCGCAAAAACTTATTTTTCTTGTATCTCGTGATTCAAGATCACTATTCGTTGAAGAATGTTAAGAACAAGATAAACTATTGTAAGATTTATGGGATTTAAATTGTTTATAATATGGCTCATTTGGATAAGGAGTTAGCGTGGCAATGGGCAAAACTCCCTATGAATTTAACATATTTTTATTAAATAACAGATATTAGACATGTTATCATTATCCCATTTGACAATCACGTGGTAAAATCATTAATATTAATAAAGAATTTAACATCGGGTTATTTTTGTAAAGAAAGTTTGAGTATTTTAATTCTACTTTTTAAAATTCAAGTTAGTATTGTAAAATTATTGAGTAAAATTGAAAAACTTTTTACAATTAACCCCATAATAATATAATTGAAACTCAGCCTCACATATCAGTGAGACTAAAGTGTGTACAAACATAATTTCAAACTCTCAACCCCCGATTTCTAAATTTAATCAATACACAAGTATTCATCCCTCCCTCACATAATTTCAAACTCTCAACCACCAATTTCTAAATTTAATCAATACACAAGTATTCATCCCTGCCTCATTGTCCTGAGGAGAATAATACCAAAAAGCTTATGAAGGAAAAACTTTCGACCCTCAATGTCTTAAATGTAGAAAAAAGTTTATGGTTCCAAAGGGTACTCTGGATTCTTGAAGAACTATTGCAACCCGAGATGTTGATAAACTTGATCTTATGTCATGCTCAGGCAACGTGGTCATTTGGGAATCGGGAGTCGTTTTATAACATTAACAAGCCGTGTTTTCCCCGAGGAAGGGCAAAAAGTCCAATTTAGCATAGACAAACAGTTACTGCCCACATTCGTGGAAGTAAATCACTCACATAAAACATGTGCAAGTGGCGCAACAAAGTGGTTCAGTAATGTACGGTGGAAGAGGTACGGTGCGACCCACAACGCTCCACGTCCTTGATTTTCCTTCTAAAAAACCTACAGAAACATCCACAGAATCACATGATTGATTGAATGAGTATGACGTGACGTGATGTCAATCAACGGTGCACAAGAAGTCAACAAACGTATCTGAATTGTCCAATAAGACAACTTAGCCTCGTTACTCTCCACGAAACTACATGGAGTATTTGCCTCTTCTACCCTTGTTAGTCTGAACCAAATTTGACCTGTCACCCCCAAGTCGCAAATTATGATTAGACTTCGTCCAACAAACACGTAGACGTCACTTCTTGGAACTGCCCCTCTTTGATTAGCAGTCCATTATTTAAGGTTCCTTCATTGCGTGGAATTACTTCTCAGGCCTTCTTTTTCCGTGTCAAACATCGCTAGCCCGCCGTATTTCTTGACTGCAAAACCCAACAATATATATACATATATATATATATATATTCATTCCTTGTGGCTATAGCTTTCTAAATGACAAGTCAAGGTATAGATGTAAAGAACGGAAATCAGGGCCCAAAAAAAAGTAAAAGAACAGACATAAACTCAATCAAAGTGATTAATTCTCTTTTTGGTGTATTCATTGAACAATTCGAAACAAGTTATTGAAAGTGAACTAACAACAAAAGAATTAATGAGACCTTTCGTGTTCTAACCCAATCCTTTCTCAACAAGAACAACGAAAGGGTGTATGGACATGTGACGTCATTTTCATCCCCCCAGGAAAAGAAGAAAAAGGGTAACTAATGATGTGTTAAAAGATTAAAAAAGAAAAAAGAACGAATCCCGATAAAGTGAGAAACTATCCAGAAAGAACAAAAGAAACCCATTTCTAACTTCTGTTGCTCGTGTTGTTTCCATTGCTATTGCTATTGTGATTGGTGGGGGCGGTGGTGCCATTAGCGCCACTGATTATTGAGGTGATGGCGGCGGCTAGAGCAGCAGTGAAGTTGGGATCCGCCGTGATGACAGCCGTGGCAGCATTGACTGTGTCAACTAGGGAAGGCTGCTGTACTGGCGGTGGGGGTGGTGCCTGCTGGGCTGATTGTGAAGACCCTACATCTTGAGACAACTGAAGGCCGGAGAACTTTGACTGGTTATACAGTGCTTGCCCGAGAACCTGCGGCAATTGTGGAGTTGAAATGGCACCAGTGTTTTGTGTTTGGGCAGCGAAAGGGACTTGAAATTGAGTAGGGGGTCGTTGATATTGTAATGGGTTTGGATTGTGAGTGAGGTCCAATGTTACAGTTGGGAACGGAGCTGAAGCTGAGATTGTTGCCATACTTGACGAGCAAGGGAGGATTGCTCTTGCCAGTAAATTTGGGTTCATTAGGCCATCTGCACTCGACATTGATCCTGAAAGCAACATACTTGCAGCCGCTGTTGTTGTTGAGGCCATTGCCATTGCAGCAGGAGGTAGAGGGTGGTTGTGGTTCCCTTCGTAAGTTGTTATCAAGATTGACCGATCATCTGCGCAACGTTGGACCTGTAATTCACCAGATTGAGTTAAATTAGTTTTGTCCTTAATTTTAAGTGAAACTGAGAGGTTTAACTACACAAGGTTTAACTTACTTGTTTGCGAACTGGACAACCAACTGCCATTGTACACCGATAGTAAGCTCTAGGACATGGATTTCCTTTGGCCATCTTTTGTCCATACTTTCTCCACTGGCACCCATCCGTTATCTATGTTCGTTTAAGAACAAACTATCAATCTTCGTAACCGAAATTTAAAATTAGCAGTTTTGAGCAAAGCTAATTGTTGCATACGTACCATAGGAGCTTCAGATCGTGCTCGAACTGAGACACGGGCTCTTCTCATGGTGGCTTCAGTGGATTGATCAACACCCTTGTTACCAGAATTCAATTTCTGGAGTTTGCTAGGATTCCATCCTTGTGACTCAGATTCATCTGGACTCTGGTCTCTTTCTCTACCAACCATTTTTCCATCGCGGAGACTAGAGTTCTCTTGATCATATTGACCCTTGTCGAGCCTTCCGTGTTTTAGAGGTGATCCTGAACGTGTCCTCTCGTCAGATGATGAGTTAGATATGTCGTCAGCTTCGGCGGAAGGGCCTAGATCCATGAATTGTCTCGGTACTACCTCGTGTTTGTTGTCGTCAGACTTCAGTTCAACAAGCTGAAAGCAACACCGATAAGAACTAGCACAGTTAATTAATTGAACCATTGACAATATTTCCTTATTGAAATTCTTGTGGCTAATTGTTAAATGCGTATAGACAATAAGTACCTCGTTCCCTTGGGTGTGTTCTGGCCCATGGCTAAGCTGCTTCTGCTGTTGTTGTTGCATTAATGTCACAAGATGCATTTGCAACGCACCATAATTCTTGCTAACTTGGCTGAGCATGTCTCTAAGCCTTTGATTTTCTGTGTTCATCCTTTGAAGCTCCACTTGCAACTTTGCCAGCTGAAACAACTAAAATCCTTTAAGTCTAAAAATCCCAACTTTGTTCGTACGCATGCACGCAAAAGTTGCAAGAAATTGATAACCTTTCGGTGTTGTGTTCTTCAATCGTCTTACCTCATTCTTGGATCGCTTATCATCGACATCTGACGATACTCCGTCATCCACCGTTGATTGATCACTTCCAGTGTTAGCAGTAAGAAGGTGCAACCCAGTCTAATTCAGAAACCAAAGAAATGAATAATTCTATATAATAAATAGCTATCTAATTAAAAATACAGAACAAGACAAAAGTTCGTGATTATTCTTACATTTATATCAAGACTGGACATTGGAGGAGGAGCAGCGGCTTCACCCTGAGAATGATTGTGCTCCTTCTTGACACTGACAAAACTTGCGGTTTTAGAATCACTATTATCTTCATCGAAAGAATCCCTTTTCTTCTGGGAGAAGAAGTCGACCTCACCAGCAGCAACCCGGTTGTGGTCACGCTGTGAAGGACTAGAGCCGCCGTGATTTTCCCTGCCGGTAAGGTTCACCGGGAACTGAAATACACCAATGGAGTCACCACTACTACCCATGTCAAAGCTTTTCTTGCTCGTGGAAAATGAGCTCACAGAGGCTGTTGGAGCAGAAGGAGGAGGAGGAGGAGGAGGATTCTTGGTTCTGGGGAAGAAAGTGAGAGGATCTGAGTTAAGGGTAAGCCCCCATCCTTTGTCCATAAATTGATGGGAGGAAGAGTGCGATGACTTGAAAAGATACAGATGCAGGCGCCAAAGTAAATCAGGGACTATAAAAGCTGAAGAGAGAGAGAGAGAGAGAGCTTATAGTTGGTGTATGTGGGAAGAAGTCTGTGAAGTCTTTCACCGGTGCAATAGGGTCGGCTATAAAAAGGGGTTGGACGGAAGACCATTTAGACTTTTCCTAGATTTTAATTTCTGTTCCTCAGAAATTTACGGATGTGCTAATCTAATCTTTCTTCTCTCACATTTCATTTTATTGCGTCAGATGGTGCGTCAGTACTATTCTGGCACTGGGTCCTACTCTTCTCACGTAGACTTACTTAAGCGACAAAACATTGTGTATGACCCGCTACCATTTACTAGGGATCATTAACTTTAAACATTCTTATTTATAATTCTATGCTTATTTTGAACTCAATTGCCTTAGTTAGAATATTTGCGTTGATGATTGAAAAAATTTTAAAAAAGGAAAGAAAGGGGCAAATAGGAGGTTTCGTGCACATTTCGTCAAGAAAGAAATTTGACCCATTCATTTAAATTAAAAGGAAAATAAAATACAACGGGAAAAGCATGAAAGAGAGAGAGAGATGAATCACCCCACCGCCCCGAATTGTACGGCGCGTTCCACGTGAGGAATAGAGAAAAATGATTTCCAAGTCAACGAATTTGACGGCCCGGCTCTGCTGGTCTAAGACGCGGGGCCCCTCATTAAGTAGTAAAACTAAAAGGGCATCACCGCGTTCCGGATCTGACTTCTTTTCTGCCTTCGGACCCACTTCCCTCGCTTGACCGTTTTCTTTTTCTTGTTTTGTCTTATTAGTTATGATGCTGATTGGTGTACTGTAAATATTACCTGCGGGCTAACTACAGTAGTCATTTGCTTTTATATAAAAGTAGGAGGACGTCAAAGTCCCTATTTACGAATGAGTCTCAAACTTTGATTCATATTCAATTTGTTTCCAGTCTCGTATTGAATCAATACTATTACTAATAAAACGTCGGTTGAATTTAGAATAATTATTTGATGTTCTTGTTAATTAATGGATGATAGAGCTTAAAACTTTTGATGGAGTGTGAATTACGTTGTATTACATGATCGTTGTAGGGTAATTCCCATTACATGCCAAAACAGGTTTTACAGGTGATATTTTAAACTAAGAAAGCTACATAAAGACTAAATAGTATAATATTGCTTACATTCCTTATTGTTCATCACATTGTCAGTGTTTATCATCGGCAAGAATCACATTGATCGTCTCTCTTCTTATTTGTCTGTGACAATTTGAAAAAAAAACTAGAATTTGTTTGGTTGTATTTTTATTTTTTTGTTGTGAATTTCAGCCTTTATTTTTGTTTTTATTTTATATTCTTCTTTCAAATAGAAACAAAATTTTGATTGATTATTAATGCCAATGTAGTTATATTTTTATTGTTGATAATAATTAAATGTTAGATATATTTTTATTGTTGATAATAATTACATATTAGATAAAATTTAAAGATAAATAATTTTAAACTATTATATAATATCTATTACTAAATTATCAATAAAAGTTATTTTATTTTATTAAAATAAAATATTTTATAAATTTTTATTTATCTATAAATTAATATTTATTTTAATTGTTAAATCAAGATTTTATTTGAAATTTATATATTTTGAAGATATCTTAATTTTAATTATACCTATTAGTAATTATTTAATTAAGTTAATTTAATTACAAAATTAAATAAATTTAAATTATTTATAATTGAAAATAATATATATTAAATTAAAATTTTCATAATTTTACTAATAATCAATATATTAAATAATTAGATAAATATAAATTTAGTTGATAGTGAATTAAACTATAAAAAACAGGAAAAATAAAAATAATTTTTGTAGTTTTCGTGAAAATGGAAGAAGTTAAAAATAAAAACTAGAATAAAAATATTTTTAATTAAATTTAATAATAAAAACAGAAAATCAAAAACATAAATAAAAACTCCTAAATTTGTGTACAGTTTAAATATTTGTTTATTGGTTGTGTGGGCGTTCTGCACGCTATTTTACTTTGTAGCCCACCAAAACCTTAGATCGAGACACGAATCCAACAAGATCCAAAATGGCCATACATGTGAATGTGACTTTAATAACGTGGCATAAAATGCTAGGTCGAGTTACGGCTACTTGATTAGTATTACATAATGAATTACAAGATAAAAAAATTAACATTGCACAGGCAAAGATTATATACAGTAACTCATTTATCAGTCCCCTTTCTTAATCAAATGTCCAAGACTTAATTACTAAGGAAAAGGAAATTAAAGAAGAAGAAGAAGAGGACACTGTGGTTTGGCAGCTTCCTTTATTTACCTTGACTAGCAAGCCAGCCAGCCAGAGAGGAGAGGCAAAAGGGTATTGATTGCAAAGAAACTCCAACATCGTGCCTTTGAAATACCTCCTTAATTGGAAAGGGAGAAAGTCCCGGTGTCGGCTACACGAGCATTGACCAATTGGTTTTGATGACGTCACATACTTTGCTTTTGGTTGTGAACTTGTGATTGGTCATAAGCATCATATGGGGCATGTCAGTAACATGCATCTAGATTAAATGTAACATCTTTTTCTTCTCTAGTTGGAGAGGCATTGGAATCCAGACGACAAAATAAGT
Organism: Erythroxylum flavicans; assembly: GCA_027576715.1. Classification (NCBI taxonomy): domain Eukaryota; kingdom Viridiplantae; phylum Streptophyta; class Magnoliopsida; order Malpighiales; family Erythroxylaceae; genus Erythroxylum; species Erythroxylum flavicans. The sequence goes on from JANZXP010000002.1 coordinate 15,250,898, forward strand.
GTAAATTATTTTCTTAATTTGTCTTGGTCATGAACTTGCTAGTTATGTATCCTCCTATTCAAACAGACGGCGCCCACAATAATATGACAGATTAGAGATTTTGCGTTAAACTGCTTTCGACATTCAGACTATGCGTGGAACTTTGTGACCTAATTAGTGTAGGTCAAGATTAATTTAAAGTTTTTCACATTAAAATCGAAAAAGATTTATAAGATTCATCTTAGTAAAAGAAAATTTCAGTCTTACTTCCTTTGGTCTTGATTCAGATACCGATTTGGGGATGAATAAGTTAAAAAAAAAAAACGAGATGAACTAATACATTCCTAAATTATAATAAAATTTCACCAACACACTTTCTGAAATATTGGTTGTAAATTACGATAGTTTATATATAGTTATAACATAAGACCAGGAAATAAATAATTTCTGAATTAAACCAATTATGAGAAGTTGTAATAAGCATTATTTGCAATCTTTGCACCTTAAACTTTTTTTACTTTAAATCCATTATGGTAGTTGGAAGTTGGGTCATGGTCATATAGGTTAAACAGCTTGTTTTCAACGTTCTTTCTGGATATAATTGATTTAACTATATTTGTTTCCACAATGAAATTATCAAAATCCAAATATGAACACTATTATTGATAAGAGGACGACTTGCGTAAATAAAACTAGAAAGTTGGGTTCCGTAATTGAAAAATGGAAAGTGCATGCACCCACGTTACGTGCATGAAGTGATTACATCGTAAAACCACCGACTTGGCTTGTGATGTAAAATGGTCAAGAATGCTTCAAGACGAAGCCCCAAGATTTCCTCTATCGCCAATAAGTTCAAACTAAAGATAATTGTAACAAAGAAGAAAAAAAGATAAGGACGACAAATGTCCCCATCACATTGGTACTTATTTCTGTAAAATTATAAGGCTCAAAAGTCCATATTTTAACTCCTTAATTTCAACGATGATGGGAAAAAATATTTTTAATCGTCATTTTCTCGTACAACGTTCTTTATTTTCTCAATATTTTGGTGGAAAATGGCCCTGCCAAAGAATACGGTAAGAAAGATCTGAATGAGTATATGCAGAGAGACACACGTGCGTGAGTATGTGGGCACCACTCCAATTCGAGAAATTAAGCTGCCTAGCTTGTAAGGTACTATAAGATAGCATAATTGACACTTACGATCAACGGTCAGTCCGATTCTCTTATCAGGCGAGGCAATAGGTCAAGTCATTAGAATCAAATTTATAAATTAAAATTTAATTTATAAACTTTAAATCGAGTTCTATCAGATAACGTTATCAATGAGGGTTAGACAACTACTACTTCCAGGGTCTGGGTATGTATACTTATGTGCAATTGGCATACTTAAGGTAGTCTTCGCATACACATATATATAGTTGCAGTCAACGGCTGCAGGTAATGCTTCCCTCGGTGTGATCTTTAATGCGCATTCTCTAATATCAACGACAGACCACGTTCTTTCAACTGTTCCCATACCCTCCCTTGGCTTTCCAATGAATCTATGCCTATTATTTATCTTATCGAACATGTACTATTATTTTCTCCTCAGTTAAACTTAAGTCTAGATCTTCTATATATGCTATCATATAATATAAAAATAAGCTGTTTTTACATGAGAAATTTTTTGAGGGATGTATATTTAAAATCCCTATTCAATACATCATTATGATTTTTTTTTGTGAAATATAAAATTGAATTAATAGAAATAAGATGTTACATATATCGTCAAGAGAAGATACTCTCCCACCATGGATGTAGATACCGTTCCCTTTCGGTCGAAAAATAGAATGGTACCGACTTTTTGGTACCAGATGTAAATACCGATCAGTACCGTTCTATTTCGTCTACTGACCGGTATACCGAAAATTTTGAAAAATATAGAGATTTTTTTACAAAATTTTTAATTAAAAAATACTCTCCAGCCTCGCTCCGTCCCTTCCCTTTCTTTTTTTTGAACTTTTTATAGTTAATTATTTAGTTACACTTTTATTGTGATTTTTTAGTTTTAAATTTTAAAATAAAATAAATATTGTTATTACTAATAATCATAACACTTTAAATCAAACTTAAAAATAAATTATTTCTTTAAATTTATTTTAATCTTTTATACAATATTTATTAATAAAGTATTAATAAAAATATTTTATTTTTCAAAATAAATAATTTAAAAATTATTATTTAAAAATTATTATTTATAAACTAATATTTTATTCTATATATTTTAATTATTAAATAAAATTTTATTTGAAATTAATATATTTTAAAAATATTTTTAAATTTATTTATATCTATTAATAATTATTAAATTAATTTTATAAATTAAATTATTTATAATTTTAGAAATAATTAATTTTAATTAATTAAATATATCATATATTTAATTGATAGTAAATTAAATAATATATGTTTTTGTTTCATGTTTCAATTCTACTTAATTATTTCCTTATTACGAACTGTTATTATAAATTGTAATAATTAGAGAGTTAAGGATATTTATTATTTTTTTATTGGATGCTTTGAAGTAATTATTATTTATTATATAATGAAAATTGAAATTATAATATTTAATACTTTGAATTGTTTTTTAATTTTATATTTGTATAATGATGATTGTCTTTTTTTTTCCATAAAAATTACAGTTATTATTTATATGTGAAATATCTGAAAATCATTGTTATTTTATATTAATTGTGATTATTAATTATTATTATAATTTTTGGAGACAAAATTAAAAATATATAATACAACTGTATAATATGACAATGAACTATTTTACAATTTTAAAAAAAATTTAAAGACTATTTTATAAATTTAAAAAATTACCTTAAAACTTGATATCGGCATAATATCCTATCAAAATTCAATTCAATACTAAATTCTGTACGGTGTTTCGCCGCATTGTCTCTCACAGCCAAAAGATAACACTAAAACCTCCCATTTGTGTAGCGAGACGACTCCTTACCCAATTAAGGTTGGGCGAGAAAAGGCCGAAGTTAATTATGGTCTCAGCTCACATCATTATGATTTAAAGCATGATGGATGCAGAGTTTACTTTTAAAAGAATTGGTGCAAATAGTTTATCAAGATCTGAACTTCTACCCGGCTATCACCATACCAGAATTTTTATGATTCTTTATACTATATTTTCTTCTATATAATTATGTATGTTAAGACTTGAAATGAAACGACATTAAAAAATAAGTTGTACGAGGATTACATTGATAAGTTGAACATAATACATTAATTCAAGTATGATTTTTGTTAAGCTGAACACTTATTTTCAGTGTTCCATTTGAACGCTTGTGCGATATTTTGTGACCTACTAGCAATGGAATTTCACCACCAAATTTCAAAACCTTCAAAAGATTCCGTTTTGTTCCAGAGGGAAATAATAGTGAGAGCGTTTAGGTTGGAATGGGAAGGAGACAAGAAAGCGAATCAAAATGTCAATGCCCCATCCCAGAGAACAACCGAAGATTTTCAAACTCCAGAGAAAAAAAACAAGCCAAGATCAACATAGAAGAAAAAGACAGGGTTGACAGAGATTATTATTGTTGACTCTGTTGGACACACTCAACCCCCACGTGGCTTACTTTGCCTGCCAAAGAAGTTTGGTTTGGTTTGAAGTGGTTAGGTTTTGACAGCTTGTATTATTTGACAAAATGGAAACTGCAAGCTTCTTCCCAATGCAATTTCATTTTGCCAATTGATTAGACCAGCCATGTGGGAAACGTCATCGGAACCTGCTTGCTTATTCTTATAGATCCCTTTCACACCATTTTACTCATATTTATATATATATCACAGGAGAACCGATATATGCTTATGGAGTCGCTTTTGTAATTAAATTTATTGGTTGCCTTATGGATTTGATAAATTGTTTAAGTAGATTGATTCTGTTACGTGCCACATAGAATGCACAATTTGGTTATAAAACTCTGAAAGTCAAACTTCGTGTATGTCCCTATACTTATTAATTTAGTTTTCATGTCTTATTTTAATTAGGGTTTGGTCTTTAAATTATGTGCTAGCTGGACTGTCCAACAAGTTTTCAATTCTAATGTCAAGCGAATGATTTCAGAATCCCTTAATTGTTGTTGGACTAAGACCCTGGTGCAGATACACCCAAGAAAAAAGCCATCCATTAACATTTATTTAACAGTTTCTTAATTTCAAACCCCATTTGTTTTCTTTCTTTCTTTCTTTATATAAGTACTCTATTTTTATATGTCCTAAGTGGTTCAAAGTTGAACATCTTTCTCTTGATTTCAAACCGCTTTAAGACCAACTAATTGGATGACCACATTATGGCCATACATTTTTGACAAACTCCCATAAGTTTTGGCTACTCTTTTTATATGAAGGAGACCATCATTCATTGTCTTCAATCCAAAAGTGAACTCCTTCTCATCTTAGTCGTCTTCCACTATCATAAGCTATGAAAATCAAATTGGACCAACAAAATTGTGTGACCTTTATATCTTTTTGATGTTCCACGGTAATGTTTTATCTTTTTCTGACGCCTTTTGACTTAGTTTGCTTACTTTTAAAGTATTGAGATTGCAATTTCGGTGACTATGACAAAATGCTCCTTGTAGTCACAAATGCGGGTTCTAAAAGAAAACTTGGATGAGGTTGTAGTTTTCGAAAAATCCATAACCACAGATGTATTCACAGGTGTTTGAACTTTGGCACTAATCTCAATAAATTTGAAGGTTATATATAAATAAAACCAATGGATTTGAAATTAGTAGGATAAGATTCATTCGGAACTAAGTTTAGTAACAAATGAAGACTCAAATTAATGAATGACGAATATATTTCATCTCATTAGGGACAATGAATAAATTAATTGTATTTGTTAAGAAAATATAAGTATATTAAGACCTCCTATAATTTAATTATTTTCAAATGTCTCTAATTTGGATTTAGTCTTAGCAGTTTCTATGATTTAATAATTAGTTAACTATGCCATTATTCTAGTGTCATATTAATAATTAAACTGCTGTAAATATATTTTACTAGAATACAGTTGAATAACAGTTGGAATTTACTTTAAAGAGGGACATATTTGATTAATTATATAACCTTGAGAATTTCTAAGGCCATTTGAACTATAGGAGAACTTTTGAAAGATAGTCAAACAAGAAAAGAGATTTATATACTTAGGTTATAATATAAACATGTTTTTTGTGAGATTATTACCGTATTTTAGGTTTTATAGCTTAAAATTTCCTGAGCGGGTTGAACTATATATAAATTCATGTTCACTCGTTATAGAGTTAGAGTTAGTAGAAGTTCATGTTAGGTTTGATTAAGAAAGTTTAAACAATTCAAGTTAAACATAATACAATTTTATACAACTCAATTCATTTATAAGTTAAAGAAATCTTGTTGCAAATTAAAGACAATAAATTTATTTTTAAAATAAAATGTTATACGTTTAAATAGGCATCTACTTAAATTAAATATCATATATTCAATACAATTGGCAATGTGTATAGTGGATCATTCTTATATATGTAATATAGATATAGACGTAATTAGGTAATTAAACATTCATTTAAGAACGAGGGCAAGAAGAATCCTTTGGATATTATATATATGTCAAAATTAGTTTTATCATCATGCTTTAGATGAATGTGCCTATTCTTAAGATCAAAAGGTATTATGTTCAAATACTCAAATAAGTAGGATGAAGTGCTCAATAAGTAGGATGGTGTTAAGGATGAAAGTTTGAAGTTTACTAGTTTGTTGAATATGAAGAGAAATCGATATTTCCTTTAGTTAATTATTAAAACTTGATGATGGGATTAGGCTAATATTAGAATAATTAAACAGATAAAGAATGATTACAGTTTAATTAAGATTGAAATAGATAAGACACATAAAAATTATTTAAATTAAAAAAGTATATTACAAATAATCATTAACTAACAAAAAGTAACATTTGTAACTTAGAACATATAATATTGGATCCTCACAAGCTTCACTCTTATATGTTTGTCTCTTGATGGTTGAAATAAGAAGATAGATCATTATTTATCATGAATGAAACTAACTATAGTTGTAGATTTTATTTATCCTAATAACTACATTATAATATTTTTGTTTTTATCATCATTCATTATTTATCTTCATTTAGATTTTTCTCATCAATAATCTTGCTTACAACATACAAGTTGTTTGTCTTTAACTACATTTTGATTTTCAATGTATGTAAAAAACTTCATATATAAGTGGACTTCTAATAATCTCCCATTTGAAGATTCTTCTAATAATCTGCCATTTGAAGATTTAATTAAGAACTGATCAATCTTTACACTACATTGATATAGTCATATGCTTACATGTCTATCAGTTTATATAAGGATCAATATTAAACAAAATTGTCAATATTGACTACTTTATCAAAAACTCTACTAGATTATTATTAGTATGAACTTTTTGCATATCTAATATTCCTTCCTCCACTTTTTTCATGAATGAAGTGCAACTGAACTCATAAGTCTTGATTTTTGAATGAAATATTCGATTCTTTGTTATATGCAAGACATTTTGACTATCATCAAATATCGAAACCTTTTATTTTTTATACTCGAGATTTTTCAATACCAGTTTCAACTATACTGTTTCTTTATTGATTTGTGTAGCTGTTATGTATTTCTTTTTTATTGTTGACATAGTCACAAGTTATAGTAACTTCAAAACCCAAGTTACACCCTTAAAAAAAGTGTGAACACATAACATGTAGCGAATTTACTTTTTTTATTAAGATTACTTACATAATCATAATTAACATATCCTCTAATAGTAAAGTCTAATCCTCTATATTGTAATGCGAGATTCTCTTTATAATATTCTTATAATCTATAGTATGATTCATCGTATAGTTGCTCCTAGTGTATTTATAATGTTTAGCTTTATACAAATCATGACGAATATTAAATTTCCACTGCAAATGCATACAATTTCAAAACATCTTCATCCTCTCATCTTTATTTCTATGATTAAAATTAGAGGACAACTTAACATTAATAGGATGAGGGGTAGATATTGGCTTATAGTTTTGTATATTAAAGCATCACAAAACTTTTTTTAATTAACTTTTCTTATAATGCAAAAAATTATTTTTGTTTTTGTAAATTTGTATCCCTATAATCTTTTTTGCTAGTCTTAAGTCCTTTATTTCAAATTCTCAAGCAAATTATGCCTTTAATTATTTAATTCAACCTTTGTTGAAGCCTATAACTAGATCTTGTTTACATACAATAATATGAAAAAATCATTATCATCAAACCTAATATGCATAAAGGTATTTATTAAGTTTGTTGAATCCAACGCACATAATGAAGGAATCAAATCTCCTATACTAAAACATTAGTATTTATTGAGTATTATACAAAGATTTTTTCAATTTACAAATTAAGTTCCCTTTTGATTTTTCTTTAAAAACTTTGGGTTAGAGTGTGTGTGTGTGTGTGTGTGTATAATGTATATATATTTTAAGATCTTTGCGATGAAACTTTGTTTTTATATCTAATTTTTTAGATGTAAATTAATAACAACATATATTGACTACTATGATAGTGGTAAGTCAAACCATGTGGAAGTCTTTTGTTAATGTCAATTCCTTCTTTTTAAGTATATCCTTTCACCATCAATCTTGCAAGGCATCACTCCACTTAGAGGACACCATCTTGCTTGACTTTAAAGATACATTTATCACTAAAAGATTTCTCTCTTAGTAATGGTACAAGTTCTAAAGTTTTATTTTTATAAAGAATTTAATTTTTCTTATTCATTACTACTATATGTTGACAGATATCTAGATTATTTAGTGCTTTTAAAGAGTTGATGACTACCTATCATCTACTAAAAGACAATATATTATACCGATCTCTGGTATATGATATGAGTTCCAATTTGGTGTCTTTTCATGTGATCTGATCGATGAACTTCTAAAGCTTTAAATTTAACTAGTTTTTAAATATCTTAATCAATTGCTACTTTAAAATAAGCCTTTTTTGATTAGATTTCTTTCCATATATATTATAGTCCTTAAACTTATTTGTGAAGTGTTGTTATTTTCTTCTTTCATTTGTAATATATCTTTTAGAAATGTAACATCCTTGCAAGCAATAACCTTACAGATAGTAGGATCTTAGAAGTAGTATTCTTTCACTCTGCTAACATATACTAAAAATAAACATTTCTTGAATTTTAGATCTAGCTTTATAGGTTTATTTAGATTTATACATCACATATTCATGATTTCCAAATATAATGAGATGGAAAAAATCCACTAAATTCCTAATCCATATCTCCATCTTCAGCTCAATTGCAATTATCCCGATTCACCATATAATATTGTATTAATTGCTTACACTTAGAAAGTGTTATTTAGACACAGAGATCTCAACATTACTCTTGTCCTTTTTAATATTGTTTTGTTCATCCACTTAAACATTTCATTTGTTAAAAGAGTGTATGCAACAATGAATTGTCTTTGATGTCTTCTTACTTCATAATACATCAAAATCATTGCCAATATATTCTCCTCTATTATTTGTTCTCAAACTTGATTTTTCCCCAAAATCTCAAGTTCAACAAGCGCTTTAATAACTTTGAAGATTAAGAATATATGTGATTTCCTCTTTATAGGATACCCTAAACATTTTTTTTGGAATAATAATCAATGGAAAAAACAAGGTACTTTACTCTTATAAGGGATGAAATTAGTGTTTTCCATCAATAAGAGGAAATTTGATGTCTCAAAGTTTATATAATACCGCTTACTTATAACGTACTGCTAAAAACAGGGGTAATGATACCTCTGTATAAGCCTAAGGAGCAACTTTTCCTCAATAAGGATCTTTATTCTTTGTATAGATATATATGTAAGTATTCGACACCATAGCATTGAAGATCTTTTACTTAGATTACTTAAAGCGATTGATGCTTCTGTTTTTAATAATATCTCTTCCTTTAATTTATAAAAGTTTGCAATTATCCTCTCTTTATAAGTATAAGTGCACCTTAAATTATCTTTAAAATCTTATTGAATATTTATAGTTTATACTTAAGAACATCCAAAAGTCTTAAAAGATAATTAATTCTTTAAGCCATCCATATGTCAGTACCTCTTGAAAAGTGTAAATTATACTATCATATATTTTTAACTTAATTGTTTCAATACCAATAACGTTTAGATGTAAATGTTCATAATTATATAAAAATCCTCTTAAGATAGGTTCATAATGATAGAACTATTCCCTTCTAGAGGTTATATGAAAAGTAGCTCATGAGTGAAAGAGTTATACGCCAAGTAGTGACCTTTTTATCACTACAAGAAAATAGTGAATTACAGACGGAATTTACCGACGGAAAAAACCAATATACCGTCGGTAAACAAAATT
>JANZXP010000002.1:15260440-15271706 GCA_027576715.1 Erythroxylum flavicans
ACGGAATATTCACAGTCCGTCGGTATATGTACCAACGGACAGAATACCGTCGGTAAAGGGCGAAGCAATTAAATTGCTGGAACGATTCCCGCTTTTTTTACCGTCGCAGAGACGTGTTCCGTCGCTATTGTCTGACGCAAATTTTGGGCTGAATTTTTTCCTACAATATTGCCGACGGACTGATTATCTGTCGGTAAAATTTTCTTTTCGCCGACGGATTATTTAATTACCGTCGGTAAAAGGCGACGGAAAATGTGTCGTCGATAATATACCGATGCTAATTCGCAATTTTCTTGTAGTGTATGACTCTTTTGGTTTCAATTATTGTTGTTGTTGCACAATGTAGTGCATTGTTATCATCTAAAATAGTTGCAAAATTTTCTCAAGGATTGAAATTTTTGTTATTTAAATCTTAAAAATCCTTTCTCAATTGACCTTTCTTACCACGATTATATAATATTTTAAATTCTTCTTAATTTTTGGTAAATTTTGATTTGATTTACCAAAAATTTGGCTCTTACTTGTGACGTGATTTGTTAATCTCCCTTTTATTACCTTTAAGAACTTGACTTATTTTAAATCAAATTGTCTATCTTCTTTATTCTTGCTTCGACTTCCTTCCTTTATAATTGTGACTACAACATCATTAAAAACTAAATACTAATATATAAGAAAATTATTAGTTAAGTTGATGATGAGTTAATCGTACAAATTGGGTAAATTATAAAATAGAATTTCAATATGTTCATGCAATCCTATTCTATAGTCCAATGATGTAAACTGAGAGAATGTAATAGTTAAATTATTAATATGTTCCGTCACAAAGTAGATTAAGAAAAATTTTATTATGGAGTGAATTGATCTCGTACAACTTTGTGAAATGATCTTATATCTCTTTTATTATTTCTACTAATGGTCACAAAATAATTATCCTTTGTGAGGATATCCTTCATTTTCAACTTTCATAATAAGCAATTAATTTTATTGAACTTCTCTATATTAAATTTGACTGCTATTGCTTATATTTCATATTGTTCGATATAAGGAAAATAGCTCCCACTATTTCATATAAATAATAATTATATGCGTGAATAGTACTAAGCACCTTCAAATGATGAATAATACGTAACTTATTTTTTGATATTCAGGATCCACTTATTGCAACAATTAAGAATATACAATAATTAATATGCACACCATAATTAGGGTTTGATACCTTTTATTGGAATAATTAGGTAGATAAGGTAGAATCCTAACTTAATTAAAGTTCAAATAAATAAAACACACGAAATAGTATTAAGGATAGAAAGTATGAGTTATGATACAAACATTTACTATCTAACTAAATATAAGTTACAAATATTCATTTTTAATTTAGAATTTATAAGATTGGATCCTCACAAGTTCTACTCTTAAATATTTGAATCTATTTCATGAAGCTTGAAACAAGATGGATACTTATTCATAAGTGAATTAAACCAGTTAGTCATACATTTGAATTTGTTCTAGTTGTCATACATTCTTATATTGACTTTTGCTACTGTACATTATTATTTTTAATCTAAATTTTTAATAAATAATCTTTCTTGCACCATTTAATTGTTTATCTTTAACTAAAATTTGTTTTAAATGTATGTAAACAAATTAACTTTGATTGGAATAGTAAAGCCTTTCTTGGCACACTATATATGATAAAACTAGGAGCGGATGAATTGTGCTTATGGTATACATTTAATGATAGGAAGGATCGCAGAAATATAACTAAGATGATGCGACTTTAATAACAAATAAAAAAATGTAAAGATGGAAAATGCAGTTAGCTACATATTATGTGTTTAGCATTAAAAACTTTATGATCTTAGCAAAATCAGATGGGATTTCCTTTCTATGTGTTTTCCCAAGAGGAAGAGGTTATGGAAAACGATGTTTCCTTTTCCGTGAAGAAAGGCTGTGGAAAATGATGTTTTCTTGTGTAATAGATCTTCGTCTTTTCTTTGTAAATTACCAAAGTACAATACTAATCACATAAGGCTTGAAAGTTATTTAGTTTCATTAGTGTGATGAGTCTGTTAAATGTTGCTTATTTATTCCTATATTTTGTGTTCACAGATTGTAATATTACAATAACCCTCAACAGACAGCAGCGGTATTATCTAAACTTGGGAATTTATGAACTTGGACATATTCTAATTGGAGTAGCCTCAAGCTTCGTATCCTTAAAGCTAAAGGTGTAATCTTATGGACTTTCGTCGACGGAGAAAATCAATAAAATTACGTACCATAAGTTCTTAGTATGGACTAGGAGATGGGTTTTTTCTGGTCACCAACGCACGCAAAATTAGCCGAAAAGTTGAAATTTGGACATAGAATCGTAAAGAACGGGCAGACTTTTCAGACGCATGCGGCAAATTTTCAATCAGAAGCTTGTTTAGCATATTCTTGAAATAAATGGAATAGATACCTTTTACATATACAAAGTCGTTGGATTTGTCAAGACCTTTTGTTTCTTATCCAACTGAAAATTGGCTGGAAGTTGGTTATTATATTTTATTTTGATCATCATTTTCATTTGTGAATTTCCATCCCCATATTCTGTAAATTTTTCTTTGCTAAGTTTGGTTCAGAATTTTGTTATAATATATCACAACTATTAAACTTATAAACTTCGGGTGCCTACACATACCCAACCTGTGTGTAACAGGCTCCTGCCTTTGGGAATCTTCAAATTTCTCTCCATGTTAAAGAGTAGAAGCAAAAAAAGGTCTCTACTGTTTAGAGCATTGAACGGGACATGTGATGGGTCGGGTCTTGTCGTGTTTGGTATGACCGAATTGTCTTTTTCAAAAAGTTGTATTTAATTAGATCATGGACTTGGAACCCTCGGCTATGCAACTTGGACTTGCATAGTCGTCGCAGCCCTTAGCTGTGACCAATCGGATAAGTCGCAATAATACATCTTTGACAACCACCGTTTCAATACCAAGTCAACTTAATGGGGCCATAGTCCCCCACAAGAAATGGCCACTGACACTGAAATTGACCAAACTCCAAGGGAATTAAAACCCTTGACCCTGAATAGTTGTAGTAGCCTCGATAAGATTTTGATGTAATAGGCCTGGACTGGGAGACTTCTGCAGTTTGGGTTGAGCATTGGGCTTAGACTTCTCCTTTTCTGGGCTTTAGAACAGATGATTTAAAGCTTTTGTTTCCAGGGAACAGAATCATTGTCTGCCTGCTAACTGCTGCAGTGTTCTTCTTTTTTGTTTACCTTCTAAAACACATAAAGCAAAAGCATAAGGTGAAGCGGTGTTCATGTAAAAGAAAAGAAAACAAAAGAAAAAAAAAGTGAAAAAGAAGCACACACAGATTCTTTATTCTTCATTAAGACTCCACTTTAATTCATTGCACTACCACCTACCAATTTATTCGTTAAGGAACTTGGAATTAATCATCAAAACTTCCATCACATCTCTAATGGATCAACTCTTCATCAACGATCCAAAGTCAGGAAGCGAGCCTCTTTTATGTTCTGTTCTCCTAATCATATTGTTAACCAGTTTGCCAGATTTTAGATTCACAACCGTCCAGGCCAGCCATTGTAGAACCTCATGTGGAACTATCCCAATCAACTACCCTTTTGGCATTGATGATGGGTGTGGCAGTCCTTACTACAGGCACATATTCGTCTGCACCGATTTGGGCTCTCTTGAGCTTCGAACCCCTTCGGGGAAATACCAAGTACAAAGCATAAGCTACTCCGATCCCCATATCATAGTCACCGATCCATTCATGTGGAAATGTGAGGATGGAAGTACCTATCGTGCAACAAGACCTTTTAGCTTGGACACAAGCACGCATTTGACTCTATCCACTCAGAATGATTATCTCTTCTTCAATTGCAGCGCGGAGAATGTGATTGTGGAGCCAAAGCCTATCTTCTGCGAACGGTTCCCTGATCGCTGCGACTCCACTTGTGACAGTGCTAGTTATCTTTGTAGGCACTTACCGGGATGTGCCACCGCATTAGGTGCTAGTTCTTGTTGTACTTACCAACCCAAAGCAACTGAATCACTCAGGCTTATGCTCAAGTATTGTGCAAGTTACACTAGTATCTACTGGAGAGATAATGGGGGAAATTCTCCTTATGATCAAGTTCCTGAGTATGGAATTAGAGTAAATTTTGATATTCCTGTGACTACGCATTGCCTTCAGTGTCGGGACATGACAAAAGGGGCCGGAACTTGTGGATTCGACAGTCAATCACAAAATTTCTTGTGTCTATGCAACCAGAGAAATGTCACCACTTACTGCAATGGTATCATATCAAGGCTTTTGTATTGATAAACCTTTAGTAGTCCAAAAATGCTGAGGACTTGCGTGTTATTTTACAGATAATGGGACTTCCAGGCATGGCCACGCTGGAGCCATTGCAGGTAAACCGAATGTGTACCTAGCAAGACATGTTTTGGATTTGCTTATCTTATTTTCTGGATGCAGGGCTTGTGACTGCAGTTTCAGGCGCTGGGGCCTTTGGAGTTGGGGCCACCATATGGTATTATTGGAAGAAAGTGAGAGCTAAAGCAACGGTCACATGCGGAGTTCACAGCAATGAGAATAGGCTATTCTGAGAAATTGTCAGGCAAGTAAACTGCCATCACTTACCTTACCCTTTTTCTTTTTGATTTTTCTCTGTGTAAACAACTTTTCCTTTAGTTTTAAGATAAGAATATTTTTTGTATTCCGTGAGTTATTTTGGCCGGATTCCGGTTTTCTTCTAGTTGTTTCACTTTCTCCTTTGTCTTGTCAAATTTTATTCTTTCAACTTCAGTTAATTTGGCACGGTCTTCAATAGTTAAGTAAATAAAATTTGACATGTTTCAAGCACTATATTCCCTGTTCACATAAGCTGCCCAAGAGACTATATATATCACAAGATACAGCGTGTCCCAGTGCTAATTGTTCATAAGAAGTTTTAGGGCAGTAAGCACAAAAAGACAACAAAAATAAGAGAAAAGAAAACCGTAAATCACAAGAACACAACAGTGGCCGAAAACCTATCTGGTCTAATAATATTAATATTAAATACTAATTCGGTCACTACAATCAAACTGACATTTAGCCATTTTTTTTTATGATAATTTCAGAAACATTGCTAAATGTAAGCTTTTGGCGACACACTCCCAAAATCTTCGGCAAAAGTCTAGCTTTTTCCGAACTTTTGCCATCTTGTCGCTAAATAGATATATTTTGTGAGGATAAATATAATTTGTCACGAAAAGAAAGAAAATTTGCGACATTTTTGGAAACTTCTTCACTAATGTTAGGCGATTCACTATATAATCTTCACTAAATGTTGGACTTTTGGTGACGAATATGTGAATAGTCGCCAAAAATTTATATTAAACATTTTATATCTTATGTATTTCTTAAGGAATTTTTGTCTTAGATAGTGTTCTTAAAAATAATAATGCTAAAAGATAATTTTTTAACGATAAGTGTGCTCAATAATCTTAAGATTAATTATAATTGACATTTATATGATTTTTTATATTTTTCATTTATCTTCTTATAAATTTATTTAAATAGCTAATGCATTCAAACTCTATAAATTTGTTTAAATATATGGATTTATACACAAATGATTCTTTACTGATACCTTTTGTATATAGTACTTCACCTTCGTTCATACGAAAATTTCATGAAAATAAAATAGAGCACATAAAACATCATAAATTTAAGTTGACTACTATTCTTAATCATTAATATTTATTAACAATAAAATAGTAACATATATATAAATATTGAAATAAGGTAAGCAATATGATATAGTGATATACAGTAAGAACTGCAAGATTTTAATTAGAAGTTTAACAATTCTTACAAACAAAATAATAAATAAAGTTTCATGTATAATATTCCATTAGCAAGAAAAAGAAATAATTATTTTTTCCTTTTCCAAGTGACATTAGATTCGGTAGAAAAGGTAAAGGAGTTCCCAATATCTTGATTCCCAAGAGGGCTCCTTCCACGTTGGAAGCCATCAATTGAAACAATCAAGATTCTTCCTTCCGGTTTTGGTATATTGACATCCTCTTCCGACAATATCTTTGCTTTAACTAAATTTGCAATAGATACAAGAATAATTTCCCATATGTAGTATGGATCACTGTATTAGATGAACCGCATGTATCATGCATTTCACCTAATGAGCAAAAAACATAGAACAATCCAAGCCAAATCAAACAAGATTGGGAACCTAAGTTTAAACACATATATACCTGATTAAATGACTCCATCGTCACAATGAACAGACAGTTTTTGTAATCGATGGCTATTCCAAAATAACAAAATTTCCTAATACTGTAAGGACCATCGAGACATCGCCACCGCCTCCATTTCCGTCTATGTTATCTTGATGATTCGAGGAAGCTTTACACAACTTACCTTTTTCTTTTTCTTTCTAATTTTTCTCTGTGTAAACAACTTTTCCTTTAGTTAAGATAATAACTATAAGATTTTAATTAGAAGTTTAATGATTCTTATAGATAAAATAATAAATAAAATTTCACATTTAATATTCTATTAGTAAGGAAAATAAATAATTATTTTTTTCTTTTTTTAAGTGATATTAGACTCGGTAAAAAAAGGTAAAGGAGTCCTCAATACTTTGATTCCTAAAAAGGCTTCTTGCATGTTGGAAGCCATCAATTGAAACACTCAAAGTTCTTCCTACACCTTCTTCCAACAACTTCTTTGCTTTAACTAAATTTTCAATAGATGCGATGTATAATTTCCCAGATGCAGTATAGGTCACTGTATTAGATGAATCGCATGTACCATGCATTTCACCTAATGAGCAAACAACATAGAACACTCAAAGCTAAATCAAACAAGATAAGAAACCCAAATTTGAACACATATATGCTTGATTAAATGACTCCATCGTCACAATGATCAGACATTTTTTTGTAATCGATGACTATTCCAAAATAATAAAATTTCCTAATACTGTATGGACTATCGGGATATCGCCACCGCCTCTATTTCCATCTATGGTCTCTTGAAGATTCGAGGAAGCTTTACATAACATATATTATATACAATCAAATATTCACATAATTGCTTCCTAACAGAAAATGAGATACAGATAATAAAGAAAGAGAGGTATTTAAGATAATACTAAAAATCTTGAAGAAGATCGGTCATAGAAGACATGCAGTGATTAGTGTTTGATGAAGAGATTTGTTCTGTATTCATTTGTTCTTTATTAGGGAGAAATTTGTTACATTCCTTTCAGCGGAGCTCATTTCTAACATCAAAATTAGTCACCACGTCGACATCATGTGATGAATTAATGTTAACAGTTTTATTCTAAAAAGTCAATTTAACATAAAATTCATCAACAATTAAAGTCAAAATTATAGAGATATATGCGAGAAGCAACTGATACGACTGTCTCTATTCTAATAATAATGAAGAGGTAACGAATATCTACATTTCCCAGTTATTCCGCTCAATTTTTGGCCTCTCCTAATACACTAAATGTGTTAGCGAAATGGACAATAGAATAAAACAAGATCATGTACTGTAAGTTCTCACCAACGAATTAGTCATGGGAAAAATTGGATTAGAATTTAGAAAAAAAAATTTAAGTCTTAATTTAGTCACCAAATATAATTTAATTTATTAATTTCAATTTTATTTGACTTATTTTTATAATTATTTGAATATAAAAATATTATTACCCCTAATCTTAGTTTTGATTAAATCAAATTTTATCAATTAATTTAAGATAAATTAATTTAATTTTGTTGTGTCTAATGATAATGCAAAAATTATTCTTGCTTTTAGATATTGGTTATATAAAATATTATAATTTGTTAGAGATAGCAATAGGGTCTGGCTTGGGTTGACTAGGCGTGGAACCTTATTTATTGAAAATTTTCGAGCTCAGAACGACGTCGTTTACTTGGCTGTTGACTTTGAACTATGAGTAGGAATCAAGGTGCATGAGATGCATGTAAAGTATGCATTTTTATGTTAATATATGCTCTTGAATCATATCAAATATTGAGATAAAAAAAAGAATCTTTTTCAATTGCCTTACTAAAAGAATTTGCTATCTGATCATGTCATGCTTATTAAAAAAATATTTTATGAGAATATTTTACACACTTTGATGAGAATTGATGGTAAATCAAAAGACAGTTAGATAAGACTTAAAATATATGAATATAAGAAAATATTTGTATTTGAAAATGAGAGATGATGAGTTATACATGATTCCACCTGCTTGTTACATTATATTAAAAGATGAGAAACAAACTTTTTTCAGTATCTTAAATCAATTAAATTTCTTGAAAGGTATGCCTCTAATATAGCATGTTGTATCAATGTACATAATAGAAAAGTTTTGGACTTAGAAGAGCCATGATTATCATTTGCTTCTGCAATGGTTTTTTCCTGCTAGAATACATGAGTGTTTGTCAAACGATATGTCAATAACTTTAGATGAATTGGATTAATTTTTTAAGTAATTATGCTGTAAGATACTAAAACTCACTATAACAAAGTTGAGTATTTGCTATGTTTTTTGGTGACGATTTCAAAATTGTCACTAAAAGTCAAAATCTGTCACCAAAGCCTTTCCATTTTATGTTGTTTTACAAAAGCATCGCTAATTATAAGCCTTTGATGATGCTTTTCTAGAATTGTTGCAAAATGCTCATCCTTTTTTAGACGTTTTATTTTTTTGTTGCCAAAGGGCTATCCTTTGGTGACGAATTTTTAAACCGTTGCTAAAATCCATACTTTTGGTGACGACTAAAATAACAAAATATCTCTCTTATTTATAATTATGAATTCACTTACTTTGCCTTGATCATTTTGTGACTGAACATCATATTAAGAAAAATCAAATTTAATATTATTGAAAATAATTGTAATTTAAAAAATAATTTTAGCTAAAAAAATGTCATATCATTTCAATAATTTATGAAACTATAAATTCAAAATTAATTAATATTACATAGATTTAAACTTTTTATTTTTTTCTTTTAAATTATATGATTTGAAAATTTTATAAGGTGTCACAAAATTTTCAAATAGTGTTAACATGAAGTTTGTAAGATAATGATATATAATTATTACAGAAAAACAATTAATATATTGATATATAGTGAGCAATATAACATAGTGATACATGGTAAGTAATACAAGATTTTAATTAAAAGTTTTACAATTCTTACAGACAAAACAATGAATAAAGTTTCACACCTATTCCTTCAATAATAACAAGAAATAATTACTTTTCTAGATTTCAAGTGACATAAAACTCAATAGATAAAGTAAAAGAGTTCCTTAAATCTGAATTCCTAAGCAAGCTCCTTGCATGTTTAAAGGTGTTAATTGAAACAGTTAAAGATATTCCCTTAGGAGTTGGTTTATTGACTTACTCTTCCAACAACTCCTTGGCTTTAACTGAACTAACAGAAGATACAGTAAATAATTTCCCAGATGCAATTTGAATCACTGAATTAGATAAACCACACATACCGTGCATTTCACCTAATGAATAAATAGTATAGAACAATCAAAGTGAAATCAAACGGTATAAGGAACCTAAATTTGAACACAATCATACCCGATTGAATGATTTCATCATCATCAAAATGAACATACATAATTTTTGGAGTGGATGATTGTTCAAGAGCAACCAATTTCCCTAATCCTATACGGATTAGCGAGACATCGCTATCGCCTCCATTTCCATCTATGTTCTCTTAAAGATTCGAGGAAGCCTTACAAAACACATAGTATATACAATCAAATGCTTGTCTAATAGCTTCCTAATAGAAAATGAGATACAAATAATAAAGAAAGAAAGGTCATTTAGATGATACTAAAAACCTTGAAGAAGAAGATCGTCCAATGAAGGGAAAGGATGATTAGTCTTTGATGAGGAGATTTGTTGTGAATCGATTTGTTCTTCATTAGGGAGAATTTTTCTATATTCCTCCTAGCAGAGCTCATTTCTGTCATCAGAAACTAGTAATCATGCTGACATTCTGTAGTGAATTTATGTTAACATTTTTATTCTGAAAAGTCAATAGAAAGAAAAATAAGTAATCTTCTATAATCTATATAGAAGTAGAGTGTACAATTTAACAAAATATTCACAGAAGAAGCAAAGATCCTCCACACAAGCACATTGTAAGTTTACCACTCACCCTTAAAGATTAATAAAACTAGAGCACATTCTAAGGTTGGAATCAATAAAAATAGTAGCAAATTCCTTGTTAATTTGAAAGAATCAAATAATAAAAGTGAAGTGGATAGGTTAGGTTGCTCTTATGTCCAATAATTAATATTTTGCTTATTGTTATGAACATGACTTAAAGAACAACACCTAATAACCATTTTTAGTACATCACAAAATTAAAGAATTACAAGCTATTTTAACCCAGCATTCATTTCTTAATGTAAAAAAGTTGTCACTTTTTAATGGCTACGTGCGAAAATAGAAAATATGGCTGTTAAAAGGAAAGGATTAATTGATTGAGGCTAAGAAATCACACAAATAAATTCATCAGAACACACTACCTATGTTGACATTATTGTATATTGATAAACCAAACACACGCAAGAGGGGGTGAATTGTGTGTGACTTAAAAAATTTTGCAAGTTACTTTTAGTTTAAAAAGAAATAATAGGAGCTTGTCTATAATTAAAATAGTAGGAGCCTGTTGTGCGATAAGATCCTATTTAAATAGAAGAAGCCTGTTAAGCGATAAAAAGCTTGTTAAATGACAGGAGCCTACTAAACAAAAAATTCTATTAAAAACAATTTAAAACAGAAGGCGCCTATTAAAACTGAAAAGAACCTCTTCCAAGTTGAAATAAGAAGGAGCCTGTTATAAAGTGAAGGAACCTCTTGCTAAAATAAACACAAAAATAATTTAACGCGAAAATTTAAAAGTTAAGAGAAGAGAGAGAAGGATGCAGTCGATTTATACTGTTCGGCTTATAACTTAAGCCTACGTCCAGTCCCTAAGTATCCAACTTGAGTGTTTCACTATAGAAACCAAGTAGTAGTTTGATGAGCCTCTTTAAGCTCACGAGTGCATAGTTTTCAAGGTTTTCCAACCTTCTACGCTAGAAGTGTATAACAAGCTTCTAAAAACTTACAAAAGAATAAAATGTAAAATCAAAAGTAAGTTCTCAAATAACAATTTCTCTCTTGATAGAGTGATTTCACTTTCTAAGG
>JANZXP010000002.1:15274547-15291108 GCA_027576715.1 Erythroxylum flavicans
TATTATTATTATTATTATTATTATTATTATTATTATTATTATTATTATTATTATTATTATTAATTTTCTACTTATTACTATTCTTCTTATTTTTAATTACGGCCATTATATTTATTATAATTAATAAATTCCTTAATTATATTTATTATTAGTATTATTATTAATTATTAATTATTGTCGTCTTAATTTTTTTAATTGTATTATTCTTATTATTTGTAGTTATTATTATTATTATTATTTGTACTTACTATTATTAATTTTGTACTTACTCTTAAAAGTTATTATTATAATTATTAATTTTATAATTTATTATTCTTATTAAATTTATTATTTTGTTATTCTATTATTATTATTATTATTATTATTATTATTATTATTATTATTATTCTAGAATAGTTATTACAATCTACAAGTTGAATGAGTTCACAATGAAAAAATAATAATGAACATCAACATCTTTAAAGAGAACAATATAGTATACATTAACAGCGTCCAATAAATATAACATAGAGTACAACTTAAACAATTATATCAAACCTCCTAACACTGAAAACATAGTAGAAAAGTTTTAAAAAAATGTCAATTCTCATTTTCCCTAGATGTTTGCCATTCGTTGAACATTTCGCGTGTCAATTCAAGTCTTCAATTTGTCCAAGCACTTGTTGGGTCTATAGCAGTTATACGCTCCTCCTCAACAACTGGATTAGTGTGAAAATAATCTCCTAAACCACTCTCTATGGGATCGAAACTCATATCCTGCCTAATAAAATTATGCAACAAACAACAAGAAGATAATATTGCAAACAATATATAATTTATAAGAGAACATCTATAAAAAAAATCAAAATAGTTGAAGACATAAAGTAGAGTAAGAGAGAAAAAAGACGATAATATTTCCAAAGCTAAAAAGAATAGATTATAAAAACTCAAATTCCCATTCTACTTTCATTACCATATTAATTTATTTTAAACCTAAAAATGCAGTCATTCCTAAGGCAACATCCAATTAAACGAACGAAACTCAATTTCCCATTATGTTATTGTACATCACAAATCCTTCTTAACATTAGACCATTAACTGTTATCCATAAATATGGATGTTAAACAATCCTAAGGCCCAATTATACAATTTTATCTAGTCCAAAAGCCCTAAAATCTGAACTACTTAAATCAACCTTCACTACTTGCAACCTTCTTGCTTCTTTTGGAAAGGCAATACCATATATTTATGCATAATTAGTAATCAGATTGTACTAATTATATGGAAAGGCAATACCATATATTTATTCCTTTGCCACATCCTTTTTTAATAGTAAGAAAACCCTTTTGCAGAATCAATCACAGTCTTTGTTTCATTGCACGTAAGACGATGAAGACAACAAGGATATCAAGATAAAGAAAAAGTCTTGACACTTCTTTCTAATTTACTCACTTTCTCATAAATAACAAAGCTAAATAGCCTTTAACATAGTTGTATATTGATGTAGTAATGCTTTGTATGTGGACTTATGATTGATTTATGCATATACCTATATGCACTGTCTAATGCGTCATAAAATTTTCTTGCAAATACAATCTTATCATGACTATTTTACATACGTGCAAGTACTCATTTGGTAAAGCAATGATGGAAAATGACCAAGTATAATAGTATGTAATATCATATTGCTAAATACTTTTCTAGCCAAGGAAGCACACATTTTCTTCTAGCCAACCAAGCACACATTTTCCAATTCTGTCGCATATTCACAATTCACAAGCCCAACAACAAAATAAAAAAACCAATACTGTTGCATATTCACATCTTCACAAGCTGACATTTAAAACCCTTCAAAACCCAAAAACAAAATCAAAAAGGAAAAAAGAAAAAACCCCAAGCAAGTAATGTAACCAGTAAAAGTTCAGCAATAGCCTGCTTTAAACCCAAGATTAATACGATAAGCTTATCTCTGCTTTAAAGTTTAAAAGCATTGTGAACATTGGAAAATTGTAAGATAGCATGGCAATTAATTTTTATTATTTCTTGACTACTGAACACGGAAGGAATCAATCTTAATTAAAGTAAGAATTATTACAAGTCCTTTTCCCTAGCTACTATATTTTCGTACAGAGTTAATAGCTTATTCAATGAATTGCTCAATAAGGAAATACTATTATGACCTATGCATTTTCACACTATACACACAAAACCATGTCATTACTCGTTAAATCCATATCAATCAGGAACAAGATTACAACCAACTGCACTCATTGAACCCCAAAATAAAATCCTCTCAACTTTTCAAGCTTTGAACAAGTAAACTAACATCCTCATTTCAAGCAAATTGCACCAACACTGATCCACCATCAGCATAACAAGAACAAAAGATAAGTCCTTTAACTACTTAGACAACGATAGATGTCCCTCCCAATACTAAAACGAACCACAACCACAACCCATTTACCAGAAACATCGAGAACAAGAAAAGAAAGCTACATTTTCTACCAAGCATGAACCGCAAAAGAAGAACTGCAATGTACAAATACAGCAATAGGAAGAGACTTACCCAGATCGACTAACAAGCTAAGGCTATATGCTAGGTATCTGTTGGCTCCAGTGTATAGCTTCTCAAGAATAACCAAGCAGTATGAAACTTCTACTAGAAAAGAAATAACTATAGATCAAATCTACATAGCAGAATCGACAGGTAAAATGATACAAAGATCGCCTCCAAATCATCAAATAAAGATAGTGAGTGTGGAGAGATCTAAAAGACATGGGCTAGAACGTACCTTTCAGAAATGAAGAGTAAGGTGCATGAGTGAGGTGCTGAAGATATGCGTGAGTGAGGCTAGGTCTACGTAGGTGAGGTGAGCAAGGTTAACGATATTTGCATAAGTGAGGTGAGTGAGGTTAGTGAGATTTGCGTGAGTGAGATCTGCAGAGGTGAGTGAGGGAGTCAAGATCTGCGTCAAAATAGAGAGGGGTATGGGTTGTCCAAAGAGAACGAAAGTTATTCCCAAGATGCGTCGAATAGGTAAAGATGGGGGGGCCTTATCTTTGGCTATTCTGTAAAGTAAGGAATACGTGTTCTACATAAATGTTATTCCGTGGATCAAATTTTAAACCAAACAAAGAAATATATAGTACTTAGGAATAGGAGGGTAATAGAATTTCTATTACCCTCAACCAAACAGCCCATCTCTTAATCTCTTTAAGCAATTCTAAGATAAGATAAAAATCTTGAATGTCAAGCGGATTTGGTCTCAACACCTCACCATCATCACCTCCATCACCGTAAGGTTTTATTCTAACCCTTTTATTTTAAATTTAATATTTTATTTTTGTTTTATTTTATTTTATGTTATTTCCTTCCATGTGTTTTTGTTTGTCTCCTTCTCACATTAAGAACAATGTGTTGTTCAAGTGTGAGGAACAATGTGTTGTTCAAGTGTGAGGATTTGTGTTTTTGCTTTGAGTGTGAATTTTGCATATTGTTATGTTAGTGTGTTTAGGTTGCATATTGTGAATTGTGTGAATGTATCGATGACTTAGATTGAACGAAATTGATTAGTTTTGAACATAATCTATTAGGCTATGAAGAGTCATTAGCTCGCGAAATTAGTGATCTGGGTTAAAATATGTCAGTTAATTAGGATTTAAGTGTTAGTTTATCACCCTATAAGTTGTCAAATTCATTCATAATTTTAGGTATTTCGACTAAGTAGCTTTGCTAATATTTTTTCATAAAAACGAGTAGCTAAAGCAATAAGGTAGGCATTAAAAAAAGAAAAAGTGTTTGTAAATTTAAATAAATAATTATTCTGCTTACCTTCGGGTTATGAATAGAGCTAATAGCTAGTTAAGAACGTGATGTAGTCGAGTAACCCGATTGACACGCATCACAAATGTGTGGTTTCGTATCAAAAGTCTATAATGACATTCCAACCAAGCAACTTACTAAAAACATGACTTAGTTGAGTAACCAGATCGACATTCATCACCAATTTTTGCCTCCATGCAGGTCCATGTCCATAAAAAGTAACAAAAAAGAATGTTTTATAATAAAAACTACCAAACTTGTAAGTATCTTAACCTTTCATGAAAGCATACTTAGGTTTAGTTACAAAGTTTGATTGACCAAAAAATTATTAATGTGTGTGTATAATTGGAAGGGGTGAATAAAATTGACATTTAAGTTTTGATTAATATGTATATTTAGTCCAGAGTTCATAGATGTAGATTTTACATGTTAATAATTTGGAACAACTTGAATGATTTTGTTTAGGGTTAAATTTGTTTCATGATGTTGAAGCCATTACCTCATTATTGCATTATGTGCTTTGTATCTTTATGTTGTTCGTTGTTTTGTTTACTTGAGAACAAACAAACATTTAAGTATGGGGATGTTGATAAGTGTAAATTGCATCGTATTTTAGGGCATATTTTGATATGTGTTTAGTCGTTAACTCGATCATTTAGTATGTGTTTAGGTTAGAATTGTGTTAGTTTGTTAATTATTTGTTTTTTAAGTGTTTTATGGATTAGTACAAGCTTTTGAACATAAATATTATGTTTTTGAGGTACCTTGATGTGTTTGCTAGTGTTTCAAGGTCAGTATCAAAGAATGGAGGAGTTTCGAAATGCATTCGGGCTGAAACAACGGTCTATAATCTTGATAGAATGTTTAGATGTAGGCCACGATTGTGGCCTGCATCGGGCAGATGCACAGTTGCTTACATACTTCACGTTTTAAGAGACTTTTAAAACCTTTTGGACATCGGAAAGATCCTAGGGTTACCCAAAACATAAAGGACTATTTAAAGAAAATTAAGAGGACAAAGGAGATTTTTGCATCAGCCACACTTGAAAACCTAAAGAGAGAATACCGAGAGAGACAAAGAAGAAGAAGGAAGAGGAAGAGGAAGACGAAGCTGACTCAACGAGCTCCCAAGATTAGGAGGTTTCCCGATGTCGTTGCCTTTCGTCGTCTATTCTAAGTCATTATGTCCTTTGTGTTTCAATTTTATTTATATATAGAATTGAGATGGATAGTATGAAGATAGGATTTGGAATATTGATGAGGATCTAAACTCTCCTTTGGGATTCTACTTTGATTTAATGATAATTTAGTCAATTGTGTTTATTGGATGAGTGTCGTGATTTGATTGTATTCTTGCATAATTCGGTAATAAACTGAGAGGGTGAATTGAATGAAAAATGATTAAATCGGATTAATAAAAGTTGGGCGCTTTAATAGAAATCGTCTCAAATCATATTGGTAATTTTGCGGAGAGAGATCTCGTGTGATATTCTGATAGTTTATTAGAATGCTTCAGATCTAATTAGAGTTTTAGATAAATTGTGAATTGAGAAATTGCTAATTCCATAATTTGAATAGGCTTTATAATTTAGGGTTTAATGGTTATAACTTGAGATAGAGTAATCAGCCCTAGGATAGTCTAGAACAGACACTCCATTGACACATAATTGGCTAGGTTAGCATTAATGATAAGTAAAATCCCCTTTCTCATAAATTAGTAAATTCCTTAGGTTAATTTTTATTGTGATTGCATATTGCTCACTTGTTAATACTTTTGCGTTTAATTTCTGATTTGATTGGTTGAACTCAATTCTCGTAATTAATTTCTATTGCGTCTTTTATTTTTAGTTTTATAGTTTTCTGGCCTTAGATTTTATTATTAGATTACTCTCCTTCCTTGAGGTATCGACGCCTTTAATACTATGCTACGAACCATGTGCTTGCAGAATATTGAGGGTTTATAAGATTAAAACTTACCT
This sequence comes from Erythroxylum flavicans, assembly GCA_027576715.1. NCBI lineage: Eukaryota > Viridiplantae > Streptophyta > Magnoliopsida > Malpighiales > Erythroxylaceae > Erythroxylum > Erythroxylum flavicans. Next base: position 15,280,330 of record JANZXP010000002.1, read on the forward strand.
CGATCAAGTTTTTGGTGCCGTTGTCGGGGAAGGAGAAGAATATTTTAGTTCCCTTAGTCTAAAGCGTTTCACTATCTTTTGTAATTGTGCTAACGGTTTACTAGGCAACAAAGTTATAATGAAATTTATAATATTTCCGATTCTATGGAATACATTTAGTAAGACTTGAAACATGACTAGTAGCTTCAGTCAAATTTGATATTACCTATGAAGTATATTTTAATTGATAATTGGAATTGATGAATATCTATAGCAAATAATTAATTTTCAAGATAAATATATTTAACATCAATCTAAATTAAAATGTCACTTATTTAAGTATTTTAAATATATATGAATATGATATAGTATTCATTTTAGGATGAGTGATACTGTCGACTTTGCGTACAAACAAAAGACACAGAAACCATCTTTTAGAAACCTTATTTTTTGATATATGTAATTAAATAATTATGGTTGATCGAAATGTTATTACCAGACTAGTTTAAAGGTAATTTTCTTGACTAGAACTAAAAATTTTGTAGATAATACACATTCTTGTTAAAAAATGTCTTGGGTGTTTAATAAACACGTAAGAGAGTATTACCTTGTGACGTGTTTTGTAAACCAAAATATACTTATAATGAAACGTTTCTGTAAAAGACTATTGACATAATAAAGAAACTAAGAAAAGATAGATATTTCCTAAATTGAATTGTAAAAAGACATTTCCTAAAAGATGTAAATAGATATTAGCATTTGATGCATCTAACGTAAGAAAGTATTGAGATCATCTTCATAACTAATAAAAGAGGTGCCTTGTTGAAGAGCACCATAAACGTTCCATATCCATATTCATAAAACTCATTTAATTGGAATGAAACTCATTTCAAACTCATTCTAACATAATAGTGATGAAGAGTCGAATCATAATGCAATTAATGATGATGATTTTTAATATCTTGATCATGATAATTGAAGGTAATAAAAGTGTTCTTTATATTGTTTGAAATTTAATGTTGGTAACATTTATGTTAATACATATGATTGATGTTTGCGTTATGTTAATGTAGATTGTTGATATTTGACTTCTGTAAATGCGTATTGTAACGTTTGGGTTATGTTGATGCAGATTGTTGATGATATAGATATATTAATGCAGATTATTGATAATTGACTTATGTTAATGCAAATTGTTGATGTTTGATTTATGTTAATGCATATTGTTGATGTTTGAGTTATGTTAATGTGGATTGTTGATGATTGAGTTATGTTAATACAGATTGTTGATAATTGAGTTATGTTAATACGGATTATTGATGGTTGAATTAAGCTAATGCAGATTGTTGATGATTGAGTTATTCTAATGCCGATTGTTGATGATTACGTTAAGTTATACTAAAATTGTTCCTACCCAACAACAACCAGATCAATTAGTTCCTAACTAACAACAATAATCGACCTCATCCACTAATGAAACAAGTCAGTAACAACCTCCATCTCCCTTAAATGGTATAGAGGGATCTGCAGGTTTGTTAATTTTTAACACCTACAAATAGACTTATGCTCAAATATATACTTACATGTTTAATGTGTATTTTCTTATCATTATTCATTTATTGTCCGGTTCTGATATCAACATCAGAAAAAGAGTTAGAGGGATAACCAAAGGTTATGAATTGCAACGAACAGCAAGTTGTCAGTTCATATTGATACTTCGCAAGGTCATCCTCTAGACGAGATTCAATCAACAAAATTGTCTAGTGAGTTGGGGATAATTGCCAGAACAAAATTGCCTTGTCTAAAGCATGCCAAGGAGTTGAAGGAAGATAACTTGTTAGAGAATGTTTTGGATAAAGATTTGGTAAGTTTACAACTTATTTAACTATATGCAATATTATTTCACTTATTTTAAGATTAATTACATTTTTACTTATTATTCATAGATGAAATTGAATGTCGTTGATATCGACAACCCTAAAAGGAACGAGAAATTTTATCTATTATCTATACATTCATAAATCATTATACTAATTACAGTTATCATCTATGCATTCATATAACATTATATTAACTGCCATATATAATTATATTAATTGCAATATAATTAAAAATAATTACAATATAGTAAAAATGGAAAATATGATATCAAATATTAAATCATATTCTTAAAAATTAAATTTAATATTATGACAGTGATTGTAAGTAGAAAAAAAATTGTCATGACCCAACCTTGGATCGTGATTGGCGCTAAAGGAACAGTAAACTTAAGGTTTACTAGACCCTTAGCAAGCTTAAAATGCCATCAAATCCCTATATCTATAGTAAAGATGAATTTTCAAAATGATCAAACTCATGCTGATAGTAATCAAATAGTTCTAACAATATACAATACTCAATGTGCTATAATATTAAGATAGTTAATATAAGGGAAATCCAATATATACAAAACTATTGCGACTCTAGAGTCACAGGTCACTAACAAACATACATTGAATCGCTAGATAGGAAGAAGACGGACGAAGTATCCTGTTAAAAGAGATCTAAAAAGAAGATCCTGAAAAATAGTTGAGGGGAGTCAGACCTTGTTGAATGAATGAATTATGTTATGCTCTCCTAAGGGTTTCAATATATATATATATAATGTATTACATCCATAATGCAATTTCATAACATATTGATTTGTTTATAAACATGCATGTATGCATTTCCCATAACAATATCATGTCACATAATCATAACAATCATAAATAATAGTGGAGGAATAACGAACGACTCTATGACATACCCCTTACCTATAGATTGTAGCCATAGGGGCTCTTTTGTTCCACATGGGTCACTTGATCCAATATAGTGGATTGTCATCTAAGAGCCATATTCAACTGAACCGCCACAGCCTCACTACGACATGATTGTCGTCCGAGAACAAGCTCGATCGAATCGCCCCATCTACGTCGTATCTCAATCAATGGATCCAATGCTAACCTAAATCTATACCTGACCAATTAACTCACTGTGCGCACAAACTAGTGACATCTATCAGGTAACTCATACCACAACAATCCTCCACATCATCATATATCACGACAAGCACAACATTGCACAACCAAAATATGTATACATGTGTGAATCCATATGTATGAATGTCATGCATGCATATGAAAATGATGTTGATTTTCATGATGAATATGAAATTCTAATGTATGTTCGTAACCATGAATATTAACTCACAGGTAGAATGCACTCCTTCGCGTCGAACCTAGTGTCTCGAAGTGGATGCTTATAGAAAGAAAAGTAGGAATGATCATTTGGATTTAAAACTTAAACTAATTTTAGATACCTTCAGAATAGGACCATGACTTAATATTAAGGAGCTCTATTTTCTATTTTAAAAAAATGACGATGTCATGTTTTATGAGGAGTTTATTGAAAATTTGGTAGAATTTACTCTATAAAATAGACATCCCCCTTTCGAAAGAAGGGTCATTCCTGCAATGAAAAAACATTTCTATAACCACTTGTAATCATAGCTCAATTTAGGCCTTCAAACTACATGTCCATACCCAATTGAGGCCACATTTACATCGCAAAAATTCATAATAAATCCAATCATAATTCAAGTATGCCAATTTCTAACCCATACACCCTCATTTATAGTCATTACATCAAGATATTCTCAATTCTAATCAAGAACAACTCAGTTTAATCAATTTCATACATTTCTTTTAAAATTTTTATCTCACAAACTATGAAGAATTTCAATACTTTGCTTTTATGAAAATTGATCTACATAATATTTGAGAATTTTTAAAATTATTTTTGACCATTTCTATGTTGGTTAAAAAATCACCACCATCACCGGAGCGTGGGATACACACACCGACGTTGGAGTGGCAGTGATCTTCACCACCTACCTAAAAATGACGAGCTTACCTCCAAGAATCAAATGACACTAGTCTTGCATCAAAAATCCTCTCGGTTTGAGATAATCGAAGGTTTAAAGCTTAAAGGTGACCCATTTTCGTTCACCAGTAAAATGGGTAGATTGGTATCAAGTTTCCCTCATTTCCTACATTTTTAAGGCTGTTAAACACTATGGTGGTGTTAGTTTTACCAAAAAATGACTAAAAATAGGAGATCGGTGAGTTACCTAAATGAACCGAAACTTTCAGTCGCGATTCCTCCAAATCTGGCTCATCTTGGAAGAAACAAGTTTAGGGATTTTGTAGAACGTCCCGAGAGCTTTCCATATAGCCTTAGGTCATCAAAAATGGTGGTTCGATAGTGAAGGTATGAGTGTCGGAAGTTAGGAGTGAATAGTAACCTAGAGGGAAAAGAGTTTAAGAGAGAAATGAACTTAAGCTTTCTTAAACTCAACTTATACTTTTATAGGATTTTCTCTTTATTGGTCCATTATGAGTAATTTAACAAAAATTTGGATCATTACAAATTTAGCTAAGAATAATTTTATATCAAAAATTTATAAAACACAAAATTAATTTATATTACAAAAATTTATACTTTTTATTTTTCTCCTTTAAAATATATGATTTAACAATTTTATGTGGTGTCATAAAACTCTATTTATTATTTATAAATTCTATACTATTTTATAGAAATTATATATTACAAAAAATTGTTAAATATATAAATATATATACATGGAAAGAATTGGCAACAATTTACAAAATTGTTGCCAAAAACCTCCTTTAGTGACACATCTATCGAAACGTTGCCCAAAGATTAGCACAAAGGACAATCATTTGGTGGCGTTTTTACTAATTCGTCACCAATGGTCAACATGTTGCAACGATTACATGAGATTGTCGTAAGATGCTACCCTATCAACATTGACGATGTTTATAGAAAATCGTTGCCAATTGTCAACATTTAGAAATGTTCAAACATTGTTAAATATAACATGAAAATGAAGCTCCTCAGTTATTTTTTCGTCGTTGTTTTCATTCTACTTCTATCTTCTTCCAGCTTCCGTCGTCGACTTCTTCCAGCTTTTTGGTCTTCTTCGTCATCTCTAATTTATCGTCTGTCGAGGTAAGTCATCCCTCTTTTGCACTTGAGTTTTTATATTATGCTTTCTTTGTTTTATTTAGGTTTCGTATTTTGCTAGGTTTTGTGTTGTCAACCAAGTATGTTGTGGTTTGGTTGATAAGGAATATGCGTTCTAATAATGATGTGTGTTCAAAGGAGATGATGAATGCATCCACAATGGGTTAATGTTTTGCTTAGATGAATTAAGAAGCCTGTTTGAGTACTACCTATAACATGTTTGATAAAAGTTTTACTAAGGGTTTTTTTTGCAATTTATGGGTTGAGTTTTTTTTTTTTGCAATATCTTGTCTAGCTCTCATCCTGTAATTTAGTTTCCTATTTCTCATAAGCTAGAAGCTTCTTCAACCATTTTTCTCCTTTTTTGTAACCTGCAAACAGGTTATCATTGGCTCATATGCACTTAACTTAGAATTAAAGGAAAAGGAGAGGATGACTCATATATACTAAGGAATTTTACATAATCTATAGGTTGTTTGATTTTTTGTGAGAGAACTGTTGTACCCTTTTTACTTTAACTAATAAATAAGATCAATGTTTGGCAACAAACTTTTACAATCTTATTATGGAAATTTTCTTTCTTAAGTGCCTATTGATTTTTAAGGTTGGAGTTGGATTCTTGCACCATATCTTTTGTTCACAAGTTCCATTACATCATTAAATGTAAAAGGTAACAAAAAATGTGCTAAGCTTAAGGATGAAATCGGTATGCATCATGTAAACTGTATGAGGATGCAATTTATTTAAAATGATGTTATTGTTATAATTTCTTCATTTAGGTTGTTTAATTTAAAGTGAAAAAGATGTTCACTTTACGATGATGTGCATGTTATAGATAGATAGAGAAGAAGTATGTAATTTTTCTAATTGGTGATTTTTTAGGTTTCGATTTATTTCTACAAAAAAGGGACTTTTATGTACCTTTGATCTCAATTTGTTACACAAGGTTAGTTTTTCTTTAGTTTAATGTATTTTTTATTCATATGTTGTAGTTCTTCAATTAAGAACTACAAATATTTTGACTATTTTCTTTTCTGATGAATAAAATATATTATAGAGGAATCTTTAGTAGTATGAGGATTAGCATGAGTTAGAATACTTGTATTTTGATGATTTGTATTGTTATTATTATAGCATCCAAACACCACCTATAACTTTCTAAACCAAGTTAGATTATATTCTATATTGGTTGATGAATTAGTTAATGAAAATAGACATGGTTAAATCTATGTATTGAATTAAAAATTTTATTATGTTGTGTACCAAGTCAAAGTAAATTTGATTATTTTATTAAACATGATAAAACATGCACTTAGAAAAATGTTAAAATTGTAAACAGACTATGAGAGAGGAACATAAACATGCAAAAGTAACATTAAGATATTTGATTTAGACATTAACACAATATATTGAGAGATTTTTTATTTTATAAAATTAAGGGACTATTTATAATTTTAAAAAGTTATCCAAAATGGTATTCATTATTAATTGGTATATACCATACTAGAATTAAAAATAATAGTAAATTTAGTCAATTATTTGCGACATTACTTTCTATAAAAATTGTAATGCTTGAAATTTCCAAAACAAGGCAAGGACTAAACTACTGTAATATAAATATTGTTATAAATAACTATATATAAAAATTTAAGAAATTATCTTTGTCACACTTAAACATAATAAAAGCATTTGTGGTTTATCCTTACATCAATTAATATTGAGAAAACAAAAGTTGTAAAAATTTTGATTGAAATATACCCTTCTCTTCCTTTATAATAACATTAGTGTATACCCAATTTCTTGTAGTTTCCTCTTCCTTGTTTTCGTGTTAATCATCATTCGTCCGTCCCTCTAGGTAAGTCATCTAACTTTTATTCAGTTTTGATGTTATGCTTTAATAGTCTGAGTTTTTGTGTTTGAGTTTTGTGTGAATGCAAGGAGGGTCTCGATTTTGGTATGTTATTGTTTGGAATATTGTTAGAATCATTGATGACTAGATGTATAAATTACATAAGTATTTACTGCATATGGAATGAGTTTGATCTTTGATGGATGATCTGTTTTATAAACCATTTTGATAGTTTATAGGCTAGAAACTCTTGATGCAACTCTTTGAGGCTTATCAGTGAAATATTCTACGAGCCTAGGAGTCATAGTGAAAAAAACCTTTCTCGATTCATATGGCTTAACAATGCCACCTACCTTGGTAATATTATGGTGACAAATTGAAAAATATAATTCATAATTTTATACATAAAACATAAGAAATCCACCTTTAATTATTGGTGATCTAGTTTATAAAGCACTTGTATGGTATATAGGCTAGAAACCCATGATGCAGTTCTATTGAGACTTATTAGTGAAATATTTCACGAGCTTAGGAGTCACAGTAAGAAGAGCCTTTCTCGATTCATGTGGTCTAACAATTCCACGTAACTTAGTAATGTTATGGTGACAAATTGAAAACTATAATTCATAATTTCAGACATAAATCATAAAACATAAGAAATCCACCTATAATTATGGATGATCTTTTTATAAACCAGTTGAATGGTATATGAGTTGGCAACCTATGATAGTTGCAACAATTGTATACTTCATTTGAGCATTTCTCATCTATTAATGGTATTTGCCTAAGCCAAGATTTTGTCTGAAAAATTGGGCCATGATTCAATCATGTGCACAACAGAATAATAAAGTTTTTTTAATTTTTCAAAAGTCAAAATCACTTAAAATTATATAATATGATTAATATATAAAATGCAATAAAGTATGAATCATAATACGTATCTTATTCTGTAGTTTAATCTTTTTCTTTTTGTTTTTTTGCACTGTTCCTGAAATGAGTTCATTTCAACTATTATAGTCATACACGTGTCTAGTTACTAACAGTATCTACAGAACAAGTTGAGAGAACTTTACAACTGTTGTAGAGAGAGTTAGGTAAGAAATGATAATTTCCTTAAAGTCTAAGTCTATTTATAATATGTTTTATGATAAAGTCCATATATGTTTTAGTCTTTTTTACTAAGCTTATTACTATCATTTATTTGATATGGAATGCTATCACACTCAGTCAATTGATGGTAAGATTTGATTGGATGCTAGGTTTGAACCAATTAATTTAGAAAAATTTAAGACTTATTATGACTATCCTAATATGTTTCAAACTAACTGCTAGAATTATGACATTTATTCTTTTTAGATCATTGATCAATGTTACAATTAGATGAGATTTTTCCCTTGAATCGGAATTGCATATTCTTGAATTTATTCCTTTTATATTTAGTTAATTTATTTTGATTCCTTGTTAATTTTAGTTAATTAATCCAAACCCCCCCATTTTATTTTATTATTTGAAATTAAGAAACTAGTGTTTTGTTTTCTAGGGATTCAACCTGATTCTATGACTATTACAAGAAGTTTAGAGAATTAGAATTATTTTGGGAGCTTCAACATCCTTTCCTATGTTTATAAAATTAATTTTTAATGTGCTCTCTCATTCAAAAAGTTAGATTTAGTTAAGCATCCAGCAGGTCAAGAACTAAGTTGTACAACCCGACTAAACGTTGAAAAAGAACCACTCTTTTGCCAAAAGGTCGTTATTTTCCATTAAAAAGAACCACTGAGTGCAGTTGGGAGGCTCACCATATGTTTCAAAAAGCTTTATATATGATGCCCACAAAATATTTGAAGTCTAAATTCATAATTAAAATGCTTTATGAATTTATATGGTACATTTATAATTTATATAAATCTTATTATGTATTTTTCTGTTCACATAATTATTATGTCTTTATTTTCTTGTTATACATGTATTATGAATAAAATTTGAATAAAATGTATAAGTGATTAATGTTGTTATTAGGGTTTATCCACAACAACCTTTACTATACAAAATCATATGTTTATGTATTTAATCACATAATGTGTTAAAGACATTTAATTTTAGTTCATTGTTTTAGTATAATAAACTTTATCCTATAGGAATTTTTGTTATATTAAAATAATTGTCCAAGATAAAATATTAAAACTCTCCTAATTTACCCATAAAAATTACGAATAAATAATATTTTAAATAGTTTTATCATAAAATTTGCATAAATCTTGATGAATTAAAAAAATTAGGCCACATGCAATTTTCATGTCATTAGATTTATGTTACATAGCTATGTTTTGCATTGGTGGACATATGGTTGAAATAGTTAGCCTCAAATTTTGTTTACTAAGCATGTATGTTTATAAATGTAGCAATTTAAACTGTCGGTATCAATTTTGACATTCTTGAGCTGAAATGGGAGAACTGTAAGATTTAGAAGAAGAGAATTCTCCTTCATTTGAGGTGGTTGGATATTGATTATATTATAAAGAAAGAGGAACCACCTAAGGATATTAATGATAGTTTTATATATGTTAAAGTCCTTTATGAGAAATGGGGACAATCTAACTGGCTAAGTACCTTGTTCATAAAAACAAAATATCTGTTGCCATATGTGGTTTTGTCGATCAACATAATGATGTCCGCACTTTGCTCAAGGTTATTGATGAGCAATTCGAAACCTTAAATAAAGTACTTGTAAGCACCCTAATAATGAAGTTCTTCTTAACGAAGCTTATCACAGTATGAGGTGTACGTGAACACATCATGAAGATGTGGGATATTGTGGCTCAATTGAAGACACTTGAGGTTAGGATGTCAAATTTGCTCCTTGTACACTATATTTGTAAAGCACTCCCACAACCATATAATACCTTTAAAATATCTTATAATACACATAAAGAAATTGGTCAATCAATAAAGTAAAGGACACGTGTGTACAAGACGAGGGAAGGCTATTAATGGAACAAGAAGAAAGTTCTAATAACGCACATCTAGCAACTCAAGTAAAGCCTAAGAGTCAACGCAAATAGAAGGAGAAGGGTAAAATACCTGCCCAACAAAATATCAATTATGAATCCAATTGTTATTTCCATAAAAAGAAAGTGCATATGTGGAAGGATTGAGAGAAGTATAAGAAATGAATTGAGTCTAAAAAGAAGATCGCATAATTATAATTTAATGAAATAAATTCGTAGACAAGTCATGGAAAAGAGAAGAGAAGGAGTCAAAATTGACTCAGGATTATTTTATAGCATTCAAAGCTATGGATATAATTTTTGTATTACTCTAATAACCAATAGGATCTGGACAAGTGTTATATGTTTATTTCATAATATTTTTACATGCATCAATAATTTCTGTTCTAGTTCTAAAGCCAGACTCGTTTCCAATTACTTATTTTCTTATTTTAATATAATTTAGAAAATCATAAGCGGAAGTTGAAGAACAGAAAAAAGAGATTGTCCTTGAAATAGGACAAAGATAAATATTAACATGTTCCATCTTATAACAGGATGAAACATACACACTATGCATACAAGAAAATGAAGATCATCAAGTAATTTTAATATGAAATATTTATTTGCGCATTTTAACTTGTAAATAATATAAGCAACGGAATTAAACAAAGAACGAAGAAGCATTACATTACATATGGATGGAGCCCCTCAAGAAATCCTGCGGGTGCCCTTTTGTTGGCCACGCACTCTACAGTCTGTTTGGTTACTGTCCCCATGGTGCTGGGACGGAACGAGACGGAAATGTGGAGACGGAACGGAACAAAAATTGGAGACAGTGAGCTGTTTGGTTGCAGGGGACAATTGTCTCCGTCTCGAGGACAGAAATGTGTTTGG
>JANZXP010000002.1:15362699-15380386 GCA_027576715.1 Erythroxylum flavicans
TACATTCATATAAAATTATATTAATTACCATATATGATGATGATGATGATTATGATGATGATGATGATGATGATGATGATGATGATGATGATGATAAAAATAAAAACAAATTGCAATATAGTAAAAAATGGAAATCAATAAATATTAATATCATATTCTTAAATTTCAAATTTAACTATAAGCCTAAAATACCTGGGATAACTTTATGGGAATTTTTGAAATTTTTTCTTTTTTTTGTTACTGTAGCATTCCATACGACTGACGTGGCCTCCACGTCATTGCACGTGGCTCGGGGCCGCGCGTGCGTCATACACACACCCCACGCGCCGACGTGCAGTTACTGTACGGCTCATGCAACACACACGCCGTCATGTGTCGCCTATTTGCACATGCCACATGTCCTCTCTGGATGGGCCGCATACCCACACCTGTGGGAGCAGGGGTCAAGTCCTGCCCGTGCGACGCACGCCCGACATGCGTCACGCTCCCCACAGTGAGACGCGACAGTACACGATTGGAACATACGTCGCACATGCCAATAGCACCGCCTCCTGCGTGCCACTGTAGCATCGTCGGGGGTGTGCACACACCTCCGATGCTAGAGGCGATTTCCGACATCTCATAATCTCATTTTTCGCTCTGTTTGGCCCGTTTTTGAGCCATTTTAGCCTTATGTATACCACTTCTACGTAATTATAAACATAAAAAAACCAAAAAATAAATCAAAAACGAAGAAAAACTATATGAGATGAAAAATCAAAAAACCTTCGTTTTTGACAATCCGATCACGTAACCGCTCTGATACCACGGGTAATACGTAGCATCGGCCTTATTACGTACCCAAGATAGTTCATAAAAGGATTAAAAATGAAGGAATGCAGAATACCTAATTTCGGTTCCATCTCTTGTTCCGAAACAGTTTCCAGGTACTAAAAGAGCTCTAATCTTTCGAGAACTTTACGGAAAGTATTCACTGGCACGTGATTTAGGCCTTTCTATAATTTTCTCAATACGTAAGTTCTCTTAAAGGGTGAGAGATTCTGTATGCTTACGATTGATATGAGCAACTGTAGGAGACCATAACCTATTTATATAGCTTCCATATTGGACTTTTCCACCACAAGGTCGATATGGACTAGGTCCACACTAAAAGGGATCTATTTTTCACTCTAACTTTGACCCATTAATCTAGATCATTTATTGGGCCACTTTATTACCCTTATCTGGATCAAATTACGTAACTTAACTGGTAATTAATTGAAAAACAAAAATTACAATTAATAAGTATCCATCAAATAGGAAATTGACAAAATTGCCCTTAGGGGCAAAATTGTCTTACTCTGGAAACACTCCGCAGATCCCAACTGTACATAATTCCCCTTTCTGACACCGACTGTTGCACCCACCAGAACGTCTCTTGTCAAACGAAGCATTCTCACACATTCCTCTGCAACATATCTCAGTCTACCTGCACTTTTATCCACATATTCCACAGTTCAAACGGTCAGTTTTGACATTTACACATTTCTTCTTGCAGCAATCGGGACCTGGACTGTTCTTCAGACAACTCACACGAGGGAACTTATTGCATGTGATGTTGGTTCTGAGGCTCTGCTGGGCCATGATGTGATTGAATTTACTTGGTCAATTTCGGACAGGGAAAATTCAGCTACCGTGACCGATTTCTGGACATGATTATCTAGATGCAGAGCTCCAACCATTACAATTGTTGTTAATAAAGAAAACATTAGTTTCAGAAACTTCATGGTTATTGATAATCTAAAATCATTATTGACTAGGAAAAATGTAAAAAGTTTCTGCTTCTAGTAGGAAGAGAACGCAGGAACAGAAAACCTCACCACTCTACTTTTGGTCCAATATTTTAACTAGTAGGTTGCAGATAACATTTAATATGAAATATATTGCAGAGTAATTATTCTCATGCTATTCATGGCAATCTCTCAGCCACGATTTTAGGGCCTCAAAAATGATCCTATGCTTCTTTTAAACTCTTATTTTGCCATTTATAGATCAAAATGTCCTGCTTAATGCACCTGGAATTGATTTTAATTAACTTTGATATGTTCCTATCATCATATGTTTATTGCCTAATGATCATTTTGAACTCCTTTAGGGCCAAAAGGCAAGCTTAAAAAGAGGTTTAGAATAATTAGAAGCAGACAGGTACATGATAAAGATCAGAATAATATCTGATTTGATTTGTGCTGTTCAAGCAAGTCTGACAGGATTCTTTAAGCTGACAAGAAAAGAACATATTCTAAACAACCAGTACACATAGTAATTGGGGGTTGGAAACCTAGTTCATGAAACAAATTGTGAGATAACCATGAACTCCTGACAGAGTCATATATGTTGTTGTTGCATTATGTGTTCCTCAATTTACACAAGGTTTGCTCCCAAAGACTATGAATGTTTGTTGGCAAGTAATCCTGGTCATCCTTACATTTTATTCGCGTGCTATTACTGCAGAATCAAGTTCATGCAATGTGGATGTCTCTGTATTGGAAGCAGACACACAAAATCATGCAGGTCAAGTTGGGGATAATATTTTTGTTCACGAAATGGAGAATGGAGTAACAACTAACCTAAGATCTCCAAAGGGTCAACGTGGGAGGCACCCCAAGCATCCCCTCAAGAGTGTAAGGAACAATTTTGATTTCCTTTTGCATTTTCACGACAGCAAATTTTTTTTTTTTTGGGATAGAAGAATGAGTCATGAACAAAAACAGGTTCCTTTGCTGCTAAAGATCATAGGATGGGGAACTCTGCTGCCTTTGGGGGCAATTGTTGCAAGATCCTTTCGAAAGTCTCCCCTGAAATGCGAGGAGTGGTACAACATTCACATTTTGTGCCAGACTCTGGGATATGTCGTCGGTACACTTGGCTGGGCCACTGGAATCTTGCTTGGAAGCTCTTCCAAGCAGCACAACTTGAAAGCTCCCCGGATTCTTGACATTGTAATATTTACGTTCGCAACTGTACAGGTAAACTTTCCAGCTTTTTGCTAATACTTGCATAAATCTTTCATCATCTATTACATGTCTGATTGTACATATACATCTACAGATGCTTGGTCTTTGCTTGCAACCAAAGAGAGAGGACGAATTCAGAAGGGTGTGGGAGATATGCCACCAAGTTTTAGGCTATGCATTGATTGCTATGATCATAACAAACATTTTCATTGGGGTAGGCCTACAAGGTCATGCAGAAAAATGGAAATGGGCTTATGTAGGGTTCCTTGTTCTTCTATTTTTCACTGCTTTAGCTTTGGAAATTTTTAGACGTGTGAAGCACAAGTCTCACCTGCAGCAGATGCCGCTTCACAGCAACTTTTACTCTACCACTTGAGTTCAAATGCATGTGGAGTTGTTCATTGTTCCCAAATCTCACTCACCTCGGAGAAAATTTTACACAGTTTTTCCAATAATAAGATTCTGTATCGCACTGTAAAGGAAAAGAAGAGTTGTGGGATGTAAATTACAAAAAATTAATAACATTTGCAGGCTCTTTAGATTAACCTGATCAAGAGGAGCTCCAGCGCAACAAGCCAAGAACTAATAATGCAGTGTTAAGTGACCATTTTACCACCACAACTTAAACTGTTGTGTGAAATCAACTTAATTAGTTTTATATATTCATTAACACACTCCCTCAAATAAAAATCCTTTGAACTTGAAACTTATACAAGCTCACTCTACCTTATGCTAAATAATAAGTGGACAGTAAGATTTAAACTCACAACTACTTGGTCATAAAGACTCTGATATTATGTTAAGCGACAATTTCACCACAAAAGCTTAAACTGTTGTGTAAAACCAACTTAATTAGTTATATATATTCGCTAACATGTAGTACGATGAACGTTTCTATTTTTTATTTTTTTAGGTAAAGCTTCTAAATTTTATTTATTACTTGTGATTCAACTACTAAATGGTGTAATAGTATTTGACTATAATGTTTTATGCAAGTTATGTAGCTAAAGAAGGGGTTGGCTAAAAGAGAAAAGAGGTTCTGCGTGGTTGTACAAAAAGCCAATCTGCCAATGGACCTAACATCGATCTCGCGCCCCATGTAGATGGACATCAAATAATATAAGCATATTCACAACCTAAAAAGTCTACAAGAGAGAATTTTAACAAAAACCACCGCCATAGAATAGACCTTCCATGAAACTAATTATGCTTTAATTACATTGAGACATCAGATAAACTCTAGCCTAAATACTAATGGTATCGAGGATTATAAAATAAACGATCTCCGATTTCATTCTCATCAAAATTTGAACGAATCGCACCCACATGTTGTCCCTATGCCCTTGTCTTCTGATTTCTGTAAGATATGTGTATAATTGTAACTGTGTAACTGACCTAGGAATGCCCTCACTTTCTATTATATTGATCAGTTGATGGTTAGGATTGGACCAGATAGTGTTGCGTATTATGTTATGCAGGTGTGGCTAATAATGCAGATGCATCAAAGGGACCAACAACACCCTCACTCAAAAGGCGCATGGCGGCTCCTCGAGAGAACTTCCTCGCAAATAGAAAGCAGCAAACAGATGTTGAATTAGTATGACACCATTCTGTTCTGTACTCGGTCTCATAGTATACATGATTGATGTCCTGTTGAATCAATAAGCAGAAGAATTCAAAAGTATGAACCAAGCTTATAGGTTTGGAACTGAATCCAGAACAGTACCAGAAAGCTCAAAAAAATGACACCAAATCCAGAAATCAACAGAAAATTGTAAAGGAACTGCAACAACATCACAATGTCCAGTGATGTGAATAAAAAACATTTATGATGGGCGTTATCAACTTTCTCATGTACACAAAACGAAGCAATCAGAAGAGCAAGGGTGAAGTAGCCAGACAGCTCAACACTCCAGGTTGTTCAAAATGAATTCTTTACATTCCCTTCTTTTGGAGATGAAAGCATTACATTACACATATAACCCATTAATCTTGGTAATAAGAGAAGAAAGGAGCCAAAATAATAACCTTTATCTGTTTGATCTTCATAGGGCCTGCATCTGCATAGGTGAATGTGAAAGGGTGCCAGCCTTTGTTATCCATTTTAGCTGCAGACATGTTCCATTCTGTATAAGTCAATGTTCTTCTTTCCAGTTCACCTTCCAGCCCACGCATCTAAAATAAACACGTTCAAGAGAAAGAAAAGTCCCAGTTAAGACTACAACATAATGAGCTCCTAAGGACTGCATTAACAAGAGAAAAGGTCAACACCAGTTACAGAGTCACGGGAAGGGTTCAACTTCAGAAATAAGAAATCTAAAAAGGACTTACAGTTAACAACGTTTGAACATAGTGCTCATCAGGGATGCAGTTATGCTGCTTCTGAAGTTTCTGCATTTAATTATGCATGGTTAGATTAATAGATCAGTTCCTTCAAAGAAAAACAAATAATAAAGAAAATACTATATAGAAGTCGTGACTAGAGGTCCTATCTCAGTTTACCTTTCTTTGAAAATTTACGGCTTGTAAACATGTGAACTTTATGTTCCTTTTGTAGCATGCATCTCATTAATTTGGTCATAAAAGCACTTAAACAGTCTTATTGATTTTAAATAAATAGGCCCACAAAACAGAACATTTCGGGAGAATGAGAAATCACTTAGCAAAACTAAAGGGAATGACAGAAAGGGTTCAACAGAGTAGTCCCATAAACGATCAGCCAACAACATCAAATTTTCGAATGTCTGAAATTAGCTATTTCTTCACTTAGATTACTTAAATCTTCATTATGCAGGTAAGTAATTGAGTAAAACTTACAATATTCAGCTTTCCCTTTCCAACGCCAAGGGGTGGGCGCCGCTGCAGAGACAGATAATGTTGCCATAAGATGCAGATAATTTGGTCAGTAATTTCACATTATGCAAGTTATCTACAGTCTAACATCCTCTGATAAAATTGCAGAGAAATGTTATCATATGAATGCTAAGATTGCTAATGAAATGTTAATACTGTTGCATATTCAAAGAAACAAGGATTCTATTGTCTTCAATGAACAGGAAGATGTGTAAATTCATCTCAAAATAATGTATCAGGCCCCAGATGCAACAGCTTACCTTGCAAAGTTTATTAAAGATGGGAAATACAACTCCATCATCAGCAATTACTTCTGCGTGACTTCGCACCAATGCTATCCACTGATATCAAGCTTTATGTTAGTCTACTGATTGCTAATACAAAAAATAAGAAGGATCAACTTAAGCCTAAGCAGACAACTGTAGGATCACATCTTTAAGTTGTAAGGTTCAACAAATACTGCTAAACTAAAAATTATCAGTCTGGCATTTGATACTTTCAATACTAAATGCCAGTTTTGGGAAGAGGGAAAAAAAAAAAAAGTGCCATGGAAATTTTCTAGCAAATGTAAGCGATCAAATGCACTACTATAGTCTTGCAATGTTCACTCATCCCTTTTTACCATGTTCTGACAAGATAATGATCTGCATAAATCAGTTGAAGGTTTTATTCTATGGTGTCAACTGATAGGACTTGTTTAACTGTAATTAACTTGTTGGAATGTCTCATTGTAGAGAAATCTAATAATCACAATTTTGACTGATTGTAAAGCATTCTCATATCATGATAGCAGTTCATTTCTTGTTTAAAATGAGCACCAATTTCATAAGAAATAGCTTTCTATAAAATTGATATCAGTGAGGCCACAAGCTGAAAATTTCTTCAGTTATAAGGCTAAACAACCCTCATCGATAATCAACTCAAGAGTTCAAGTAACATAATCCATTAGCCATTCTTTAGTGCGATGTATTGGTATACAAATCAGTGAAGAAGCACCTGGGAGCCTTTTCTCCATTTTTTCTTAGGTATAATAGGTGACATCTTTGGATTATAGCGACCTTCTTTTGCATCAAGAAAGCTGCAGGATAAAGCAACTGCTAAATCTTAAGACTTCAAATTTTCGTGCAACTGTTGGTAAGACACCAAAAATAATAGTAGAGCTAAGCTTCCTAGCTACCTGTCAACAAAACTCCTCGGAGAAGCCATCAGATAGTCGTATATGTAACTAAAGTTGTACAAAGGCACACAACTGCAACGCAGAAAATCTCTTAATTCAATTATAACCAATGACCATACTAATTCAGCATTTAAACCCCCACCCCCAAAAGAGTAATAAGATTTATTCTGACTTGCAGAGGATGTCCTAATTTCGAAACCAAATAACTGCTCCACGTCACCTACTCAGGCACTCGAAATCCACTTACTAATCCAGGGAAAAGCCCCTCAACAAGTAAAGAGATAGATTGATGACAGAGCAAAAGAGAAGCAACCTGTCAGAGAGAAGAACAAATCTTTGATTAGCAGGATCTTCCAAAGCAGCTGCAAGCAGCAACCGCTCTGCTTCAATCATACTCGATTCTCCCCACGTCACCTAAGATTTCGTTCAAAGAGATTTTAGGAAAGGTAAGAAGTTGAATCAAATTTAATCAAACTGCTATGGTAAAATACTAACTGCAGATACTCTTAGTTAAGTTTCAGTTTCCCAGGCAGAAGAAGGAATTGATCAAACCTTCCATGCGGCTATTAAAAAACCATAGCAAATCAAATAAAAAAGACCATATACCTAATCACGAACTTAAAAAAAAAAAAAAAAGAGGACAGAACCTGCAAGTTTGCTTGTAGCTATAAGAGAATCACCTGTATACTATTCTTCAACTGCCGACCGTAAAAGAAATGCGACCTTGTGGTTGACTCATCGAACTCAAACCCAGGCGTTGAGTGAATATAAATCGAGAATTTCGACACATCAGCGTTCTGGAAACCACTCCGTTTCAATACCAACTCCCATCATTCTCTTTTTCCTTTTTCTCAAGAAAGTGACGAAAAATTCGTACTCAAAGCTATAAAAAATAGTACCTCGAAAAAGCTGCCCCATAGAAAATCCAGAGGGAGGTTACCGCGAACGAGAAAAAGAAAGGCGATTTTAGGAAGACCCTCGAAAGCAACACGAGAAAGACGAGATCTTTTAGGAGAAAATGAATCTGGAGACGATAAATTGGATTGAGAATGGAGTCTGAGCAGAGCGATCAAACAGAGACTGACAGAGAGAATAAC
This sequence comes from Erythroxylum flavicans, assembly GCA_027576715.1. Classification (NCBI taxonomy): domain Eukaryota; kingdom Viridiplantae; phylum Streptophyta; class Magnoliopsida; order Malpighiales; family Erythroxylaceae; genus Erythroxylum; species Erythroxylum flavicans. Next base: position 15,370,820 of record JANZXP010000002.1, read on the forward strand.
AAGCAGCTTCCAACCAAACCAAAAGAGATGTCGTACGGGTAGTGCTGGAGCTTTCTTGGTCATGGTTCTTCCTGCAAAAGTCGCAATCTTTTTCATCAAAATCCAATATCCAAATCCCAAAACTTTGATAAACAAACGACAAAGGCACTAGTTCATTGGGCTTTTATCTAAATATGGAAGGCACAAGAAAACCTGAGATGGAGAATAGTACATTGAAGCATGAACAGGTTCAAAGAGAGGAACATATGGGACAAGAGAGCAAATTTATGAGGTGGCAGATTAAAGAGGCGTTAAAGTGGATGTCTCTGATATCTTGCTCTCTCCGTGAAGCGAAGACAAGACAACAGTCGGTAATCTGTAAATTGTAAAAAGTCAGACATTTACGTTTGGTAGAATATGTTCACAACTTGGTACTGTGGAAGAAGCGAAGTAAGGTGTCTTTCGGAGATTTGCATATAATTCGAATTAAAAAAATGGATTCTCTTCAAAAGAAGATCAGGATCTCGGCGCGCCGTCGAGGGAAAGCAAACATGAGTTGACATTTGTACCTCCATACTATACTGTGATTCTGTGCCAATATACCCAGGGGAATGAAAGATTGGAAGTTATACCGTATATCTAGATACATGGAATGATTTTATATGAGAACTAGGGACGAGTTGTTAGACTTGTAGTTGAGAGGTTGCTGTTAAAGGAAAAGGCTTTGGATGTACAGCCAATCTGATCATGAAATTTACCATTACGATTTTGTCACCCTTAGCTTCAAATCATGTTCCAGGACCTGCAACTAAGTTTCATTCTAGTTCTGATTACATTCACTTGGTAAATCCTTTGACAGTTGCAGTGCTGGTGTGAATGGGCAAGCAAAGTATCTTTGGAAAGACTTCACATCATGCAGCAACTACAGTACTCAACCCTTGTTTACAAGAAAATTCGTAACACAAACTTTGTTAACTCAATTTAAGGTTCAAGATAAATACATGCACTCAAGAACCTTTCTCCAGGTGCTTGTATCGACAAAAATTTTCTTTTGTATACTCAAAACATGGTATATGCCTCTCTCAAGAAGAATTTTATACACATCCTCGAAATGGTAAACTTTCAGCTCTTCTATTTCTGAATGCTTCTTTCAACTTTCATTTTAAGTTCAGCTGCCAGAAGTATACTAGTAAAGATTTTCAACAGGATTTACAATTCTTCCACTTAAGATGCATCCACAACATTAGTTCAGGTATGCTGTAAAATTGATTATCTGACACCTGCCTTGACATTTTGAGGGCCCAAGATTACGTTCAAAATCTTTCCAGGCACGAAAATTCTTTTCTTGACAGATTTTCCATCAAGATACTTGGATAGCTTCTCATCCTGTGTAGCCAAACTAAAAGCATCGTCCTCTGAACATCCTTCTTCAACCTGTATGGTACCCCTTGTCTTGCCATTGATCTGAACTGGTAGAACTATGCTGGAGTCCTTCAGGAAAAAAGGGTTGGCCTGCAATACAATGACAAACATAAGAATTTGTGTTTGTAGAAATTTAACAAACTTAGGAATGCAGACGGTGTCATCATTCTACTTTTTGTTTTCTACTTCAACATTCCTCCAAGCTAGAAGAGGTACCTATCAAGTTCTAGTTGCAAATCAGGAGTCAACATATGGATTTTAGAACCAGAATATAAAACGATTCCATAGTAATAACACATCTATTTTATATCACAAGGGGTAGCACATAATACAGAAGTAGGGTTGTTTCCATTGCATAATGTATAGACATGGAAAATATTGGTAAGTCATAGATTGTTGAGAAACAGTAGTACGATAATGATTATGAATAAAACAACATAAAAGTGAGAAGGAAACCAAACAATAAACATTCCAATGAATAACCTAAGGAAAGAAACAAGATATAACCTCAGGAAAAGGTTCATAAGCCAATGAAGCTGAGTTCCCAAAACGAAACCAAAGTTCCTCGGCAATATGAGGTGCATATGGTGACAGTAATAAAACAAAATCTTCAAAAACTGATCTCGGAAGTTTGTCCCACTTTTACATGTAAAAATTGCATTAGAGCGCATTAAGTCAACTAGAAAATTAAGGCTGATAAACAAAAGTAACTATACGAAATATGGAGAGGGGTAAGATTATTTGGGCATCAAGCACCAAGTATCCAGTCTTTGGAAGTCAAGAAATAATAGTTATATCGAAAAACCTTGTATGCTGCATTGATGAATTCCATCATTGCAGATATTCCTGTGTTGAATCTTGTTCCTTCAATTTCCTCAGTTACCTGTCATCCAAAATTAAATAGCAAGAAGATTCATTATGGAGTGCTACATGCCATTATTGACTTCTGCCTGCATTAACAAGAAGTTGAAGCAAGCTTTCCAGCCACACTTCAAAAGGTATCGTGGAAACCCAAATGCACTGGCACCATACAGCTAAATGAGTAAAACATAAAGAAGAATCCAGGAGAACGACAAGCTAATCGTGAAAACAGAGAGAATGCACTAATAGACTGATAAATAACCTTAGCTATGCATCTATGGAGAGACTTTAGCTGCTCAGAAGTCGGTTCCTCATCAATTGTCACTGTTCCATCTATGAAAGAACCATCAGGTAAAGGTGAACCAACAATCAGCCTCCAAGTTCTACCCAAAAACCGATATACGCCTTCAATTCCACTAGTACTCCAAGTTTTTGAATCTCTAAAAGCAAAATTGGAGGAAGCCAACATGTAAGCAAGCACCTCTACATGCACCTTCTATAGACTTATGATTAAGAAGTATACCTAAATGGTCCCATAAACATCTCATATAACCTAAGGGAATCTGCACCATACTCAGAAACAACATCATCTGGATTGACAACATTTCCCCTACTTTTACTCATTTTGTGAGCTCGAGCAATCAGAAGAATATCAGGATCAGTTTTCAGTACAAATCCATCCCCGGATTTCATCACCTACGTAGACAGTTTACTGTCAGAATCAATTATCTGAAACACCGAAACGAAAGCCCTCCTCAGAACAATGACACAATGTATTCCCTTCCTCTTGCACAAATGTATCAGCATCAAATGTAGTAAAATACTGATACATATAGGTCTTACCTTCTCCTCAGGAATTATTTCTTGATGAATTTCTTCTGACGTATTAACTGAGTCAGCAGATACATAGTTTCCCTCCGAGTCTTTATAAGCCATGTATTGAACCTGCCACACTAGTTATTACAAGTTCATAATATTGCTTATTGTTGCTGGAAAATCGTACTTACTTCCCCAAGGATAATTCCCTGGTTTATGACACGCTTGAATGGCTCTTTGGTTGACACAACACCAATATCATAGAGAACCTGCAAAAGAATTTCAATCAGAAGTTACTTCTTGCAGAAAGAAACAAAATAAAATTGAATAACCTATTTGAATGAAGACAGCTCACAGCCAATTTAAGTATTATTATCTACTGAACTCTATATCCAAGAAAGTTGTATGTCATCGAAACAGCAGCATAAACAGCCCCATTTTACTCAATAAGCTATAAAATTCATGTTAGTTTGATTAGCATAAACATGACCAACAACCTATGCCTTCAATCACAAAAATAGAGGGAAAAAAAGAGTTTTTGGAATTTCAATTAACAAGAGACGCAGAAAACATGAATAGGCAATATGAAAGCAAAAAATAATAGGAACCCGATAGTAAGTTAATGAGGAGGAATAGAAGATAGAATAGAAATTCAGTTAGCTATTACAAAGTTATGAAGGTTCCCTACAAATTCAACAGATGGGGGCCATAAACCTTATGCCAGAATCTTGCGTAAAGTAAGTGGAGAACAGCATGCTCAGCACCACCCACGTAGACATCAACTGGGCTCCAATAACTGAAGGTGAAAAGATTACCAAAAGAAGCTAAAAGATTATTGAACAGAATATTAAACATGTATTTGCACCTACAGAACAGGGTTACTTTTACATAAGAAATAAAATTGCACTTACATCTCCTTCTTCTTATCAACTAATTCTCTAGAGTTCTTTGGGTCCATATATCTCAAATAATACCTGACAATGATTCAAAGTAAAGTATAAGCATGAAATTTCAAGTATCCATTACTATCATATCAAAATTTGAGAACCAAAAGCATCAAAACTCAGACTATCAAAAACACTTTGGAAATGGGAAACAACAAGAATTCAATTTTAAGAAACTCAAGTGTGTCCTAACAACAGTTAACTTATTGAAGAACCATGACTGCCCCTTACGCCTAACAATTACAAAAGAGAAAAGGTTAACAACACCTAATATCAAGCAACCTGACAGAAACCCTTTCCTATTAAAATCTCCAACTGATTCTCAACAAAAGATTTCAAATTATTATGTCTTCATGTTTTCCCATAAAAGAAAGGAAGGCTCTAAAACAAGACACTTGAGTAGACATAACAGGAAGGAAGGATTAAGTATAAATATAATAACTATTATAATAGTTGAAAAATAATGTGTTGCAAGAAACTAACAAGACAAAACTCGGGATCAACAACACCAACTAAATAAACAAAGAATGACACCACAGAAGAAGCCTTAAGGAAACAAGAAACACATTGTTTCAATTAAATACTCTTGTTACGAACTTATACATGGCTTATGTCGTCTATTGACAAATATTTCATTTATGTTTCTTATAGCCTTTGTGTAACAAACAACTACCCACGCAATCATAGAATTGTTTTTCTTTCTTTTCTCTCTTGTTCTGAAGCTCTTTGGATTACCTCTCTTACTCTCCCCTCTTCTCCTTCCCAAATTCTAGCGAACAGTGTTTCACACTGGGTCGCATCCCTATCAATCTCTAGATGAAAATGGCAATTATCATTTAGAAGGGAGAGCTCATGAATTGTACCAATTACTTTTAAAAGATAGAAGCAGGCGTGACTCAGTGGATTGGGAGGAGTTTGTGGCTACTTTCAACTAGAGGTTTGATGAATTCAAATCTGAGGACCACATTGGAGATTTAAAGGAATTGAAGCAAGAAGGAAAAGTACAAGACTATACAATTTGATAGTTACTTTAATAAGATATCGTTAATTGAGAATTTTTTGGTGGGGTTTTTCTTCAAAAGTTTGAAATTGAAGTGAGTTAATGGTTAAATTGCCCCAAAACCTCCAACAAGCAAACATGCTTACAAGGAAACAAGTGGCAGTAGTCACAATTAACGTAATTTGGTTCACTTCAAAGGGGAAAATAAATCACCTCATAACCTGGGTAATTCATGAAATGGACTGCCATCAAAAGGAGCAGTACAAGGACCAACTGCCTCCAGGTAACCCGAGCAGGTGGAGTCCTTCCTACCCCTAGAAATTAGGGAAACACTACCAGAATGAATTACACCAAGAGTACCCAAACCTCGAGAACTGTTAATAGCAAGGACATATGTGTGAAGGGACTTAAGGAGTTATTCTTCTAGTGTGCCGACAAAAAAAAAACAGTTTCATTTGTACATGGTAGAAGGAGAGGAAGGTTTAATAACAAAAGAGGAAGAACTAACGATTGAGGAGAATGCACGAGCAATAAATGCCAAACATATCAATTCAAGCAATAATGAAATTAAAACAAATGAAGGTTATAAGAGTTCACCAAAAGAGATCGATACACATCCTAATTAACAATGAAAATACTCATAACTTCATAGAAGTATTGGTAATCAAGAAAAGCAATTGTGAAATTAAGGAGATAGCTCCTTTTCAACTCACGTGGGAGGAAGTCCTAAGCTAAAATGTCACCAATATGGCAAGAACTTCATCTGGAGTATACTAGGTATGGAGTTCACTATAAATGCTTTAATCATTGCCTTAGGATGATCTAACATGGTCCTCGGAGTGTGGTGGTTGATAACCCTGAATGATTGATAAGCAAATGGATGATAGAAAAGGATTTTATTGATATATAGTAAGACTATCGTCAGTAAATACAAGAGCTAAGCTCTCCAGCCAACAATGGCCCCTCAAGCTTAACAGCTGAGTAAGATAGATGAAGAAGAGCCCTGTACTACCCGATGCCCCTTTACATACTAATGTTCCTTTTCTCTCTCCTCTAATAGACTAATTCCCCTCTCCCAAACAGTTAGCTGACTCATTATTCTCTGAGGCACTAACTTTCTTGGTTTTCCTTCTAGAATAAGTTAACATGGGTTTGTGGCCCATGTTCGGTTCCTTTCTCCTAATCCTCCTAGAATAGGTCAATATAGGTTTATGACCCATCTTCCTATCAATGATGTTCTATGCAACTTCAAAAACCTCACTATGAAAGGCCACCTAGTTACGATGATGGGGAACCCAAATAAGAGTTTTAAGGGTTTTAAGGTGATTTCTGGAAGAGATTTCAACAAGGTTTTGAAGAATTTCAAGTGTGGGTGGCTATATATTCTGCAACTGATGCACACTATTGAGTGTCAGTTGCAACACATGAATTTGGAATCGGACCAATCAAGCACCTTTGAAGAACTTGAGCGATTGTTGGGGGAATTTGGAACCATATACAAGGAACTTGACCAACTACCCCCCAATCAAAAATAGGATCATAGGATTTATTGAAAGAAAGGGATAAAGGAAGCTAATATTAGACCTTACTAGTATTCAAGAGAACAAAAGAATGCCACTAAAAGATCAGTTGAAAAGCTGATAAAACAAGGGTTCATCAACATCAACCCCTATATATCAATAGTAGTTTTAGTTAAAAAAGGGACAATTCGTGGAGAATGTACATAGAGTTCAGGAAATTAAGTAAATACAACATCAATGATAAGTTCCCGATTCTGCTTATTGAGGAATTACACAACAAACTCCATTGATCAAGCTAGTATTCCAAGTATGAATTATGGTAGAGATACCACCAAATTTGAATAAATGTTGAAGACATTCCAAAGATAGCCTTCAAAACCTATGAAGGACACTACAAATTCTTGATCGTGCCTTTCGGCTTAACCAACGGTACATCCACTTTCTAGAGCCTTATGAATGACATCTTCAAGCCCTTCTTGAGAAAATTCATCGTGGTCTTCTTTGAAAACATCATAATCTATAGTAAGTCCTTCCAACAACATCTCAAGCATGTACAGATAACCATGCTAATACAACAAAACGATTGGTTGTTAGTGAAGCGAAGTAAATGTATTTTTGGAGCAAGACCGATAAACTATATGAGTCACACAATTTCTGATTATAGAGTGGCAACCAACATTAAGAAGCTAGAAACTATAAAAAGGTGGCCACAACATGATGCCTCAAAGAGCTGAGGGGATTCTTGACTCACAATTACTAGAAAGGATATATCAAATAATATAGGACGACGGCCAAACCATTGACTGAACTGCTTGTCAGCTAGAATTGGAGGGAGAAGGAGCAATAAGCTTTGGATCTGTCAAAAGATTTAGCCACTAATTTAATGAAAAGATTTTGCTGCTAATTTAATTAACTGATTTGTTGATGTAATTAATGTATTTTTATGTATTTTCCAATTTAGGTAGTCAACTCTAAATTAAAGAAGAAGATTCTAGTTCTTCCTTATTTAAATAGGTATTCTCCTTTATATCCCCTATTAAGGTAGGACTTTTCTGCATACATATGAATGCACTCTTCTAATACAAGGGATTTTCGGGTCTCCAAGTTCTCTAAGTTGGACATGATATGAGAGCCACAATTCTAAATTTTTATATCTTTCTTGTTCTGATGCTCTATACAAATCTACTTCAATCTCTTGTTCCTAGTTATCTCGATCAAGTTCTCACATGCAAGTTTTCTCATTTTATTGCTACTAAGCATCCCTACTTAACACCAAAGATAACTCAAATGTTCATCAATTGCATTTTTAAACTACTTGAATGATCGAAGCAATTGTTAGTGATATAGACTCATCATTATTGAGTGCTTTTTTGGTAAAAAACCTTCGAACTACAAGGGGTAAGCTTAAACTTTTTCCACTACCTACCATCCCCAATCTAACGGGCAAACATAAGCTATAAATAAAATATCGGTTACCTATTTGCTATGTTTTTGCAATGATTTTTCAAAAAGATACTCTAGCTGAGTGGTGGTATAAATACCACCAATCACACAACCATCAATTCAAAACCCTTTGAAATTCAGTATGGTCATCCACCCCCAGTGTACAGACCACATTTCTCTGATGATTCCAAAATTTTATTGGTGAATCAAGCTATGAGACCGAGAATCATTACTAATCGTTAAATTCTATCTCAGAAGAGCCTAGCATCTAATGAAACAAGAAGTAGATAAAAAGACAACAAATAAATAGTTCGAGGTTGGGAGAAGAGGAGTAATCACAAATTATCCTCATTATACCATGGACCATACAACATCATAGAAGATGGAAAGAGTAGCCTACAAGCTCCAATTGCTAGCAGAATCTTCAATTCATCCCACATTTGACGTATCTCAGCTCAAGAGGTACATGTAAAGGCATAAGTAAGTATCATCTGACCTTCCAACGACACCCAATATTATAGATCGAAGCTCCAACATCAATATTGGATGGAAGGGTAGTCAAACGCAACAATAAACCTATAACACAACTTTTGGTTTAGTGAACAAAAGGCTCAATAAAGAAACGGAACCTAGAATTCTTTTCTAAGCTATATAAAAGATAGCTAACCTTGTGGACAAGGTTCCTGAAGGAAGGAGCAATATTGCAAAAACTGAAAGATGAAATGTAGGAACAACAATGATAACTAAACAAACAAAGAATGGTGCTACAAAAGCGGCCTTAAGGAAACAAGAAATGTATTGTTTTATTTAAATACTATTGTAATAGACTTATATGTGCCTCATGTCTATTGGCAAGCATTTCTTTTACTGTTTCATATAGTCATTGTGTAACGAATAGCTACTCAGGCAATAACATATTTGTTTTTCATCCTTGTTACTCTTATTTTGGAACTATTTGAATTCTCTCTCTTACTCTCTCTTCATCTCCTTCTCTAATTCTTCTTCCTTCATTGCTGTTGCAATCTAGATAGTTAATTCACGATTCTTTACATGGTTGTATATAGCAATTACAAATTAGAAAACAATTCAAAAATTGACGATCTCACATCTTCATTACAAGGATTTGGCTTTGGGATGCTTTGGATACATCATAATAGGACAAAACAATTGTCAATTAAAGGTATAGATAGGTGAGAGCTGCCAATTATTTTTCCTTTTAACAAGGAAGAGCCAAATTAAATATTTTTTAGTATCGTGTAGCATAAAGAATGTTAAATTTTTCATAAACCTCCATTTCAGAGGAGAAGTAGCTTATATACAAAGTGACTCATATTTTCACCTAAAATCTTAAAGCATTGGATTATGGGCCATTTTTTGTATATAAATCCTTATTAATTTTTGTTCTTGCTAAATATGGAATTTAACAATTTAATACATCCCCTCATTCCTAGGAATGAACATAGAAATTTAGAGACCGTTTGGTTTCACTTCTGTTTTTCTACTGTGGTTTTTATTTTTTTTTTTATGTTTTTATTTTATTTTTTTTTTAAAAAAAAAACAAAAAAAAAATTGTTTATAAATT
>JANZXP010000002.1:15380486-15398741 GCA_027576715.1 Erythroxylum flavicans
TAATAAATCATGTATTATTAGTCATCCACGACACTTCTCCTTCTTGTCTCCTTTTGTTAAGTGTTAAGTGTTTTTTTTTAAAGAGATTGTTTACTCTCTCATCCGAAACTCCTCCTTCTTTTGTTCTTCTTTCAATTTTTGCTCACCTTGCTCACCTTCTTCCACTCTTCCACAGTGTCTGTTTTTCTTAAATAAAAACCAAAAACCTATTGGTTGCTAATGTAAATATGGTTATATTTTTAATACTGAAAATAATTATATATTAGATAAAATTTAAGGATAAATTATTTTTTATCAATAAAAATTAAATATTTTTATTAAAATAAATAATTTAATGATTAATTTCTATTTATAAAATTAATATTTATTTTTGAATTATTAAATTAAATTAAATTTAAATTTTATATATTTTGAATATATTTTAAATTATATTTATTAATAATTATTAAACTAAAATTATTTTAAAAATTAAATTATTCATAATTCTAAATAATTAAATATACAATCTTAACTTAAATTATTCATAATTCTTATTAGTAATTAATATTAAATAATATATATTTCAGTTGATATTAAATCATATTACAAAGAAAAAAACAAAAACCACTTTTTGTAGTTTTCATAAATTATATAAACTAGAAGAAACCAAAACCAAAAACTCAAACAAACAAGTTTTTTTTATTGAATTTGAAAAAAAATTCAAAAAATCAAAAACATAAATGAAAACAAACAAGCCCTTAACAATTTGATACACACCCTCAAACGCAAGAATGAACATCTAGTATGTGATGTATGCATAAATTAACATTTGCGGGTGCCCAAAAAAATGAACATACGTAAAGAGCCAAATAATCAAACTAGGCTAGCTCTAATTACATATTTTTGGAGAAAGAGTAATTTATATATAAGAAAAGTACCATATCTCAATTCAAAACCTTAAAGCATTAGGTTATGAGCAACTCTTCCATATAAATCATTCGTAATTCTTGTTCTTAGTCGATTTGAGAGTTTAACACTTAATACACCTCCATCAAGTCCATAAATGAACATTTGTAGAACATCTGTAGGTGCCCACAAGATTGAACATATGCTAAAAGGCCCAACATCGAAATAGGATTGGCTTTGATACCATGTTAAATATTTTATTAATCTCCATTTAGAAGGACAACGAGTGGTTTATATACAACATCGATCCATATCTTCACCAAAAACTCTAAGGCATTCAATTATGGCCCTTTCTTGTATATGAATCACTCGTCCTCCAAAATTGAGGTGCATAAAAAATTAATATGGTAAGCTTAGATCAATTATATGGATTTCCACAAATATTCAATCTTGTGGGCACTCACAAATGTTCATTCCTAAAATTTTATGCCCCAAATGTCTATCTCTAAGCATGAAGAGGTATGTTGAGTATGAGATTCCCAAATCAACTAGGAATAAGAACTAACAATGGTTTATATATAAGTTTGATCTATAACCCAATTCTTTAAGATTTTGAGTTAAGATATAGTGCTTTTCTTGTACATGAATCACTCCCCATTTTAAATAAAGCTATTTCTAGTTTGATATATGAATATATCTTATATATGAACTAGAGATGTCAACGGCAGCTCGAGCCTGGCCCAGTCTCGGGCCATGGTGGTCCATGACTCCGCGGGCCAGGATGGGTCGGCTCGTGACCCAGCCCGACCACGGACTGACCAGCTCGTAGCCCGACCTATGGTCCAACGGGCCACGGCTGGCCGGGCCCGTTATTGTTTTTTAAAAGGAAAAACTTATAAAACAACGTCGTTTTGGAAGTAACGACACCCGGGCCAAAATGCAGGCCGGACCAGGCCGACCCGATTTTGACATCCATAATATGAACCACTCTTCTTCCTCTTAAATGGAGATTAAAAAAATATAACATAAAGAAAACAGATTGTTCAACTTTTTTTGCGCAATGGTGCTAAATAAGAGCTAAAAAAAGAGAGTAACATTTTAGGTAGGGGGAAAATAGGTTACCAGCAAGAACCAGCCCATTGAGGCATGGTGTTCGTTTCTCTCCTCGCAGGTTTTCCAGATAATGGATCTGTGATCTTAACCTAAGAACAGTAATAAAAGCATCAAAATATTTCTTGTTAAAAGGGAGCATACCTACTGCACGGTAGAAAAAAGATATTCACAAGGAACCAAAAGTATACCCAAGAGCCAGCCTTTGACAGGGGTGGTTCTCCTGTGCCTGTGGGTGTAAAATCATCCAACTCTGGTAATGTAAGGGGCAGCTCAGTTTCAAGAAGTGGAACACTCTCTCCCGTATCCTCCAAGAAAATAACCGGGATAGGTTCTCCCCAATAACGCTGCCGAGCAAAAAGCCAATCCCTCAACTTGTAATTCACCTGAGTAGCACAATGTTTAAGGCCCAGCATATATCTATCATCCATGTTAATTAGTAAATTAGACAAAACCCAACTTTAACATTAAGTTTAAATTTTAGATACAGTTGAAACACCTTTTTCTTCCCATTTCCTGTTCTTGCAGCCCATTCGATGACTTTAGAAGCTGCATCTTTACTAAGCAAGCCATTGATGTCAAGTCCCATTGCCAAATTCGAAGAGTTTATAACAATTCCCTCGCCTGCATAAGCCTTTAATAAGTCATTAGATTCTTCACCATCTGGATTCAAAACCCAACGAATTGGAATGTCGTATTTGATTGCAAACTCATAGTCACGAGTGTCATGTGCAGGCACAGCCATTACTGCTCCAGTCCCATAACTGTACCAGAAACACAAATTAACAAATTTGAATCACATTAGGTAAGCCATTTAAGTAAACCAAACATAAGTTCATGGTAAACTTTTATGTTAGAGACGTAAAAGAAGAATCAACGAACTTCAAATTCTTTCCAATATTAATACCAGAAATTTGAAACCTAAAAATTTATGACTAAACTAGTAAGTCATAGAGAGTACGCTCAAATACACCTCCCCAAAACGTAATCTGCTACCCATATTGGAATTGCTTCCCCGTTAGCTGGATTCTTGGCATAACACCCACTGAAGACCCCAGTTTTCTCCTTCTGGAGCTCAGTCCTCTCAAGATCACTCTTATGTGAGGCAAGTTCATTGTACTCATCCACCTGCAATCAGAATTTATCAGCTTATCAATTTCCAAGTGCTAAGAAGGTCATGACACGTGATATCATAAGAAAGAAAATCAACATACACTCTTGCTCTGGACAGGAGAAACAAAAGACGGAAGCAAGGAATGCTCTGGTGCCACGACTAAATACCTGTGTATCAGCAATTAAGAACAAAAAATGGTTTCTCAATCCAGGTTAATCAAAGAAAAAAAGTACTTTCTAACTAGTTTGAATTTGGCAAACAAATAGAGGAAAAGGATATGGGAGTTACGTTGCGCCAAAGATGGTATCAGGTCTGGTAGTATAGACAGTAATTTTGACGTCTCTTTCCCTTCCATTATCATCAAGCACCAAAAATTCCATCTCAGCTCCTTCAGACCTCCCAATCCAGTTCCTTTGCATGTCTTTTACACTTTCAGGCCAATCAAGGTCGTCTAAGTCTTGAAGAAGACGATCAGCATATGCAGTGATCTTAAGAATCCATTGTCTCATTGGCTGCTTGGTAATAAACAAGAACACTGAAATCACAAAATCATTCAACAATAGGAGAAAATAGTAGCTAGGTTACAAACTAAATTGCTCAAAACAGTAAGCAACACATAGAAATACCTTCCTTACAACTGTTAGTAGCTAGGTTACAAAATAAATTGCTCAAAACAGTAAGCAACGCGTGGAAATACCTTCCTTACAACTGGATGACCCCCACGCTCACTCACTCCATCCACCACCTCCTCATTTGCTAAAACAGTGCCAAGAGCAGGACACCAATTGACTGGCACCTCAGCCTGAATGCATAGGCAGTAAACCATCAGATTGAGTCCAAAGCGGCAACTGATAGTTTAGAATGTTGGATTGGTTATAGTCCTGGACCTGATATGCTAATCCCCTCTTCAATAGTTGTAGAAAGATCCACTGGGTCCATTTATAATATTCTGGCTCTATAGTAGATATTTCACGATCCCAGTCATATGAGAATCCTAATGATTTAAGCTGCAAAATGTTCGGATGTCACTACACTGGTGTCATAGAGAAAAAAAATCACAATTCAAGTGTAAGGGTCACTCCCATGCTTAGCAAAGTCCTGAACTAGCAATTTTCTTTAGTTGAATGCTTTGAAATATTAAATTTCATATCAATTAAACCACATCCACAGCCATCAAGCATCTTTGCTGATCCAGTGAACCCCAAATGAGCCATTTGTGAACAATTCTCCGCATCCACTTATATGCAACATTTTTGGTTTTGATAGGCAAGAGCATACATTATTGTGAAGTTTGTAACTCAGAATCGAGATACTGTTGAAATCTAAACCAAAAGAAAAGCACAATGATATTGAAAATATTTTCCTATTAAACCAATGCATGAAATAAAGGAGAGAAATTTCACTTAAAAGAAATTCGGAGAATTTTGAATCACCTGAGAGCGAAAGCGATTAATATTCCTCAATGTTGTGAATTTTGGATGGGTTCCTGTCTGTAAAGCATGCCATGAAGGCCATCAATGATTGACAATGCTAACCTTAGTAGTCGACATTGATGCTAACTTTACAGCATTATGGAAAGCAAACCTCGATTGCATATTGCTCAGCAGGCAAACCAAATGCATCCCATCCCATTGGGTGCAAAACATTGTAACCTTGCATACGTTTGTACCTCGCTAGAATGTCCGTGGCCGTATATCCCAGTGGATGACCAACGTGCAATCCAGCGCCACTGCAACAATAACCCAAAAACAGAAGCCCCCGCTTACAATAAACCAACTCAGTGACTCGTGATAAACAAATTCAGAAGCATATAAAACCAGACTCCGAAGATTTACAAAACGTGATATTGACCATAATAATTACAAGTGGATTGTTAGAGAAGGATTCATCACAAATTTGCCTTTTCTTTCTCAACAAATGCTTACTGAATCTACTGACTCGTCTGAACCAAATCATTAAAGTAAGATTGTACCAAGTTTTCAAAGCCTAAAAGAACAGAAAATAAAATAAAAACTTAGGCTTTCTTTTATCAGAGATACCTGGGATAAGGAAACATGTCAAGCACATAAAACTTAGGTTTAGCAGTGTCAATATCATCAGAGGTTTGAAAAGTAAGATGGTCTTCCCAGTAACGCTGCCATTTGGGCTCGATTTCATGAAAAGGATAAGCTCTTCTCACAACCTGTTCCTTTTGCTTCTCCTCTTGTACTTCACTCACTGAGCTCCTAATGACACCCTTCCTAAGTTCAAACCTGTAACAGCCTAAGCTACCAAACCCACTGGGGTCATAACAGAATTTGCTGCGAGAGTTCAAAGATCGAGACTTTTGAGACAAGGAGATAAACTTTCTCTGAGAAAAGGGAGTAAATGGAAGAATTTGATCATACAGGCAAAAGGGTATGTTCATCTTTAATCCAAGGAGAGTGAAGAACAGAGTGAGCGTGGCTACGTGTTCGGCAGTTAACCGATAATGATTTTTTGATTTGGCGCTTCTTCAAGTGATAAAAGTATAAAACTGGTTCTCCAATTGTCCCGTGGTTGACGACATGGGCTAATTCGGGCTTCTGTTGTTGGGCTATGACAGAAGATCGTTTCATGCAGTTTTATTTAGCGGTGGATGTGAGTATTTTAAAAATAAATAAACACAAATTATCGAGGAAATAGAAAAGAAAGAAAATAAAAATAACTTTGTAAACAAGAAGCTTAATGTTAGATCTTTCAAGTCTAAATTGCATAATCTTGCAAGCGTTAACCAACCGTGGTTGACATTTAGTACTTGGTTAATATAAATATGATAGATTGACTACAAAATAAGACAAAGAGCTTGGAGTAAGCAATATTTATGAAAGATCAAGACGAGGGTAGTGTTGATAAGCATTGACGCCCGTTAACAAGAAATTTTAGACAATGGGTAAGATTTGAACATGAGATTAAAGGATGATACTGCAAGTAAGTTGTGCTGAGTGCTGACTCTGAAAGTACAGAAAGACACTTAACTTCAATGAGGAGGTTGAAAGGTATGTAAATTTGATGAGTTTAGTATATGAGGTCTTAGATTGTTGCTAACTTGTGTTACAGAACAATGTGATTACATCATGAACATATTTAAATATACCATACACAAAGATGACTCAGGATGATTAAACAAAAAACTCATTAAAGCATTTATTTTAAGAGACGATGATGCAGTTACATACGGTAAGAACATGAAAGTAGTTTGCTGAAACAATGGAAGCGCTACCTTATAAAGTGGAGGCACTTCTTCAAATGTAGGAAAATGTAGTGAGAAAGTGGTTTGAATAATGTAGCAATAAAGTAAATATCTTCCAAAACCATATATTTTTATATGCTAAAGTGAATTAGTGGCTTAAAGTTGGTATCTTTCCATTAACATAATAAGAGTTAGTGTAAGTAGATGATGTAATTTATTTCGTTACTAAATTCTTATAATCTTATATAAAGACATCATTTGATTTCCATTTATGTGACATTGAGTATATTCAATTATTTGCAATAAAATTGAGAGCTTTAAAAATAATTCTTGTTAAGAGTTTCGAATAAAAAGATATTAAACAATTATTTTATATTATGTTTCAAGTTGGAATGAACTCAAATATTTGTACTTTTTTAATAAATCAATAAGAAGTTGATACCTTTTTGTTCATCTTTTGACTAATTTGTGTTAAATATTTATGTAATAAGAGTGTGAGCGAAACACCAATGTCCGAGTGACTTGAGATATTTAAAAATAAATAGATTTATTGATAAACAATTATACAGGACTTAATTAAATTTTAACAAACTTAAATTTAATTGTTGCAAGATAACTTTGCTGCTTTTATTCAATTAGGATGTGCTCAAAAGTGGTCCCCCTACCACTTACCATAATTACCAACATCTTTTTTTTTTTCTCTAGATCAAATATTGTAAAAAAAATTTGGTCCACCCACTTCTAGAGGGAGGCAGAAATTCCTAGTTACAGTCACTGTCTTTCTTCCATTTCATTTGAATGTCTGAATTTGTGTGACAATTTTTACTATATTTTAATAATAAATTTTGTTAAATAGTTTGATGGGAATTTAATAAATTAATCTCTCTTACTTAAATTCTTAATGCCTTTACAATTTGCCAAAATTTATAGTCAAAATATTTCTCTTTTTTATGTAAACGATTCACTTTTATATCTTTTTATTAAAAAATAAAAATTTACTTTTTATTCTTGGTCTTCTATCTTTTTGATGAAAAGATTGTAAGAAATAACTCTTTACTCATACACATTCTATCATTCAAACTAAAAGATTTAATGAGACATTCATCTTTCAAACTAAAGGACTTAATAATCCTTCTATCTTATCTTTCTGACTAAAAGGCTGTGAGAAACTGCTTCTTATTCATGATTCTTACTGTTGACATCATTTGTTACCCTTGTTGCTTTTCAGTGCCTAGCTCGTCTCTCTTTGGAGAGAGTAGAACTATACACACTTACACGTTGGAGCTATGCATCTTGTTCTCACGCTCCAAGGGAATACCAACCAGGATATCTCTTCTAGACGCTGTCTATATGATATACCAAAATGCATTGATTGGTACGTTGTATAGGCATTGTCTATCCTGGCTGTAGCAAGTATTGGTACCCCATTGACAACTCTTAACAATGGAAGTTTCATCCTCACCATCTCTCCAGATTTCAACATAAGGCTAGATGATCTCACTTTGTCTGAACAACTCCAAATTTAGATCTAGATCACTGGAGCAGAGCAAGATCCTACAACCATTATGGCTACTCTTCACCACCAGATGATCTACCGTTTACGGAATCATACCATAGATCTCAACTTTACAAACTCCACTTCTGATGCCTTGTACATGGTAGTAGACAAAGCTCATGATCAGACTATCATCATCCAGATCCAGAAGCGGTTACCACCAATGCAGCTTGAAAAGTTGATCCCGACTGAATGGATCACCAACTACCAAAAAGTGTTCCATATCCCTCACAGACATTCTTTTCATGCCATTACTCTACCTATTTTCAAGACCTTACGAGATGGAACTGTGAAATCCATCTACACAGGCCCAATGAAGATCAATCTAAACCTTCTCATACATCAGGCCCTGTTCTGATGCTTCAACTAGTGTTCTCTCATAGAGAAGGCAAAGATGGACTTCTAATCCATTATTTTAAACTTGATGGAGAACCAATCTACGTTAGTCATCATCATGGACATTTTGGCCTCGTTTGGTAGACAACCAATCAGCTATTTTTTTAGTCGATTGGTTGTCTTAGCTATTTGACTCTTCAAATAGCTACAAAAGTTGTTTGGAGAGTAGCAAAAAATGCTGGCTGATTTAAGATAAATTGTCGAAGATGAAAACGCTACTAATAGCTAGCGTTTACATCCATCAGTAGAAATTTTAACTGTCAAAAGTCAATTGTACCCTTTAAATTCTATTGCTAAGTTGTGTAATATGTTGCTTTTTAAATTGTATTCTTAATTAAGTTACAATTAAGTATCACACGCGTCATATTTTTGTTAGTTCTAATACACAACAATTTTTAGTAAGTAGGATAGCCTAATTGAAATTCCTAAATACCTAAGTTTTAGGAACAATGTTTGTTCTTATAATTGTTTTATACAGTTATAGGTTAGAAATAAAATGTTGACCTTAAACGAAAATAAAAATAGAAAGAGTTGCATAAATTTTTTATAGATGATGAAACAGTACAGGTGAACATGACTTCTCTAAAATCTAAATTTTTATAAGAACATTCAACTAAATATTAAGATATATAATATTCATACCCTTATAATTTTTTTAAAAGTCATGTCCTCATAAGTCATTTTACACATAAACAGCTAATACTAAACAGCTAATTTTATCAAACATCTCTGACAAACAGCTAATACAATCTGCTGGCCAAATCAGCTAATATAATCAGCTAACAGCTAATAGAATCAACTAACAGCTAATGCAATCAGCTGATTGCCAAACAGGGCCTTTATCTGGGGTGTAGATCTATCTATGTGCAAACCAGACTGTGAAGTATCTCTAACCCTGAATCAGATAGTGCTGATGATGATGATGAACTGTATAATCGATGACGGAAGATAAAAAAGAAGAAAAAAGGAGATCTTTACTTGTCAACCTACTAGACCAGTTCACTATCACCATGATGATCGTGATGATTCTAAACCTTGGATTGAAAATCCAAGCCCAAGACCCAAAAGTATTCGTAAAATGCCCAAAATTATTGATAAGGAACCTTTGTCATATCTAGAGTCAATCTCCAAACATCCTCGGTCATTTATTCCTTCTTTTCCAGTTGTTACTACTCCAACCATTCCGTGAATAATGGTTAATCTCTAACCCATACATTCGTGCCTCCGGCATAAGTTGTCATGGAATGATGCTATCAAATTCTATTGATGAAACTCTCAATTAGCAGACTGATAATTCTTTGGCCCAGAATAAAGTCCTTCAATGGATTGATTCCAAACTTGATGGTTTGACGCAACAAACGCAAGCCACTCACCAACGAGTTGATACAGTCTCCACAGAGATCTAAAAACTATACAAATCTTACAAAGCTCAAATAAACCAACTTGATGTGACTCCTCGACATTATTTCGATACTCAGTATTTTGGCCTTGACTTTACCATAAAGGAACTATAACTAAAAAAGGTGAAAGATATTCTTCAACGAATGGAAGCTGACATGCGAAAAGAACAATCTAAGACTGTTTATGGAGCTTATCCTACATCCTTTCCAGTTAACCAACCTATCCTATCCCACCAATCTATTCTCCACCATCATACCCTGAAGAAGTTAACTATGAGAAGGTATTCAAGTTCAATTATCATTTGATCAGAAAGTATATCCATCCTACCAACACTAAGCCTAAATTAACCAAGTCAAAACCTAAGTCTGAAAAACTTCCTGAGCTGTCACCTTTATACACTAAGGCCTTGTTTGGCAAATAGTTGATCAACTATTTTTTGGAGGATTAAATGTATTTAGTTGTTTGGTCACATCAAACAACCAATAATCATGTTTGATAATCAACAGATTAGGTTCGCAGATTGAACCCAATCCGCTATTTTTGAAAATGTTACTATAATGAGTGTTTTCAAACAGCGGCTGAAAAATTAAGAGATAAAAAGACAGTTGTGTCCAAAAGTTATTGCAAAATACTAAACAGATAGAAATAGAGATAGATAGAGATAGAGATAGAAGTCGAGATGAAGATAAAAATAGAGATAAAGATAAGTTTATCCTATTTTGATAAATTTCATTCTTTTAATCGCATATACAAATTTAACTTTATTAGTAACTACCACCTAAAATCGTGAGATTAGTACTTATCAACTAAAGAGGTTAACTGGTAAGTAAGCTTTTATGTTGTTGTCCTTCTCTCTCTTTGATCAGTCTTCCTATATTTCTCAACACCTCAAATTTCTTCATTAACTTTGTTTCATAACACGGCCTTTCTTTGATTTGGAACAGTAAAACCTAAATTCATGAGATTAGTAGATTTGCATAAATGGTGTGAATCAATCGACGAGGTTAAAGAATGGTACGCAAGCTTTTCTGTTATCGTTCGTCTCTCTTTTTGATTAGTCTTCCCATATTTCTCAACACCTACATCCAATGTGTTCATGTCCTCGTCTAAGTTTGAAGCCCTGTCCATCGATGGAAGACACACCTATGTTGGCATTCATAAAGGCTCTGAAAAGAGCTTCAAAAGAACTACAAATCAACCCCATCTTCACAATAACCCATTGTTACCAATCTGCCATGGATACTTTTTTGGAGCTTTATACTCAGTAGCAAGCACTTCTTCCCAGTAACCCAAAACTTTCCAAACTCTTTAAAAATTTTGCGAGCTTAAGTCTTTAGTTCAAAATTTAAGAAAGTTACAAGGGCCTAGGCTTTCAACCCTTCTTTAACAACATATCACCATCTATATATATTCGGGAACATGGAGCTACTATTATTGTTCCTTTAGTAAAATTCAACAGGGATGTGTTCGTGGATTTGGTCCTAAAGGGTTTTATAGTTCAGGCCTTGTTATTACTAGGTTCTTGTTGTAACTACAGAATGCATTTTCGAAATAGTGTATCATTGAAGGAAAGAAATGATAGAGGCAATACTAGAACAAGGATTGATCAAGAAACTAATTGAGTTGTAGAGATCAATTCATGGAGTTCTAATTCGTCTAATCTATTTTCTCTTATCACCTCTCTCTATACTTTCTCTTATCTGGAGCTGTATAATACCAAATTCTCCATTTTGTAACTTAGCAGAGAAAACTGAGGTTATTGCATATTAATATGAACAAAAATTCATTTCCTCATGTTACAACTAGCATTAGATTTTGCTTCTCAGGGATAAATATGCATACCACAAGAAACTGGAGATTTTCCATACCGTGTTTCTCATGTTAAATTTCTTACTCTCTACTTGTCTATGCCAGGATACTTCTTCAAGTTCTTGTGGAAAAATTAGAATTCCAAGTACAAATGTCCCATACCTAGTAAACAAAATGATCTTATGTAGATCTTAGAAACTCTACTTTAAAACCTCTCTTAATCTTTTCCAAATATCTTCTGTTGATTACACACATAAAAACAATAACCATTGCTTACCCTGGTTCTTGTTCTTCATCAAGTAACTACATCTATCCTTCACTTCTATCTGTTGCTTTTCCTAGCCCTTCACAGCCCAACTCACTCATCCCCTTCAACTGTTCGGAGGAACACTTTCTGAGATCTACACTTAGGTGTAACCGAAATCACTTCAGGTCATGTGCAACTGATCTTGATAAGGGACTTGAAAGTTCTTATTCGTGTTTATTGGTGAAAGATCTTGGAAAGATTGAGAAGGGTTTTCATCCAAAAAATCTAAATTGTTCACACTATAGCTTGATTCACAGACGTTCACTGAAGTATGATGAAAACAAGGAATATGAACTTGGGAAAATGATCTCCTTTAACATTCCTGATCATGTTCCTAAACACTTTATCGTCAAAAAATACTTAAACTGATTCTAAGAGTCCTCAAACTTCTCTTGATTAGCAGAAGTTAATGATAAGAAGTCCTCAAACTTTTACTAGTTACTTATTTATTTATTTGATGTAGAAAACAAGGTCATTTCTATGGCTGGATCATTAATGCATACTGGTAATGTCCTCTCTGTAGGTAATGTCCTCTCTGTACTTTCAGGCATTATTGTTGTAGCCATTTCCATCATTTTCTAAGGAAAGAAACTCTATTAAAGTATGCATAACAAATGTTTTCGTGATTTTTGCTTCTTTGGGTGTACAAAAATATTGTGATTTGAAATTGTCATTATAACTTTATTTCAAAATGCAGTTGTCATTATTCTTATGTCATGAGTGTTTCAACCATATCAAATGAGACATTTGGCAGTTTAAGATGATGGAAGACATGGACAAGGAGATATGTACTAAATGGGGGATATGTTTCTTTGGATAATCATGTTACTTCTAATGTTTCATACCCAACGACTAGTCCTCGGATAAGAAAAGTGAATAAGCCTCCTTATTTCAGAGCTATGACTATGCCTCAAGAAAGGTCAAATAAGGCAGAAAATATCTTAGGGTCAAGCTCATTTCCCAATCAATCTCCCAAAATTAGCTAGTTAAATATGATTCAGATGCAAAATTTTCGTTTTATTTTTCTTTTTTGATAACAATTTGATTTGATTTGATTTGTATGAACTAGTGAAACTAGTTACAAATTGATTAACTAGTATATAATCTTCTCTCATGTTATATGATTAGATGACACCACCCAAAAAAGAAATCAAAGGAGAAAGTCAAAAGGGAATGATATAGGTAGGGTTCGTTGGCTAAAAGAAACACTTCTTATCTTTTGTGATATTTGTAACCAATATATTTAAAGGAGTAAGGGAAAACGTAGTGAAGTTATTTGTCAAAGGTTACTATATAAGAAGGTGGAGGAAGAGTTTCAGAAAGCGGCCAACTTACCATGGGATAAAAATAAACTTAAAAATAAGTTTGATTGGATGAGAGCTAGATGGGGTCTTTGGAAACAGTTGAAAGGGAAAGAAACGGGATTAGGATAAGACTATGACAAAGGAATAGTCAATGCCAGTGAGGAGTGGTACACTTTGAAGATTAAGGTTAACCTTTTTGCCCTCATTTTAAGTTATTTTCCTTTACTTTAATATTAAATATTTAGTTAAATAATTTATATTTAAGTTATTTATATTTTTGTAGGAGAATATCAATTTTAAAACATTTAAAGAGGAAGGACTTGAACCTGAGCTTGAATATAAGTTGGATAAACTTTTTGGATGTTTGGCCCAAGGGGAGATTACATTTTATGTTATAGTTAACCCTCCACAAGGACAACGAGAAGTTGAGGAAGTGTACGTTCCATCTCTATCTCATAGATATGATGTTCATCATCAACCATCAGATTATCATGATCATGACAATATGGATGAGACTAATGGTCTAAACAATTATCATATGACTGGTGATTGGGAAGACTTGTGGGCAAACCTACCCCAACCCTTACATCTACTCCTATTGCTAACCCTCAAGCTACACATGATGAAGTGAGTGACATAAGAAGATGCAATAGGGTTTTGGAGATTGATAGGTCACAAAGTAACAAGAGTGCAAAAATTGATTCCATTAAAAGGCTAGGAGGATCTACAACAATGTATGTGAGGCTTGACAATATGATGCAATTTATTCAAGAGAGACAGAGTGTAATAATAGAGATGAATACTTCCATCATGAAAATACTGAACATGATGACTATTAATGCATCACATAGTACTAGTGTTGGTGCATCACATTATGATGTTATAAATGCTATGGGAAAACTATGTGCTTTGCTTAATTTAGAGGCTATTACCCCTGAATTTTTCTTTGCCTGCACGTTGATTGAAGATCCACAAAGAAGGTCCATTTTATCAGTTTACTAGATGATACAAAGAGAGTTAAATACATTAAGTTTATGTATGAGCGTGAGAAGCATAAGAAACTTCAAACATAGTTTCTCTTTACTATGTTTAGTTTATTGTTCTTATGATTTTTGCACTTATATTGACATAGTGTGTTTTGAGACATTATGAACTTGGTTATCTTATTTTATTATATTATATTATCTTTTTGATAATCTATAATTTTATTATGTGTTATATTATTTATTTATTAATATTTAGACATATAAGTGTCTTGTTTATTTAGAATATAATTTTACGTGTTGATTTGTAGATATGGATGATAATGTTATGCAAATTATACAACTTCCACAAATTAATCAAATTTTGGAAAATGAGAATGTGTTTTGGGATTTGATGGTTTGTTTAGCGGGTTATATAGGTGTATATTTTTTGAACCATATATACAAGGAACCATGCATGACTTCCTATATAACAGAAGAACTATGGATGAATGAATTATTGAATGGTCATGAAAAATGGTGTTTTAATACATTTAGGATGAATCCAAATACATTTCTTCAAGTAAGCATGGTTTTGGAAAACAATTATGGTTTGAGGCCTTCAAATATGATGTCAATTTTGGAGAAAGTACGTTTATTCGTATATGTCCTAAGTAAAGGTGCCACTAATAAAGATACTCAAGAGCGCTTTTAAAATTCTGGTGAAACTATGAGTAGAGTTTTTTAAAAAGTTTTGAGTGTCATAAATGAATTATCAAGGGATATACTTGTACCAAAATATCCCGAATTCAAAGAGATCCCACTATAAAGTGCCAAAGATGTTAGATATATGCCACATTTTAAGGTAATTGAATATGTTCCCCCTCCCCTTTCATTATATTTTTTATTGAATGGTTGTCTTATCTTCTTATAATTATTGCTTTATATTAGGAATGCATTGGAGCTATTGATGGTACATATATAGTGGTAGTTGTTGCAGAGGAGGATCAAATACAGTGTAAAGGATGAAAAAGAATAACAACTACAAATATATTAGGAAGTATGTGACTTTAACTTACTATTATCGTATGTTTTAGCAGGTTAGGAGGGATCAACACATAAATCTTGTATTTCCCTTGATACAATTGATAATCCGAGACTCAAATTTTCAAAACCACCGACAGGTAATTTTAAAATTTGTAGGATTTGTTATTCATAATTTAGACTTTTTATGATATCATTCATATTAATTATATTGCCTCTATGAACACTCAATTAAATATTACTTGGTTGACAAAGGCTATCCAAAAAGAGAAGGATATTTGACGCCTTACCCAAAGACAAGGTATCATCAATTGGAGTTTTGTAGTGCAAATCTAAAAGGATCTCGAGAAGTTTTAATCGACCCCATTCATCATTAGGAAGTTGTATTGAGAGGGCTTTCGGTGTTCTTAAAGCTCGATGGAAGATATTGGAGAAAATGCCTAAATATTCATTGATGGATCAAAATAGAATAATTTGTGCAACTTTTGCATTGCATAACTATATTAGAAGAAGCACAATTAAGGACCTAGCTTTTAACATCATCGATCAAGATCTTAAATTTATGCCTCCAGATATATTTGAAGATATTGAAGTTAACTCTATATAAGAAGGTGTTGAAGAACTGAGAACTCGGGAGATGACAACTATTCGTGATAATATTGTTTCTAGTTTAATGACAGTTAGACGTCGTTCTTAGATTATTATAAACCTTTGCTTTAAATGATTTTTAACTTCTTTTGTTCTATCTAAATTCTTATGAAAATATTCAAAGAAATACTAAGATATAATACTCAAGTCTTTATAAATATTTTGAAGTCAAGCCTTTATAAGTCATTTTACACATAAACAACTAACATTAAACAACTAATTAACCAAACATTTTTAAATAAATAGCTGATGTTATCTGTTGGTTAAATCAACTATATTAATCAGTTGTTAGCTAATAGCTAATGCAATCTACTAATTGCCAAATAGGGCCCAGAACCTACTGATTCATACCTTAAACTAGTTGATCTGTGGAATAAACCCTTACAGGTCCACACTCTACCTTCTTCTTCACCAAAACCACAACCTTCCCAATCTACTGGAAAAGATAAAGCTCCTCAGATAGATTTCATAGCAACTCTTGCACCAGTGTCTGTTCCTACCATCTCTGATAATGAATGCCCCTCTGAGCATTCTAATTTAGCAACTCTTGCACCATTCTTTATTCCTGAGATGTCTGATGAAGAATGCATCTCTGAACATTTTAGCATCTCTGAGCCATCATATGTAGTAGCTGGACCATATGAAGTGTCTAAACCATCTTCAGATGAATCTGCACAATTTGCTGACTTGACAGATCTAGCTCAAGTCATGAAGACCATGCCTCAACCTACGAAAGTTGAGCCAGAGATCAGTGAAGCTAAGTCCATAAGAACTGAACCCTTCAGACCTTTACTACACTAGTACCACCAACCAAACCTATTTCAAGTCCCTAGTTTATATTCGATGATCTTCCACTAAGAAAATGGAGAAAGCATCTCCATGAATTTGGTGTTTGGATTGATTTGCAAATGACTCGACCAAATAATCTTTTACGGGATATTTTGTCTGAGTTTACTTCTTATTTTACTAGTATATTACGAGAATGGTGGAAAAAGCTTGATGAATATCGCAGACTTCAGTTTGTACAAGTCACATCTGCTAGATTACTTCGTCGAGTAATTCATAAAGAGTTCATTGGTGACTTTCAGCTTGCCAACAAACAAGTTAGATAAGAATACTTTGAGATGAAGTGTTGTTCTCTAGACATAAGAGATTTACATGAACATTTCTAGCATACGACAGAACGTTATTATCTACTCAATGATTTCAATGATGTTACTCTACGTTATACATTCATTTCCTCTCTTCTAGAAGAATTATAACCTGAGTTACAAAGGACTATTACTGCACTTCAAAGAAATATGAAAATTATATCTCTTGGAGAGATATATCAGTTTGCCTTAGCTTCTCTTGATAAGCTATGTGATCAACATATGTTCTTCAATAACATGATTAAAGGTGGTCCTCTGTTAAAGAAAGCATGCAAAAAGTCATATATGACGATCAAATGTAAGGAGAAAAAAGACTGTGAGTGCCATACAAAGAAGAAACACCATCACAGGAAGTTCTCCTATAAGAAGTTCCACAAATCACACATGTCTCCTAAGGAAGGCACAAGCCCTTCAAAAGAAAGAAACGCCGACATTTTGTCCGCTTCTTTAAAAGGAGAAATCCTCAAGGAAAACCACCAGATCGTTGTTTTCTCTGTAGCAATTTAAGACATTTTTCTCATTAATGTCCTCATAAGACAAAAAGGGATATTAAACTTCTGGATTCCATTAAAGCTATCATGCTTATCCATGACGATCGTGGAAACATTGAAGATCTCATAGAAGAACGATCCAGCGAGGATAAAGACACAAAGTTTGATGTTCCTATTGATTCCTGTGATGAGGATGATGACCTCTCTAATATCTTCATTTCTAGAGATAATATCTCCAGTTTTGAAGATGACATGCTCTACATGTTACAACAATAACAACCATGCCTCAAGTTTGTCTCCAAGCCTATTCCTCATCCTTATGTGCAAATGTCGTTACTATTCCAAGATAAGTATAATCGTCCCATTAAAGCTATTGGGTACGTGGATACTGGATCTATCAGAGCCATTATGAAGCCCCACATTTTGGCTATGTTTGGTGAATAGCTTTTCAACTATGTATTGGCTGTTTGACTCAAATAAGATGTTTGAACTATATTAAAAAGCTCTTTAATTGTTTGGTTAGGAGTTGGTTGGGTTGGCTGATTTAACCCAATCAGCTAATTTTTGACAAGCTCTTCCCATGCAGCGTTTTATGTTAGTTGATTCGGTTATTACGTTCTTGCCCCTGCCCAAGTCTTTGCTCTCTCTCGATCTCATTTCTCTCTGTCTTGTCCAGAATGTTCTTGACTCTCCCATTTTTGTAGCTCTCACGCCTCCATTAGATCGCTTGTCACCGGTCGTTGGGGTTAAGGAAAAAGGCATATTCAACTGAGTTAACTTAGGCGATTCCTTATTCCCAAACTGGTAACATGGTCGTGCGTGTTTCTGCTTGTAAACCTTGAATGCTATATTTAGTTATTAGATTCT
>JANZXP010000002.1:15398841-15409677 GCA_027576715.1 Erythroxylum flavicans
CCAAAAAGCTAACTTGAGCGTCGGAGAGGCCTATCGGGAAACAACCCCCGACGTGCCTTCTTTGTTTTGCAGGAATCTTTAAGCCAGTATTCTCGTGTTTAACAGTTGTTTCCATGGATCCAAACGGCAACGTATAGCCTCGTCAGAATCCGGCCGAACCAGAGCTAATCAAGAATCCTGAGGGAGCATATTCCCAGCTTGTACGCTTGCAAGAGGCTAACGAGGAATTAAAACGGGCAGCAGAAGATCAGAGGAAATCAAATGTTACTTCGGAATCCTTCAGACAGTCAAGTCACAGTTTTACCGTAGAAGGAACCCTGAGTCAGGGTCAGGGATCATCCGAGGTAGGGAATGGCAGTGGACATTCGTTCCCAGTCTCAATTGTTAAACCTACTAGAGTTAGTATCCACCACGAGACTCGAGAATTTGATAATCTACCAGAAGAAACAACCCCAAATGTCCCACTTCGCCGCCTTGCAACTCTGAATAAGGCAGAATTTCCAGTGCTTCTCGCTGGAACGATAGTTGCTATGATCAATGGGGTGATATTTCCAATTTTTGGTTTGCTTCTCTCCAAAGTGACTAAGACATTTTACGAAACACCTCATGAGTTGCGGAGGGATTCCAAGTTCTTGTCATCAATGATTTTGATTCTTGCTGTGATATCCTTCATCGTATATCCATGGCAATCGTACCTATTTGCTGTTGCTGGTGGCAAATTAATCCAGCGAATTCGTTGTATGTGCTTTGAGAAGATAGTCCACATGGAGATCGCCTGGTTTGATGAACCTGAGCACTCAAGCGGCTTAATTGGTGCTAAACTCTCAGCAGATGCAGCCGCAGCTCGTGCTTTAATCGGGGACACTCTAGCTCAGATGGTTCAAAACATTACTTCTGCAATAGCAGGTTTAATCATTGCATTTTCCGCAAGCTGGCAAATGTCAATTATTGTTCTTGTTTTACTTCCTCCAATAGCAATCAATGGATTTCTTCAAGTAAAGTTCTTGAAAGGATTTAGTGGAAGTGCACAGGTACGACCTCAAGCTGCTATTAGTTCCTCATTATATACTGTAGGTTCTATTTGACACAAAGATGAATGGTTGCAGAAAATGTATGAGGAAGGAAGTCAAGTTGCAGCAGACGCAGTTGCGAGTATACGAACTATCGCATCTTTTTGTGCGGAAAAGAAGGTGATAGAACTATACAAACGTAAATGTGAAGGCCCTATAATTACAGGAATCAGGCATGGTCTGTTCACCGGATTAGGATTTGGATTATCATTCTTCATACTGCTTTCAGTGTATGCAGCCATTTTCTACGCAGCAGGGCAACTCGTTACCAATGGAAAAACCACATTCCAAGATTTTTTTCAGGTGAGAAAATGCACATTGTCCATGGGTGTTTAGAGCTCATATAATCATATATGATCAAATGGGACAAATTACGTGCTTCTACTGTTTCAGGTGTTTTTTGCTTTAATTATGGCAGCGACTGCAATTTCTCAATATAGCTCCTTTGCTCCTGATTCTACCAAAACAAAGACCGCTGCTGCCTCCATGTTCGCAATTTTAGACGGGAACTCCAAAATTGAGTCGAGTAACCAGTCAGGAACGACGTTAGGCCATGAAAGAGGAGAGGTTGAAATTAGACATGTAAGCTTCAAGTATCCATCTAGACCGGAAGTTCAAATTTTTCGAGATTTCAGTTTGGTTATTCATTCCGGGAAGGTGATTATTCTCAATTTTTATTTTATCAACATAAAAATGAGAAAACGACTTTTATATGTATCTATTAACTTCCAAGTCAAATTCTAAGTTGCTAATCTATTGATCTTTATTCTTTGAGACTGTTGCATTAGTTGGAGAAAGTGGAAGTGGGAAATCGACTGTAGTTGCATTGCTACAAAGATTTTATGATCCAGATTTAGGACACATAACCATTGGTGGAATCGAAATTACGAAGTTCCAGATTAAGTGGTTAAGACAGCAAATGGGCTTAGTAAGCCAAGAACCTATTTTGTTCAATGATACAATCCGAGCCCACATTGCATATGGAAAAGGAGGAAATGCAACTGAAGCTGAACTGCTAGCTGCATCAGAATTGGCCAATGCGCACCAATTCATCAGTAGTTTACAACAGGTTTGCCTACAAGACTTCATTATCCTCTATACCATTAATCGCATAGTTTAATATACTACCTGGAACTGAATGCTTCATTGTTAGGCTGACTTCTTGCAAAAACTATAAACAAACGCAGGTATACGACACCTTAGTAGGAGAGCGGGGAATTCAGTTATCTGGGGGGCAGAAACAAAGAATAGCTATTGCCAGAGCTATTGTGAAAGATCCAAAAATATTATTGCTGGACGAGGCAACCAGTGCATTAGATGCAGAATCTGAAAGAGTGGTCCAAGATGCCTTAGACAGAGTTAGGGTAAACAGAACAACAGTGGTTGTAGCACATAGATTTTCCACCATTAAAAATGCAGATGTTATTGCTGTGGTTAAAGATGGAATAATTGTAGAGGAAGGAAAGCATGAGAGTTTGATCAAAATCAAGGATGGATTTTATGCCTCCATGGTTACACTTCAAATGAGCGCTTCAAGTTGAAGATTGATTAAGTATTTTTAGTGTTACAACATAGTCACAAGTTATTTGTAAACCGAAAGTAGTGTTGATTATATGAACAAGTAAAAATATATTGTGTAATAGACAAATCATAAATCACCTTCAACCTGATTTTCTTAATAATCCTTTTAAACGGTATCTCATTGTACGTGTTCTTTTATTTCACTATTTTTATTTTCTTCTTGATGCTTTTTTAACGTGCGTTGGTTATTTCTTCCCGATTCTTGTTTTGAATTTGCGTTGGTTCTTTCTTCCCGATTCTTGTTTTGAATTTCTTGGTTGAGCTTCTTTTGTCTCTTATGTTATTATCTGATTTATAAAACTATATTCGTTTGGTTTAAAAGAACACAAAACCTTTTCTTATTTATTTTGTCAATGTTAATCTTTTATGATATGTACTCTCTATTTGTCATATTGGTGGATCATATATACTTCAGAAGTTAGACGATTGAAATGAGACTTAGTAAGGAGTGTTCTTAAGCCATGAATACCTTACCAAGTGACCCTGCTCATCTTTCTTCTACCTTTCTATTGCCAATCTCCCTTCTTATGTTAAACGTACTCTCTCCAATAAAATAGAAAATTACCAATCTTCCTGTAGAAACCGTATTTCTGATACTTTGTTACTTTTGCTTAGTCCCTATAGTATTTACTCTTGTGACCACTATTGGACAAGAAGTATAAGAGCTATTCTCTTTACCCATTGTCTAAAAGTGAAAGAAATCATCCAAAGTTCCCGTCTAGAGCAGTGTGATCCAAAAGTGAAAGAAATCATCCAAAGTTCCCTTCAACAACATTTGGTCTTATATTAATGCTTCAACCATTGTTCTCACATACAGAAGGCAAATCTGACCCTCCAATCCATTACTTTAAACCTGATGGAGAACCTGTTTATGTTAGCCATTATCGTGGACATTTTGTTTAGGATGTCAATCCCTCCATGTGTGAACCAGATTGTGAAATATGTCTAAATCCAAAATTAGATAGTGATGATGATGAGCTTTATAATTGGAGTTGACTAATGAAGAAGAAGGAAAAAGAAATTCATCGTTATTAACCGACTTAAAAATTCTGTTCTAAACATTAGGATCATGATCATGATTCTAAGCCCTAGATTTGGACTAAAAACCCAAGACCAAAACCTAGAAATCTTCAAGAGCTACTCAAAGCTATTGACAAGGAACATTTGATCCATCTAGAGTCAATCTCTAACAAACCTCAGCCAGTGATTCCTGTTACTCCAACAGTTCCTCTTATCCCTTGCATGATGGTTAAACTATATGAGAAAGACTTTCCTCCATTGGAACGTCACACTGATAGCAATCATAAGGTTATCTCTAAATCTTATATTCGTGCTATAGGAATAAAGTCTTATGGAACTATGACATCTAATCCTGTTGATGAAACTCTCATCTGGCACACTGATAATACTGTAGCCCAAAATAAAGTTCTTCAACGGATTGATACCAAACTTGATGGGTTGAGTAAACAAATGTAGGCCGCTTACCAAGAAGCTGATACAATCTTTGCACAGATCCATTCATTGTATAAATCTTACAAAGATCAAATGGCCTAAATTAATGTCGATCTTCGACGATATGTTGATACTCAGTATTTTGGCCCTGACTTTACTCTCAAAAAACAAGAACTTAGAAAGGTGAAAGAAGTCCTTTAATGAATGGAAGCTTATATGCAAAAAGAATAGTTTAAAACTATTTATAGAGCTTACCCCACACCATTTCCTGTTGTCCAACCTATTTATCCTACTTCAACAGTTATCCAACCCATCTATTCTTCACTAATATATCATGAAGCTACTAATAATGAAAATGTATTCAAAATGAATTATCCTTTGATCAGACAGTACATTTATCCGACCACCACTAACCCCAAATTAACCAAATCCTCAAAACCTAAACTAGAAAAGTCCTCTGAGCCATCACCTTCATATACTAAACTAACTAATCCATGGAATAAACCTTTATAGTTTCACACTCAACCTTCTTCTCCACCTAAACCTTAACCTTCCTCCTCTATTGGGAAAGAAAAAGCTCCTTAATCAAAGTTCATCACAACTTTTGCGCTAGTATCCATTCCTAAAATATCTGATAAAGAATGTCCTTATGTGCATTCTAGCATATCTAAGCAATCTTCTAAAATATTTGAACCATCTTTCGATGAATCTGAACAATTTGCTAATTTATTTGAGCTAAGCTAGATTATGATGACTATGCTTGAACCTACAAAAGTTGAACCAAATATTAGTGAAGCTAAATCCACAGGAACTGAATCCTCTAGAATTTCACCACCAGTAACATAAACACCACCAACCAGATCAACTTCAGGACCCTGGTTTACCTTTGATGATCTTCCAACTAAAATTGTAGAGAGTGTCTCCATGAATTTGACGCTTGGGTTGACTTGAAAATGACTATTTTGTCCGAGTTTACTTCTCACTTTACTAACACTTTATGAGAATGGTGGCAAAGCTTAGTCAATTATTACAAACTTCAGTACTGTAAGTCACATAATTACTCCTTGGAGTAATTCATAAAGAATTCATTGGTGACTTTTAGTTTATTGATAAACAAATCAGGTTATAGTTTTACGAGATGAAATGTTGTTCTATGGAAAGAAAATATCTACGAAAACATTTTCAGCATATGATAAAACATTATTATCTTTTTAATGGATTCAACAATGTTACTCTCCATTATACTCTCATTTCCTCTCTTCCAGAAGAATTACAACCTGAATTATAAAAGACCATTGCTACACTTCGAAGAGCTATGAGGGATATATCTCTTTAAGAAATATATCAGCATGCCTTAATTTCTCTTGACAAGCTTTGTGATCAACAACTGTTTCTTCGAAATATGATTAAAGACGGTCGTTTGTTGAAGAAGGCATGCAAAAAGCCTTATTTAAGATCAACTGTGAGGAAAGAAAAAATTATGACTGTCATACGAAGAAGAAGCACCATCATAGGAAGCTATCCTATAAAAAGTTCTACAGATCTCACATTTCTCATGAAGAAAACTATAAGCCCTTCAGGAAAAAGAAACGACAACTATTTGTCAGATTCTTCAAATGAAGAAATCCTCAAGCCTAGAAGGCAGATCATTGTTTTCTTTGTGGCAAATCAAGACATTATGCTCATCAATGTCCTAATAAGTCAAGAAGGGATGTTAAACTACTGGATTCTATTGAGGCTATTATGCCTATCCATGGTGATCTTGGAAACATTGAAGATCTCATTGAAGAACAATCCAGTGAGGATGAGGATACCAAATTTGCTATTTCCATTAACTCTTCTGAAAAAGAGTATGACCCCTCAGAAACTCCACTTTATGAAGATACAGACGCTGACATGTTATACATACTACAACAAAAGTGTTTAACGGTAGACTCCCGACCTTTCACTATTCCTCGACCTTATGTCCATATTCAATTACTACAACAAGACAATATGACAAGCCAATCAAGACTATTAGCTATATAGACACTAGATCATGCAGAAGCAATTTGAAGCCCAAAATCTTACCTCTTAAAGCATGGCGTTCACATGATGAGTATTTTATTGCTACTGATGGCAACTCATTTAAAATTGGACTCATCACGAAAAGAAAGATAGGGATTCGCTTCTTCCCTGATTGTGTGGTCTGGACTAAAGTCCTTAGAAGTCATCTACCTGGTCTAGATCTTTTGATTAATATGGATGTTTATTGCAAAGCATCTCCACTCCAAATCCTCCCTACAAAGATTTGATGCTGTGCCAATTTTAGTGCTTACACTGAGCTCAAAAATATGTTTGAACTCACACAAGTACCCCCTCCATATGGGGCCCTATGAAATCAATTTTTTGAACATTATCCTGAGAACCATACACAATTCTCACACTCCAATCCTCTATAGAATAATCCTTATTTCCTCATCCAACTAACATTTAAAAAGAATGAGGATATCAATCCCATAAAGGCTACTCATCCAGGGATGAACCCTGATGATCTCAAATTAACTCAAAAGGAATGTGTCATCCTTCTCTAGCAAGGATTGATCAAGCCCACAAATTCTAACTGGGCTTGTTAAGCTTTTTATATCAACAAAAGGCCTGAACAGAAGCAAGGAAAAAAGAGGTTAGTCATTGACTATAAACCTCTCAATGCTTTCCTACAAGATGATAAGTTTCCACTGCCAAAGATCAGTACACAAGTCCTATTCCTTAAGGAAGCCACAATTTTCTCCAAGTTTGACTTGAAGGCAAGATTTTGGCAACTTGACATTAACCCTTAGGAATGATACAAAACAACCTTTTGTATTCCTAATCCTCAATATCAGTGGATTGTCCTGCCGTGTGGACTCAAGGTATCCCCTTTACTGTTTCAACAGGCTATAACTAAGATCTATAAGCCCATTCTCCCTAATGCTTTGGATTATATTGATGATATCCTTTTATATGCCAAAACCCATGAAGAACACAAGGTCCCACTCCAATCCTTTTTAGATCTCATGAAATAACATAGGATTATGCTCTCAGTAAAAAAGAACCATATTGGGACAACCTAAATTGAATTTTTAGGTATGCTTTTTCATAATGGTTATTATTAGCCTAGTCCACATATTGCCAATGAACTGTGGAACTTTTTTGATGACAATCTTAACACTAAACAAATTTAACAATTCCTTAGATTGTCAACTATATCAGAGATTTCATCCCACATGTGGCTAATTATATATCTCCCTTATCAAATTTGCTACAAAAGTATCCACCACCATAGGGAAAAGATCAAACCACAACCATTTAACACTTAAAACAAGTGTGTTAGACTCCACTTGCTTTAAAGATTCTTGACAAAGACTAGCACATTCTGTAGACATGCACTAGTGACCATCATTGGGGTTCTATCCTCATTGAAGAGATTGACAGGAAGTGACATTACTTTGGCCATGCCAGTAGCCAGTTTAAAGAATCTAAAAAGTATTACCATGCTGGCTATAAAAAGATTTTAGCGGTAAAAAAGGGAATTGAAAATTTCAATTCCATCTTAGATTTTATCATTTTGCGATAGAAATGTATAACATAGCTTTTATAAAGATGCTTGAGCCTGAAAAGAAGACATTGCCAAATAGTTAGTTGCTTCGATGACAAGAATGGTTTTCACACTATAAATTCACCATTCTCCATATTAAAGGCCACCAGAATGTCATAATTGATTTCCTCTCCTGACCTCAAAAGAATATCAGCCTTCTTACTTCCTTCAGAACTATCCCTTTCCTCATCTCAATGGCTGAGTTAGCTACCACTGCACAGACAAAAAAGTTTTTTACTCCTATTACAAACACACCTACTACTGTTGATAAGATAGCCTATCTTGCCCACTTAATCTTATTTAATTATCTCCACCTCTTCCTTAGGCAGAAAAAATTACCTTATGGCCTCTCCTTGTTTAACTTTAAAACACCATACCTCAATGTATTCTTTTTTAATGACCCACTATCAAAGAATGCATTATAGTACCTATGGGCTTTCTCTTCCCTTTATGCATGTGTTATCACCCTTCCTCCTTTACAATTCTATCAACTTCTATGTGATAAAGAAAATGAAAGTTCCCTTTTATGGAGTTTCCTTGAGTGGTATCAACCACTCGAGCAATGGAGGAAACGATTTTCCTAAAACGATATAGGTTATAGGAAGTTCCATTAGCAAAGCAATCCAGTCAATGCTTCTTTATTATCCATCTCCCATACCATAAAGCGCATACTGGAGCAATCTATTCAAAAAATCAAGTCTTCTTCCAGTATACTTCTCTCTACTGGCCAAGGTATAAAGAAAATGTCCTTAAAACTCTTATAAGTTTTCTTAAGGACATAAATCATTTTCCTAAGCATCGACCCCCATTCATCACTATATCTATTAGACCCTACCTAGAAGAATTTGTTCCTAGTGAACTTGAAATGCCAGACTTTGAGATCCCAGGCCCAAACAGCCTAAGAGATTCAAACTTTAAGATCCCAGGCCCAAATAGCCTAAGAGATTCAAACTTTAAAGCAGCTAAACCAGTCCAAGTTTCTTTTGACACTACGAGACCATCACAACCTTCAACCTCCTTCATTTAAGATGCTCAAACATTCCTATCATTGATGAAGAGGAGCTCAATTAATTTCTAAACAAGCTCTATACAGATGAAGCAAATCTCAGTAAATAGCAGAAAACCAACAGTGATGACATTAACAACTGAAATCGAGGAGCTTCTCTGTGAAATCTACAATCCTGGCAAGAACCTATCCGACAAAGCTGATGATTAGGATTCCACTCCTCACTATGGGACCCTTAATTTAAAATTATTTTTTATAATTTTGCATCATTTACGATATGATATCATTCTTATCCCTAACTATTTGATGTAACATCATTCTTTTCTTGTAAAAGAATCCTTAGGACCTAGTGTTTCCCAATCAGTCTTTTTTTTACTATTTATTTTTTAAAAGTTAGTGTGTATTATTGTACTTGGGAATCTTTTCCCAAAAATTTGTTTTTCCTTATTCCCTTTCTTGGTCTATAAAAGCAAGGTTTCTCCTTCATTGTAATCAGAGTTCGTTAGAAGTTTGGAAATCAATAACATTTTGTGTTTTATTCTATAGCTTCTTTCTCAGTTTCTCTCTCTTGAAAACTTGATTCTTAAGTTATGTAGTCCTAGCTAGACAAAAAGACAAGTATGCTCTACATTTTCCTTTTCATGAGGATCCTATGTATAAGAAAGTCTTAGACTATAGATCCTGTTTGAGGTCATTGTTAAATGGTAAAAGATTAGAGAGTGTAAATTCCTGAAAGGTACGCCTTGAGAGTTGATGCCCATTAAGGAGAAAAGGGCTTTGTCTCAGTTAGCATACCTGAGATTTACACTACTATGCTAGCGGTAAAAAATGGAATAGAAAAAATTCAGTTTCCATCTCAGCCCTTATCACTTTATCATAGAAATGGACAACACAACTTTTCCTAAGATTCTCAAACCTAAAAAGAAGACACTACCAGGCAGTCAGTTGCTTCGATGGAAAGAATGGTTCTCCCACCATAAATTCACCATTCATCATATCAAAGGACATCACAATATTCTTGTTGACTTTCTTTCTTGACCCAAGACACAAGTTTAGTTGATCTCCCCTCTTCTCACCATACATCTCCTCCTTCCCATCATAGAGTTTCCTCAATATGCTAAGACTCCGAAATCCTTTCCTCCTCTTTCTGAAAACCCTCCAACTAGTATGGAAGAGATTCTCCATCTTCTTCGACAAAGTCTTATCTACTATCTCCACCTCACTCTCATTACTGTAAAGATTCCTCCCCATCCTCTTCTTTTGTATTCTGATAAACCATATAGAGTGTTCTATCATCTTTATGATACATATGCTGAACTAGCACTATAGCATTTATGGGAATTATCTGCTCAATATGCCTAGTCTTGGTCTTGGGTTTTAAATCCCAATTTACGGATCACAATCATGATCTTGATGTGTATAGCAGAATTGCTGAGCCGGTTGACAATGATGAATTTCTTTATTCTTCTTCTTCCGTCATTTTCGATTATAAAGCTCATCATCATCACTGTATGATTCAGGATTTAGACAGATCTTACAACCCAGAAAAAATGTTCACAATGATGGCTAACATAAACAGGTTCTCCATCAGGTTTGAAGTAATGGATTGGAGGGCCAGATTTGCTTTTAGTATATGAGAATACTAGTTCAAGCATCAATATAGGACCAAATGTTATTGAAGGTCCAGGTTTATCTTCATTGCGCTTGGTGTAGATGGATTTCATAGTTCCATCTCGTAAGCTCTTTAGCATAAAAGGAGTGGTGATATGAAAGGAATGCCTATGAGATGCATGGAACAATCTTTAGTAATTAGTGATCCTGTTGGACCACAAATTTTTTTATTTTTTATTTATTCTTGATTTAATTGCTTTATTATTTTTAGAGTTGAGTCGATAAATTAGCAATTATGAATAGAAATTAGAAATTAGGAATTATAATGAAGTGTTAGAATTTAGTTAGAATTAATATGGTGTATAATAGGCTAAGTAGTTATTAAACTTATGTTAAAA
The DNA here is from genome assembly GCA_027576715.1 of Erythroxylum flavicans. NCBI lineage: Eukaryota > Viridiplantae > Streptophyta > Magnoliopsida > Malpighiales > Erythroxylaceae > Erythroxylum > Erythroxylum flavicans. The sequence continues at coordinate 15,409,576 of JANZXP010000002.1, forward strand.
GAAAGGAAGGGTAAATATGGAAAGCCTAGTTTAATGAGGGGCAAAATGGGAAGAAAGACAAAACAAAAGGGGCTGGAATTAGAAGAATAAGAAAGAAGAAAA
>JANZXP010000002.1:15409777-15436838 GCA_027576715.1 Erythroxylum flavicans
TATCTTCATCACCAAATGCCAATTACGCCACTATCCATCACACTGATCAGTACAAGTATTAGAGTGTAAACTGCAAAATAGTGTTATTAAACTTCATTTGAATTCTTATATTTTATGTTTAGATGTATCATCATTATCTTCATCACCAAATGCCAATTACGCCACTATCCATCACACTGATCAGTACAAGTATTAGAGTGTAAACTGCAAAGCGCGTCCATTGCTTTCTCTTTTCATTCCTCATCGCCACCCTTACTTAGGGTGCTCTAGTTTTGATTCTCGCTCTACTTATTATTATTATTATTATTATTATTATTATTAGATGTTATATTTTTAATAGATTTATAAACTTAATTTTTGTAAAATTAATATCTAAAATTTAAATTCTTATGAAAATATTCAAAGAAATATTAAAATATAATGCTCGTATCATTATAATTTTTTTTAAAGTCATGCCCTTATAAGTCATTTTACACCTAAACAGCTAATACTAAATAGTTAATTTACCAAACATCTTTAACAAACAGCTAATACAATCCGCTGGTCAAATCAGCTGATAGAATCAGCTATTAGCTAACAACTAATAGAATCAACTAACAACTAATGCAATCAGCTGATTGCCAAACAGGGCCTTTACCTCCTGAAACATGGAGTTCCCATGATGAATATTTCATTGTTGCTAATGGAAATACGTTCAAGTTCGGGCTTATAACTAAAAGAAAATTAGAGATTTGTTTCTTCCCTGACTATGTGATATGAACCAAGGTTATTGGAAGTAATCTACCTGGTCCCTATTTCTTATTAGAATGGATGCCTATTTTCAAGCATCTCCATTACAAATTCTACTGACAGGAATTAGATGTCGTGTCAACTTCAGTTTTTACACTGACATCAGGAATGTATTTGAGCTTACTTAAGTGCCACCACCATATGAAACCCTGGGAAACCAATTTTTGGACTACTGTCTTGAGTCTCATGCACAATTCTCTCATTCCATTCATCTATGGAAGAATTTTGATTTCTTCATTCATCTTCCTTTCAAGAAGAACAAAGATATCAATCCTCTACCAAAGCTACTCATCTAGGCATGAATACTGATGATTTGAAACTAGCACAAGAAGAGTGTGTTATCCTCCTTCAACAAGGACTCATTGAGCCCATTAAATTTGATTAGGTTTGTCAAGCTTTTTATTTTAACAAAAGGTTTGAACAGGAAAGAGGAAAAAAGAGGTTAGTCATTGACTATAAACCTCTAAATGCTTTCCTACAAGATGATAAATTCCCATTGTTGAAAATTAATACATAGGTATTATTTCTAAAGGAAGTTACCATCTTCTCCAAGTTTGATCTCAAAACAAGATTTTAGCAACTTGGAATTGATCCTCAAGACAAATACAAGGCAACCTTTTGCATTCCGAACGCACAATATCAATTGATTGTTATGTCGCTTGGACTCAAGGTCACCTCTTCACTATTTCAACGGGCTACGATGAAGATCTTTGAGCCCATTTGCCACAGTGCTTTGATCTATATTGATGACTTCTTATTGTACTCTAAAACTCATGAAGAGCATCAGGCTTTATTACAATCTTTCTTGGATCTCATGAAGTAACATGACATTATGCTCTCAGCAAAGAAGAGCCAAATTGGAACGACCGAGATAGCCTTTTTGAGTATACACTTCCACAATGGATATTATTAGCCTGGACCACATATTGTCAGTGAACTACTACATTTTCCTGATGACAATCTCATAACCATAGGGATGTTAGCAAAGAAGAGCCAAATCGGAATGACCCAGATAGACTTTTTGGGTATACACTTTCATAATGGATTCTATTAGCCTGGACCACATATTGTCAGTGGACTACTACATTTTCCTGATGACAATCTCATAACCATAGGGATGTCAATAGGTTGGGACTGGTCGAGGCCACAGGCTGGTTGGCCCACGCTCAACCCATGGTTTAGTCGGGTCAAATAATTTTGGCCTGTAGCATGCCCATTGCCCGGTCAACCTGAGCCAAAATCGGGTCAGGCCAAAATTGACATTCCTACATAACCAAACAGATAAAACAATTCCTTTGAATTGTTAATTATATAAGAGATTTCATCCCTTATGTGGCTAATTATACTTCGTCCTTGTCAAAGCTGCTATAAAAGAATCCACCACCATGGGGAAAAGAGCAAACTAAAGCCATACAACATCTAAAGTAAGCCTGTCAACATCCACCAACTTTTAAGATTGCTGACAAAGGCTAGCACATTCTCCAGCATTGGAATGTTATTCTCACCAAAAGGATTTCACGCTATAAATTCACCATTCACCTTACCAAAGGTAACATCCTAGCTGATTTCTTATCTCTTCCTTTCAATGTGATCACTACCTTGAACCATATCCCTCCTTTCTATGGTTGACCTACCTACTAATACCAAAACAAAGAAGTTCTTTCCTTCGATTGCTAGTGCACCCACTACTATTGCAAAAGTTGCATCTCCTGCCCGATTGAGCCTGTTCTATTACCTACACCTTTTCCTCAGCTAGAACAATTCACCTTGTAGACCCTCCCAGTTTAACCTTAGAGCATCATAACTTAATTTATTCTTTCTTAATGGTCTACTCTCCAAAAATGCATTATGGTATCTCTGGGCTTTCTCTGCCTTTTACGCCTGTACTATCACCTTACCTCTTCTACAAGCCTACCAATATATCTGTGACTAAGATAATGAAAGTTCTCTTGAGTGGTATCAACCACTGGACCAATATATCTGTTATAGACTTTCCTCGAGTAGTATCAACCACTGGAACAATAGAGAAAACAATTTTCCATGGTTATTGAACAACATCGATTATGGGAAGCACCTTTAAAGAAACAATATGCACAATGTTTCTTTATTCTTCATTGTCCATATCTCACAGCATGTACTTGTGTAATCTATTATGACAATAGAGTATATTTTCATCATATTTCACTATATTGACCAAGGAATAAGGAAAATGTCCTTAAATCTTTTAGAAGTTTTCTTAAGGATATCAATCATTTTCCTCAACATATACTTGTCATCTCTACTTCTTTTGGACCTTACTCAGGAAAATTTATTCCTGGTGAGCTTGAAGCATCAAAAGTAGACATACCAAGATCAAACAACCCAATATATTCTGAATTTAATGATACAACACTAGTGCAAATTTCCTCTGATACTGAAAGACCTTCATAGCCTCAGGTCTCCTCTTCCAAAATGCATAAGTAATGATGATATTTTCATCCCTAATAAAGAAGAACTTAATCAATTCCTACAAAGATTCCGCACAAAAGATGCCAACCCCAGCAAAAGACAAAAGACATATAGAGTTTATTCTGACACTGACAACTTAAGTGAAGGAGCTTCTCCTTCAAACCTCCAGTCGTGGCAAGAACCAATTCAAAGTGACCGATGACTAAGATTCCACTTCTCACTATGGGACCCTTATATTAGTTGTCTTCATAATTATGTTTCTTTTCTAAAGTGTCATTATGTTTATGAAAGAATCTTCGGGTTCTAAATTATCCTTTAGGAATATTTGGGACCCATATTTTCCCCACTTTTTACTATTTGATTTTTTAAAGTTATGTGAATAATTGTACTTACGGAACCTTTTCCCTAAAGTTGTTTGTTTTATTCCTTTACTTAGTCTATAAAAGTAAGGCTTCTCCTTCATTGTATGTAGAGTATGTTGTATTAAGAACTTGTTTTCATGAATGAAAGTTTGAGTGTTTTCTATCCCATGACTTTTCTCTAAGTTCTTCTCTTGAAAACTTGATTTTTGAATAATGTAGTCTTGGTCATACAGAAAGATAAATATGCTCTACACTTGTCTCTTCATAAGGATCTTGTGTATCAAAAAGTCGTAGACTATAGATCCTGTTTGAGGTCGATAAAACGGGGAGACATTAGAGGTGTAAGATTCCTTAAAGGTAAGCCTTTAAATTTTATGCCTGCAGAGAAAAAGGGTCTTTGTATCTCGACCAGCATACCTGAAACTTACACTCTGATCTTGTTTTGTTTTCCCTAAGATCCAATGAATGATTTGTTCTTAAACATTAGATCTGATATTCCCCGAGCCCTCTAACTAGGGGTAGCCTCATAAATTTTATAGCTTATACAACAATTACAGTTAAAAAGAATACGAAAATATACTACAATTATGAGTTATAATCATGGTTATGAATACCGATACATACCGGACCAAGACTGGTACAAAACAAGGAGTTAGTGGTATCGGGTTTAAATACTGGTCGATACCGGCTTATTTTGGATGGTATCGGTCGGTATTGGCCGATATTCAAAATACCGGCTAAATACTGACTGGTACCGAAAATTTTAAAAAATAGGGAGACTTTTTTGCAAAATTTTCAAAAATTTTTAAAATTTCCCTCCCTCCCTCTTTGCCCCCTTTTTTTCAAAGTTTTTTTAATTAGTTATTTTATTTATTTCAACTTTTATAATTATTGTGAATTTTTATTTTTGTTTTTAAAATAATAATAAACATTTTTATTACTAATAATAATTATAAATAAAATAAAACTTAAAAATAAATTATTTTTAATATTTTATATAATATTTATTAATAAAGTATTAATAAAAATATTTTTTTAAAATAAATAATTTAAAAATTATTATTTATAAAATAATATTTATTTTATATATTTTTAATTATTAAATCAAATTTCTTTGAAATTTATATATTTTAAAAATATATTTACATTTAATTATATTTATTAATAATTATTAAATTAATTTTATAAATTAAAATAAAATTGTGATTATTATTTATTATTATGATTTTTGGAGACCGAGTATAACTGTATAATATGATAATGGACTATTTTATAATTTTTAAAAAAATTCAAGAAGTATTTCATAAATTTAAAAAATTAACTAAAACGATACCTGGTATTAATCAGTACCGGTATAATATCGTACTAGAACCTAATCTGATACCAAATTCAATACGATATTCGTAACATGGGTTATAATTGCAAACTACGAATTATACTGCAATAATGAGTTACTGTAACAATTGCAGACGATGTAACATAATTATAAAAAATACTCAAAATTACAACAAGGATCTATATTGGTTATAAAAAATACTCAACTATCGACCATCTTGAATTAGATCAAGTGTAGATCTTCATTTACTGGCTACACCCAGCATCGCTCATGGCTTAAGTTCAACAGTTTTCAGTTTTGACGTCAAAGGTACGATGGTGCAAAGCCATGTTAACGTTCTGTTTCGACGAATCAACCTCCTATTAGTCAAAGACAGGTATTCCATTCACTATGGTCAAGCCTACTCATTTAATATCGATAAACTTGGAAACTTGTATTTATAAATATTATTTTCATTTAAAAACTTAAAAGAGAAGCAATGAGAACGTAGACAAAGGGTGGATATCGCCACCACAGTTGCCCTACTAATGTTGCTGTGTGAGTTCATAAGCTACACTTTTACACTTCATTGATTTTCAGCAGCCATCCAGAAAAATTGGCAACCACAAGGACAGGAACGGATTCTAAGTCCTCTGACGACCACTTGGAATGGCTTCTACGAGCATCAACTCTTCTAGATCTTTCAGAGCTTGTGCAGCAGCATAGATAATCATTTTCCTTATCTGTTCGATATAATGACAGGAAATTACGCCTAGAAAAAATCTGGGTCAACTATGCCAACCAAATGTTACCACTGAAATGGCTTACCTCAAGTTTGTCTTCTCTAGCCTTATGATTCTTTGGAAGTTGCCTAAATTCCTCTGTTAAGCGCAGGCATTGGTGCACATTTTCAGGGGAGACAAAATCAACAGCAACTTTGGTACATGACTGATCAGTGAAAACAAACAGGTCAGTGCAGCGCCAGAATTTGAATCACTTTTGCATGTTTGCCAGAAATGCATACATTATTTTGATGAATTTTTACCTTGAGATTTCTAACTTGATGTGGGCATCCAGCAGGAATGAAAACAGCCTCTCCAAGTCTTTGTTCAAACGTCCAGGCTTCAACTCCTAAGAAAATAAAAGAATAACAGTGAGTAACTTCTGAAAAGGGGTAGAGAACTAGCAATGCGAAACACTAACCAAATTCCTCCTTCAACTTCCTTTTACACTCCTCGCTTAGGTAAAAGCATTGGTCATGAATTGGGTGCATAACCTACAAGAAACCAAGATTAGCTGTTACATGATAAATAACAAGGTCAAACCGAAAGCATTTAGGTGATCCTATACGCTACCTGTTCTACTGCAGAGCAGTACGTGTGCCTAAACTCTCTGGAATGCTTTCGAAGATATGCCTCTAATTTGGGAACATCCTCTCTCCTGAAAATATCCCACAAAGCACCTCCTGCGCCATCTGTTTGATCCTTTCTGAATTCATTACCAGAAATCTCAAGTTTTTGCATCGTTTCTGGCCGTTCAAGATGTTTGTCTACCTTATCTTGATGCAGTTGCTCTTTCTCATCCTGAAACCTGTGTTTTCTTTTCAATGATGCAATTGCAGATTGCGTTTCTTCACTCAATGGCACCTCTGCTATATGTGTCAAAATGTTCACCTGCATTAAACAAGTGTAGGAGAAAGGTTATTGAAGTTTTCGACTTGTGTAATAAGTACAAGATTCAAATTAAGGGTCTGAACTTTTGCATCCATCAGAGTTAAAGCTTATAGAGAAAACTTCTTAATCCTCATTCACTGTCTACATTCTGCCGAATGAGCACAAAGTCGAGTTCATCTTAATAATGCATCTAAATTAGTATAATCAGTTGAAAATAAATATGGGATCTGTGAATTTTAGCTGACATAAAGTGAGAAATTGCTTTGTAGTCTCCTTTTCAGTTTCAAACGAATATCTACCAGAAAACTTTTTGCCCCAAATATACATCGACTATTAGTTGGTTAACAAAATTGTACGAGCCACATTGAACAAGATACTAAAGAGGATCATTTAAGTTTGATATCTATTTTATGATTTTTAATGCACGAACAATCTAACCAAAGGAGCTTTTGTGCGTATCTCACATGAATCATAACTGGAGATGGGTACACGTTTGGTTAGGTGTCAATTGAAATTCAATTTTAAAGTATGGGGATTAAGTTGGGTTTAAGTAAGGTACAATTTAAAAGTAAATTCGACCCAATTTAAGAACTAATAAAATTTCAACTTTTAGCTTAATTCATAAGTTTTATCATTAAAAATTTTTTAACAACTAATCAAATAAAAATAATATCAGTAATTCTTTTGTAGAGAAGATATAATATTTTACAATCATGTATGTAAAATCAAGATCATAGTTCACCAAAAAAAAAAAAGTTAATAAATATGAAAAATTTAATTGTAATAAGATCTAAACATTAAAACATTTATACGAGTGTTATGGGAAAAATAACAAAAACACATATAAGACTCTTACTTTCCAGAACTCTCAAGTCATCTATTGCAACTAAATAGCTAACAAAAACATATAAGACCCTTACTTTACAGAACTCTTAAGTCATCTATTGCTACTAAACAGCTTCTTTTGTCATAGTTGTATTAACGAGATGATTGCTGGAACAAAGTTGTAGGTCAAGTTAATATTAAGTTATTTATAATTATAAAAAAATTTGAGTTTTTTTAATAAATTTTTATACAACTTGAATTCCACCCTAATCAAACTTTTTCTGATAAACGTCCTAACTTACCCTCAAAATTTTAGAAAAATTCAAATAAATTCTTAAGATTTTGATGTTTGTAAGTTGGAACTTTAACATTAACAAAACAACCCTTATTAAGGATGTCAAAATTAAAATGTATGATAAGAAATAAAAGAAATCATAAAAGGTCTATTATTGAATACCATATAAATATGAATTATTTTACTAATGGACATTAACATTAAAAGCAAATTTATAAACTATAAAATGTTAAGTTCTTATTTAAATTTTTATAAAACTTTTAAAGTTTTTTCCTTATTAAATTCAAACTCGACCTATGGACGTATTCTTACAATAATGTATGTAAAATCAAGATCATACTTCATAACAAAAATTAAGTAAACTTTTAATTGTAATAAGATCTAAACATGAAAACATTTATAGGGTAAAAAAACGGGGGAAAAATAGCAAAAGCACGTATAAAATCCTTGCTTTAGAGAACTTACGGACTTGTTATGAACTTACTCCTATGGACTGTACGAGTATTAACTGGAAAAAATAACAACTTACTTACTATTGACTTACTCGTAAGATCTAAAGACTTTAATTTTAAGGCTTAACATATCCAACTAAATAAACTAGACAAATATAGTTCCACCCTATCATTTAAACTTGCCTTGAAAGGACTCTTGGCAATAATATTTGAATTTCATATTTTAAAAGTAGGATATTTATATATTGAAGTGTTACATTAAAAAGATTTTTAATTGCGAATACGTTGATTCAAGATTTTTGGTTATTTTTATTCTTAAAATGCCTTTCCAAGAAAAAACTATCATTAACACAATTGAGTCTTATTAAATTTCAAATTAAATGCTTGGGAAAATATTTGAACCAAATAAGTTATTTATTTATTATAATGAAAAATTGGTCTCCTTTTCATTTTATAATGAAAAAAAAAGAGCAAAAGACAATCTTTCCGGTAATCACTAATTTCACTAAAATTTTCTATGCTTTAAAATCTTGTAGAAGACGTCGTGAGTACTCATAATTCTTGAGTTAAATCTTGCCATTACAGATAATGACAAAGTACACGACAGACTTTTTGTAAGTCCAGACAGGTATTCATCCAAAAAGATCAACATAACACATCATTCAACGTTCCTAATACGGACAGTCATGTCGTTTAGCCCCATTATTATTTCAAACAGTCATGACAAGGATCTGTAATTAACGACATAAATCCATCTAAAATACCGATTTATTGTTTTATTATATTTAAATATCATTATTCATATATATTCAAATATAATAATATTTAATATATATTAAAATAAATTAAATACAACATTAAATTATATAATGATATTAATAAATAAGATGATTAATCTCTCTATTTTATTTATAATTCTTATTGTATAAATAATCAATAATTAATTTGATAGATTATCAATGTTAACACTTAACAAATGACATAAAGATTTAATAAAAATAAAAATAAATATTATATAAAATTATAATAAAATTAATGTATTATCATATTAAGTTAATAAATTATATTTTTAATATAAGTATAGTGTATAAATATAATAAATCAATAAGATCAATATATATGGAAAACATTCATTGGCATTTTTAAAGCCAAAAAGTTCTTTCAATAGAATTTCAACGAATGAAAATTTTAATGGAATTATCATGTCATCATTGACAGTGACATTTTTAAATTCTTAAAAATCTATTAGTGAACTTCATTGTCACGTGCAAGCCACATAACATAATGAAAACCACCAACAAATTTAACAAATAATAATTTATTTTTTAAATCTATTAGCAAGACTCCATAGCATAATGTAATCGACGCGTGACAATAAAGTCTTATCAATGGATTTTAAAAAAAAAAGAAATATCACTTCAGTAATAACATGATACTTATTTCATCTATTGAACAAAAAGAAATATCACTTCAGTAATAACATTACACTTATTTCATCTACTGAAAGTTTATTTGGAACATATTGAAACCGTAGACTTGAACTTAGATCGATTTAAAACGTTACAGTTCAAATTGTATTATGATAAAAACCTTAAACTTTAAATTACACTTCTTGCCACATTTTTAAGAGAGAAAGTTAGCATTCATCTTGGATAACCATGAGAATTCCATACACTGAATTTTTAAAATACATGAAGTTTTAGTATAATTACTAAAGCCACATAAAAGGTTAGTGTTTTTTAGCCTAAAAAGGAATGATGAAAACTAACGTTCAAGAAAAAATGTAAATAGATAGGGTTAATGACAAAATAGTCTTTGATGCGAATAGTAATTAGATCAATAATGAAAGAGCAATCTTAAATTAATTCTTTATCTTATCAATAATAAATTGATTAAATCATTTTGGGTCTAACTCATTGCGATAATTCAATAACAATTACCTAGTTATCAACTGATTAAAAATTTAGAAACAATATATTTAAAATACTTAGTTGACATTCATATACAATATTGATCGACTAAATTATCAGTGCAACACATGCCAAACAAGATGATATTCCTCGACAATTATTAGACAATCACTAACAAGATGATATTCCTCAACAATTATTAGACAATCACTTATTCATAAATCTTGCATATAAAAAAAATTATTTCTCGTTTTATGGAAAAGCTTACTATGCTTAGACCTATCCCATTCAACGGTATTCTAGTGATAAACTTTACAAGAACGAGTGCTTTTACTGATCCTAATTTTTACCATTATTTGATACAAAACCATCATGCCAACAAATCTCTTACAATGACTCCTAATGTAACAGCAAGAACCAATTTAGTGTCCATGAACCGCAAGATTGCCTTGTTACTTATTCTATTAAGAATAGTTCATTTTTGGTACACTACATTAATGCATTTACAATTAAAGTAAGGATATTGATACTTCTTTTAAAAGTTCTAAAAGGGACAATTCCATTTTGATAGTAACAGACCATTTCAGTTGAAATATATAGTCAAACATCTGGGATAGTACAAGTAATTAATGGAAGATAACTCGTGTCAAGAAACTTTGCAGAGTTTCATTGCCATTAACTGATGGCTCCTAATTTTTTAGACAGCATCTAAGTAATTAAGTCTTATAGTTCTTTATTATCTCATTATGTTTTTTTCCCTAGATAATCACTTTGTAAGGGCTTTTAGTTTAAACCGCCCTAGCTGCCAACCCAAAATTGCCCTGCCATGTATAGTTTGAAAATCTTAAGATCTGCCATAATATTACTCGGAGATTTTAAAAATGGGGCCGGATTTGCTCACACCTCAACAACTTAGGGTTTTGATCTTCTCCTAAGTCTACCATTATCCTTTGTGGCTTCGGACGAGGGCAGTCAATTTGGTAATGGACAGAGTCCAACACAAAAACCAAATTACTAACACTCATGTTCTGCATTTTGCACAATTTTTCCTTGAGCAACTATAGTTCTTGTGACATTCAGAGTGAACAAATTCGAGCCAACATCCACTTGATCAATTGGATATGTGAATAAGGGTTCTAATAAATCAACCTACTTTGTTACTAGCGTCAGTAAGAATCTCCTAAACATGAACTTCTCGAGATAAACAAAGCAATTTGATCCAATCATTTAGAGTTCTAAGAATTGTACTGTCTGGGAAAAACAAGGGAAATAGCTTCAAATCAATTACTATTCTACACTATTCTTCACAGACCTCATGTGATAGCAAGTGAATCTCCACAGAAAATCCCCCTTATTGAGATCCACGACATCAATTTACTTTAAGTTTCCAGTGTTAACTCTTTTAAAGAAGAAAATATCCCACTTAATTTGCCAGAGACACATTGTTGCTAAGGATTATCTCCATAGTTCACCAAATACAGGAAGTTGTGCCGCTGGAAAGCTAAATTCTTGGTCGTCATTCTATTGACTCTGAAGACTTCCCATTCAAAGATCATCGTCCTAGAACTCTTACCTAAAATTTATCCTATTCTCACAAGGAGCTATAGTTTTAACATCTTCAGTAGCTTTGTTCAACCTCTCCAATGAGAGCTTTTTTTGAAAGAGAACCTCTGTGCCCAAGACCCTTTCGGGACTTCAGTTTAAGTCCCTCTCCACTAGCATATCATGCCACATCATCCAGGAAGGTGTTCCATTTTGCATAGGAACTTGACCCTTTGCTCTGGTCCCCTCACCAGAAAGAGAGATTTTAAATTGCCAGGTGCAAGATAGCTAGAGAGAAATCTAAAGTGTGTTGAGAGGAAAATATTCCTAAAAGACTTCTAAGAGTGCGTGAAAACTACCATTGACCAATATAAAGGGCAAAAGATGACTTTTTCCTTTATAATTAGCCATAAAAGACAGAAATAAGTAAAAGATATATAAAACATGTCAGAAGTTTAGACATACCGCATCTGACATATCACAATGAAGTTTGGTCACAGAGTCCCCTCTTCCGAGCTCTTCTCTTGTGCCATAAGCAATATAAGTTTTTGGACCCAAGTCTGGTTTCAGGATATCAGTCGGTAACTTTGCAGCTAGATTAAGAATTCCAGCTTTTGGATCGCTGTACTCTTGAAATGGCAATGCACTTATAAACTCATCACAGTGTCGTGGTAGGAGATTTTCAAACTTATCTGATGGGGGCCAGTCCTTCAGCTTCAGCATCTCAGGCCAAAAGTTATCATATGATCTGCCATTGGAATAGCCTTCAAAAAACTGACGGGTATTTATTTCCACCTGCAAAACCATCATAACCAGAATCACTATGAACAAGAACAAGATTGAGTTGTAAGTGAATGAATATCCGAACAGAATAGAAACCATAAAAATTTCTTTCTGGACCTTATAAGCAAAATAAAATTTCATTTTGCCACACTATAAATGCAGAGTTTATAATATTCATCTTTCGTTCAAAGTGCAAGGATGTGATCATAAACCTCACAACAAGCCAGGCAATCAATAGCTTTCACTTGAGACATCCTAGAGCTGACTTCTGAATCCACGCTTTCACATAATGCACGCCACATGACCATTGGCTCCCAGCTCAAGTGATTTGTTGCTTCAAGAACATCACGAACTATAACTGGTTCACCTTTAACCCAATGCTTTTGAAAGTGGAAAAGTTCTTCATCATCAAGAGTCTTCCTCAAGGTGGGACAATACAAGTAATTATCCTCTAGTCCTTGTCTACTAGCTGCTCTTAATGAGTCTCTCCCAGCTTTACCACAATTACATGGCAAACTTTTCTCATAAGGGCAACAAGTTTGCAGTAATCTTTCAATCTTACTTATCAACTCAGAAACCCATCCCATTGGAAGTAGTCGCTTCAGTTCCAATTCACAATCACCACAACCACCCAGTTCTTTTGGAGCACAAGAAATGCTCCCATCATTGTTGGCCTTCCACTGAAAAGCCAATGGTAAATCACACTTCTCAGTTTCTTCAGATTCACAGGGCAATGCCTCTCCACCATGCATATAATCATAGCCTCTATTTTTACATTGAAACTTCAATTCTGAACGAATAGATAGGCTTGTCTTACGAATTTCTTGACAACAGTGGAGGCACAATTCATAATTGCACTTTGGGCAGCATCGATGAAAGTCAACTATTGAAGTGGCACATTGATTACTGCCCAAAGGCCCAGAATACAGCAGTAGTTAAACTCTATGTTTAGTAAACAAAAACTTTTGCTAATTGCATGTCCAGTTGAGAATGCTTACCAATAAACACGCTCATCATTGTTACAGAAGTCCTCTGCTACCTCAAATTGGGAACCTGATTCTGAAACAGATGGCAGTAATATCACCAAAACCAATTTTGGAAAGAAGAATGTATGCTCGATTATAGAAAAGATGAAAAGTAGTACCTAGAAAGTTAGCCTCAATTAGCATCTCTTGAGTTTGTTCTTCACGTATTTGTTCCAGATACGGAAGCAGCGACTTGATTAAATATCTCAGATGAAGAAACTTTTCTCTCTTGGTGATATTCTTCAGTGATGTCTAATAGTGGGATGTGTCACGCATTGTTTAAAAGATAAAGTTCCCAAACAAACATAATTAAACAGTTCTTTATCTCTGAATCTAATAACGAACCCAACTAAGGGTGGCAAAAGGGTCCGGATCCGGCCTGGATAGAAGTCAATAGGCAAAGCCAGATTTAATTGGACTTCGGGCAGTGCTGGAGCCTTAATTTTTAAAAGCTTTGGGCTCAGGTGGCCTGGCCTGAACTCAGAATTTTAAAAAAGTTCGGGCCCAACCCATTTCTATTCCTAAACCTAACTGAGGGAGCTACAGAACAGTAGCATTTAGCGAGTTCTAGGAAGAAAAGTCCAGCAAGATAAGCTAGCTGGAGATAAAGATTTCAAACTCCAATACACAGATTAGTTTCAGTAATTCTCTATAACAGACCCAGTTACATAAGATCATTTCAATAAATTGTTTGTTTGTAATGTTAACACAATTGTACATTATGATATCCTAACCACGAAAAGTTAAGGAAAACCACAGAAAAATAACTGCGAACTTGTTTAGACTTTAAAGGCACAATGAAGCTGAGTAGTTAGATTCTGTTAAGGAAAGAAAAAGGAAATTTTCAATAACAGTCTTTCACTTCATCATAGAAATACTGCACAACAAAGATATGAAAACAAACCTTAATCAATCCAGGTAAGTGCAAACATGCATTACAGTTGCAATTTCTACGACAAAAGGGGCATAGTTCTGAAATTTCTGCCTCTGTCATCTCAGGATACCTGTACATACAGACAAGAAGGGAAATTAACCACACAAAGTTTGTGAAAGGAGACGCAGATTTCGATAACAGGAGGATATTAGCAAGAGAACTTACCATTGCTTGATACATTGGACGCAATACAACTTCATTTTACAGTTTTGGCAAAGAACAAAGGTCCTTCTTTCGTTTTTCAAGCACTGATGACATTTTTGGAATTCTCCTTTTGCTTGCTGAATGAAAATAACTAACATCCATCACTTCCAAAGGTAACTTATGGAGTAATTACATGCTCATTACATAAGTAGTGAGAAGATATATCATGTGCTAGCATCCAATAAAAATAGGGAAGTGACATTGCCTTGGCTTGTCTAGTTGCAAATCCATCATTGCTCTTTCCATAACCTTTTGTTACTGAAAATGAAGAAGTGGAAGATGACGAAGACAAGAAAGATGAAGCATGGAAAGAAGCACTAGGGGAATTGTAATCCTTCTCTATCTCAGTGTTTGAAACACATTGGTCGGCCTCACCACCTAAATGTTCACATGCAGAATCCAATGTTTTTCTCCTCAAATTGTTTGAACTTCTTTGGTAGACCCTGCAACCAAAATTTCCACTTGGAGAATCGACATCTTTCTCATTCACATTTGTTGGACTTTCTTGGCTTACTTTATTATCTACTATTCTACCTCTTTTGCGCTCTCTCATCTTAATTAGACATAATTCTTCCAAACAAAAATCTTCTGCATCATCGTCAGAGTATAGATCTATAAATCTACGTCTCTTCTGTAACCCATTCCGTCTTGAAGTTGCATTACCGTCAGAAATTCCACCCTTTTTACTAAACTTCATTTTCTTAGAAAAGCTTTTGGCTCTTGTTGGCGGTGACCACTCTTCATCAGACAATGCAACTTCATTGCCTCTTGAACATTGAGCTTCTGAAGTCAAATTCATTTTTTTAGACAATTTATTTCCACTGGACTGCGGCAACCACTCATCATTCATATCTGCTTTCTCCTCACGGAGTCTCCATCTGTGAACTCTTTTCTTAGTTACAAGCCAAGAAGCATTTGAGGGCCCTCTCATTCTCCCTATTTTATTATTGCTATCCCTTTTGAGTTGTGTCCCCTGCCCAGCAATCATAGCAGCCATTCTCACTGCAAAGCAGAGTAAACAAAGTTACAGGCTACCAAAACTTTTTATTGTCTAAGATTCTTCCTGTATCTCACTATTAAGATACCAAATTTTCCTTCTTTAGGATTTGCCTCACGTTCTCTATTATTGAAATCAACTGATTCCGTCTGTGTGTACAGAGTTGAGTCTTATAAAAGCACAAAAGAGTACTAATTACAGATATGAATCTTCAAAAGAAGCATTGGAGCTAATAAGCATTAATCAAACAAATTCAAGTATATTGTGAAGGGTTCCGATAAATAGCTGCGTTGACTCAAGTCAAGTCAGATGGATATCCCCATCTCAATCAAATAACACATAAATCAAAATCATTGCAATCAAACGCAAAAGAAAAAGCAATGAAGTTTCGATTGATATAAACAGAAATCAAATTCAACCAGCAACTCATTCTGAAAAAATAAACGTAACAAAGAATGGGATTAAGATTTGTTCAATGCTCAAAGAAATTAAGACCAAAAAAAAAAACAGAGAACAAACCTTGTGAATTGAAATTGATTAGAGAAAAACAGAGACCGGACGCGAGGTGAAATTAGGTATGCGTAAAGGAAAAATGCGAGCCAGATAATTTTAATAGAGAAATCAAAACCTAATGGAAGAGGACTATAGAAAACAGAATCTTCTTGAAATTTTAAATTTAATTTTAAAAATGCATAATTTTTAATAAAAGATTTTATCTAAAGTTGAAATTATGGATAATGAACAGCGTGAATGTTGCTTATTTTTAAATGATTTATAAGCAGTACGGAGACTTTCACCAGTTATTTTAGATATATTAATAAACTTTTTTATATAAATTTAAATAAAATATATTGTATCAATTACTAAATATGTTTAATAAAAGAAAAAAAAGTTTGTCTAACATATTTTACTATCTTATAACATACTTTACCATCTTAAAATTTATTTTCTATGTTATTTTATACAAATATTATCTTATAACAAACTTTACTATCTTAAAATTTATTTTATATGTTATTTTATATATTTAATTTATAAATAGGACTAATTCCCTAATATTATATTATAGACTTTAAGTTCAATTTCTAAATATAGTCTAAGTCCTTATTTTTGTCAAATTATCTCAACTATGATTAAAAAAAATCCACATTCGTTCCATTTTTTATTGAATTAATATTGCTAAGTCCAATTTTTTATTTTTGACAAAAAATATCTAAATTCTATTTGCTTAATTTCTTTAAAATTAATGTTGCTTTAGACTATTATTTTTTCATTCTCACTCTTCACTTATCTAGCAATAAAATAGTTTTTAAAAAAATTTATATCTTTAATCTACAAAATTTTTAAAACTTGATCTTTTCTAATTTAATTACACCTAAATCAAATAAATTTTAACGAGCATAACTTAAACTATGGGTTAACGTTTAAACAAATAAGATATGATAACTAATATTCAATCCTCGCTCTTGAATTGATATCGATTCAAAATTTTACCTATTCAACGAGTATCATACTGCCATTATAAAAATCATGTTTTTTTAAAAAAAACTAAAGAGTGTCATAATATTAGTATCTAAATGAAAAAACATATTTAAAAAATGAATTAAGGTTGAAAACCAAAGTTGGTATAATTTTCGACCTAAATAAAATTATACAAGCAAAGATTTATATCTTCAATTCTAAAAAATCGAAGCAATCTTAAAAAATGTAAGAAGAGCAGTAAAGATTAAAATAAATCAACAATAGTGGAAAGGTGTTAACTAGTAACTAATCATTGGAATCAAGATCGTCAATAGTTTATACCTCTTTATCTACATATAGAAATACTATTATGTAAATTATTCCTGATTATCCAACAATTGTATTAAATAAATAATCAACACATGATAATTAACAATTAAAAAGACTTTCATTATCAAATATTTGTTTAATGAAACTTTTAATTAGAATAATAGTTTTTGTACCTTTTTCAGTATAAAAAAGGCAATATAATATAATACAATATAACAATTATTAAGGTAAATAAAACTAATATACCATAAGGAATAGGGTTTACATTAAGTATCTTCATTACGTAACCAACTTTTGGCACACAAAAGGACTCCCACGATATTAAAATGAAGTCGAGCATGAGAGGACTAATTATCTGATCGCTAGTACTAAAAGTAGACTCTAAAGCAATAGTGGAAACTAAAGTTGCTTAGAGGTCTATGATCAAATAAGTACTGCTATGTGTCTTCCACCATGATAATACATTGAATTGCATCTTTTCATCCGAGGTTACAATACCTGCCTCCAAATAGTTGTCCAACTCCATCCTACTATAATAAGTCCTAGCCTTTTTTTACTTGATGAATTATTTAAATTCGAGTCTTTCATTAGTTATATCAACAATAAAAGAAGATGAAATTGAAGATGATATTAAACTACTGCAATCTTGATTTTGTCCAACTTTAGTTGATAATCATTAAATAAATCATACTAAAATTGTCTAATGATATCAATAGATGCTTAACCTTGATCACTATACAACTTCTAATAATAAAAATATTACCTCACATCTTATATTATGGCTCTAACATAGAAATGACTTCCATAGTTTGTGATGTTGTAGACCAATAAGAATTAAGTTTTATCATCATTTACTATGTTTGAATTAGATTAACTCATTAGAATAAAAAATTCAAATAAGTAAAGTGCCATTTAGATTATAATATATAATATTTTATATAAGACTCGAGTCTCTTAGTGGAACTAAAAAATGGTATTTTACTTACATAGTGGTTGCACTAAGGAGTTTGAGCTTCTTTTTTTTTTCTTCTTAGCCATATAGGGCAGTTATTTGCATGTGTCTAGCCATTCTTCAATTTCTGCAGAGAAAGGTGGTCCACTTGTTCTAGAAAGCTTTACAAACCACTGTAAGAAGTCAATTATGATCCATATAATTAAACAACCTCAAGGCTCAACATACTCTTTGAATTCCTAGTCGATAAAGCTCACTTGATCTTATACATGCGGTTAAAACAAATATGCAAATTTGGTTATTTTGTTCTTGAAAACTACTTAGTAGTATTATAAAATATCTCTAACTTTTTACAAAATGCTTTGATCAACTCCCATTGCTTTTAGTCGATATGTAAGTATATTAAGAATCTCTTTGTCTTAACCTATTGGACACCTCAATATACTTGGTTGCCGACTCTAATATCTTAAATGTTGAATTCCTTTTGGTTGGACAATCCATAAGTAACTTATTGGTTCACAAAATGAATAGCTACCATGCAAATTATTCAAAAATTTCATTCTTTTGAGTATCACACTCTAATATAGTATATTGCTTCAGATTATTTATACTACTTCCTTAAACACCTCGAACGTATCATTCAGAATAAAATTCATGATATGTGTGAAACCACGCATATCGAATAACCTTCCATTGATTAACAAGCTCCCAACCTGTAACTTGTTGTTCAAATTTTCTACCATCGCATCATTTGCGCTATATTTCTCCAAAGTTATATTTGAGAGCTTGGTGTTGATGTTCTTATCCACTAAGCACTCCACCATTACAGTTGTCAAATTTTCACTTGTATGCATCATTGACACATAAATAAACCTACATTTAAATACAATGGCAGATACCAATTGTACATAATCAATAAATAAGTGATAAAAGTATTAAAGAATATAATTTACCTCAGTAGTTGACTACATAAAGTTCAGTCGTTGTTAATTATCTTTTGAATTTCTCTTCATTAACAATGTATTTGTGGTTTATTTTAGGAATTAAATTTAATGTCATCACCACAACTCACAATGGAAAGATGGAGCAGACATTACTCTTATGGGAGCTACGATGTGTCTTCGTAATATATACTATCACTATGTAATGTTAGCTTAAGATTTATTATTAATGATTTTGATGATAACTACATGATATTTCAAAATTCAAATTGGACTTATGTCCTTCTATTGCTAACTTATTCTCAAAAGGAAATAAAATCATAAGAAGTACGCTTCCTTTCTTACAGGAAATTTCTTTATGAACTTACCTTATTAGAAATGATTTATCTGAAAGGATTCTCCTAATTATGAAGGTCCTATATTAGCCCCGTGATTACTGGAAGATTTTTGGCAAAGATGACATCTAAGTTCTTCAGATTTAAATCTATCTGGTTGACTAAGGATGTAACTGAAGCAATGACTAGTTGAAGAAATTGGCTATTTAAGAAAGAGCAATAACACTTGTGAAGCAACGAGTATACACAGACTTTCGAAACATTTGAGCAGCATCTATATTCTTAAGAGTCATATCATTCTTATTGTGCAGAGAGAAATTGTTTTTGATTCTACTTTTTATTTTTCTATGAGCTTTTAGAAGCTTATTATACACTTTAAGTGTCAAAGATTGGAGAACCTTGAAAAATATGTACTCGTGAGCTTGAAGAAGCTCTCCAAATTACTACTTGATTTTATAGCGAAACACTCAAGTTGGATACATCGGGACTGCAAATAGGTTTGATTTGTAAGTCGAACTAGTATAAATCGACTGCGTCCTTCTTCTCTCTCTTTCTCTCTCCTTATCTTTTATATTTTTGTATTATATTGTATGTGTGTTCATTTCAGCAAGAGGCTCCTTCACTTTATAATAGGTCCCTTCTGTTTTCAACCTACTAACGGTTCTTTTCATTTTAACAGGCGCCTTCCTTTTTTTATTGTTTTCAACAGGACTTGTACTTTAGCAGGCTCCTGTCGTTTAACAGGCTCATATAGTTTGACAGAATCCTATTGTTTTAATTTTTAATAGGCCCTTTTCTTTATACTAATTAAAAGTAACTTGTGATTTTTTTAAAAGTTACACACAATTCACCCCCCATCTTGCGTGTGTTTGCTTTATCATGTATGAGAGAGAGGTTTCCTTACATATTACAATAATGATACCATGTTGTGTCATTAGTGGGAGTAATAATTACAATAATGAATGTTAGACACTAACATATATGTGGGAGCAACCAAGCATGTACAATCAACCTCAAGGTGCATCATACGAGAATAGTTACAATTCAGAATGAAGAAACTCTTACACTTATGAATGGGTTGATTACGCTTTAATTAAATATTTATAGTACCAAGAACTTTAAATTAAGGAGCCAACTTTAGAAGATATGATGGCCAATTTTATTTAAGATTCGAACATAAGGCATCAGAAAACAGAGACTTGTATACAAAATATGATGAATTGGATCGATCAGTTAGCGAAGATATTATCTGATAAGATGCATGGGAGTTTGCCTAGTCCTACTGAAACAGTTCCTAAAAAACATAGAATGACAATTACTCTTAGGTGTGGAAATGAGCTCCCAGAAGAAGAAGAAGAAGAAGGAAGCATTACAGATAAAATAATAGAGTACCTTGCCAAACTTTAAGCTAGTCGATGCAAATTAGAAGAAAGAGCTTCTTCACCTGAATATCTTAAGCATAACACATAATACTATTTGAGCTTATTAACATAACAGAATGAATAAAAGACAAATGTTGGCTTCATGGATGAAGTGACATTCCAAGAAGATGAGGAGGTAACTGTTATTATTGTAGAGGAGGATGAAGATATGACAAAAGCAGCAAACGTAGAAGAAGAGAAAGTCTCCATCCAAGAAGAGGAACTAGAGAAGTGGCAAGAGGTAATTGAAGAAGATGAGCCAGAGACCTTTGTCCAAAAGGAAAAAGAAGAAGAATGGACAAAGGTGGTTGAGGAAAAACTGACAAAAGAACCAAATAAAGAAACTAATGGTGAGGCGTTGGTAGTCACCTTAACTATGGAGGGTTCCCAATTCCTCAAAGACAAATTGCTTGCATCAATCAAAGATTTAGGGAGTTTTGTTATTCCCTCTTTTATTAACAGTTTGTGATTAAAAAGGGCATTAATGCATGTGATTGGATTTATTTATTTTATAAAATTATATCCCTTTGATTATCTTGCAATAGGTGGCTTACTTATAGGCCACAAAACCCCTATATGAAGAAACAGGTGGAAGTAAGCCACTAATTATTGACCTAGGATGAGGGTAAAAGTGTAGGGTATATTGAGCTAACGACATTAACCAAGCGCTGCGTGGGAGGCAACCTAATAATTATATTTTGTATTTATTTTTATTCATGTTATTTGTTATTTCTTTTTATGTTTTAATCCCTTTTTATGGTTTCGAGGATGTAGTCCAGTATTGAATGGATCAGAAATTAGAAAATCATCATATTTAGGAAAGTACCAACTTAACCTTTTCACTCATTATATATGTTTATATTGTGTACATTGAGGGTAATATATAACTTTAAGTGTGAGGAAGGGATTAATGAGTTTAATAAGTTTCTTCAACTTATTATAATCTTGATTATTAAATTTTATGAGCTAAAAATTTTAATTTAATTAAAATATATCCATGAATACTATATTTCATCATTAAATATTGATTTGAATTAGTATGCAAAAGGACGATAGTTAGAATAAAATTGCTTTTATAAGTCATATTTTTAATAATCATTGAAATAATCAAGTTGAATGAAATTGTATAGTATTTACACACGTTAACTTATCTTTCTTGTGAGCTTTTAAGTCTAAGAGCAAAATTTGAAAAATTTTAAGCTCTTGTTATTCCTTTAATGTGTGTTATCATATGTAGTTGAATGATTATAGAACTTGCTTTTATTATGCATATTGATACTATATATGTTAAGTTAGAAGCATTGTGGTGATAAAGGCTCTTATATTTAACAATTTGTTTGAGCTTATTTCTTTGATAATTACCTTAAATTTATTTTTAGGAATAACCAAGTTGAGTATTAACTTTTTCATTGATTATAACCCAATTATTAACCTTATCACTATTTTTCTTTGAAGCCTTTTTATTGTTTTGAACTTTGAAGGTTATTTACATTATTTGGTTGTTTAAAACTTGAAATTTTGATATCTCTTTAATAGTGGTACATGAAACTGTTTTTATTTTTAAAAACTGAGCATAAAAAAGAAGAAGAAAAGAATAATTATATAGTACCATTGGTTTTATAATGAATGGACCTGTGCATTGTGAACAAGTTTTATGTAATGTTCTCTTGTGTAAATATCCTTCCAAATCAATCCTTTTTATCATCCCAATCATTCCTTAGCTAAGCCCTACTATGGCCTATATAAAGACCTTTTGATTTTTGTTTCTATTTTATACATAAGTGGTGCAGATGTGATAATATTGCAAGCCTATGGTAAGAGTTTTACTATGAATTGATTGAGAGTTTGATATTTTTCACCTTAAACACTTGAGTGCAATGAGTGAAATCTTGATGAGGGTGTAAAGGTTTATACTTTTGATTTCAATGATATTATTGTTGTGATTAATATTAATATTTACTTAGGAAGCTAGTTTTAGGATGACTTGAATCTAATTATATGTTAATTAGATTAATATGATATGATAATTTATAGTATGAATGAACAAGTTAAGATTTAATAAATACTAGATATTGTATGATTTATTAGTTTGCTTGAGGACAAGCAAAAACTCAAGTGTGGGGATGTTTAATAGATGCATATTTAATCATATTTATACACCCATATTTGATGTATTTTGCTTGATATTTTATATTTTAATTGTATATTTGGTACTTAATTTGTTCCAAGTGTATTTATAGGTTATAATTGCCTTTATAGACCAAATAGAGAATAATTTAGATGAAAACGTGACATAAAACGAAGATTTAAAGCAAAGAAAGGATACATGATCATGGCTTTGGCCATATACGTCTCTCAATCTATGTAGATTTATGAATTTTGGAGATTTTAGAGTTTACACGGTTTAGAACATGCTTGTGTATCACGCAGAACTTTAAAATTTACTATAAAAAGACGTGAGCGAAGGCAAAGTAGAAGGAATAGACATTCAAAGGTGATTCCAGACATAGAGAACGTTTAAAAGGGACAATATTGATCTAGAGAAGTGGAAAACCTGAAGAAATCTTCAAAAGATCTAATAGATTACAACATCAAACCTCAAGTTGGAAGAACATTCAATAGAAAAGAAAGGAGATTTATAATTATAAACTCTTTGTTTTCTTTTCTTTTTTCTTCTTGTTTATGTTTTATTTTGTTTTTTATTATATGTAACTAAACATCTTTAGTGTCTAGGTTTGATGAACCTTAGTTTGTGCTACAATATGTTTTAATTCTTTTATTTAATGCAATAGTTTTGATTGATCTATTGTGATTTAATTATGTGTTTAATATATGTTCTAATAGATCCAGAATATTAGTACATAATCTAATTTCATGACATAGAGATTAAGAAATCTTGTATATGAATAGATCTACTATAATTGAAAGGATTTGATTGCAAACCTAGAGATAAGTCAACATATATCCTCTAGATTAGGGTCAAAATTAATAGTGAAATTCACAAATCAGTAAAGTAATATTAGAAACTTTAAATTGAGTAATTCAATTAATAAACTTAGGATTAGTTGTTGGTAGTTTCGAAAGAGTTATCAGCATAAGATAGGAATTTTCACGGTTCAATAATCAATAAAACAATTGTAAAATAAAAGGTTAATTTTCTAAGGATTTTAGGTGGATTCAGCACCTAGGCACTAAATCTTGATATTGATTGTTTTTTTAAGTGATTGTCTTTGTTCTCCACTCATTATTACTTCCTACTTATTTTATCTATTTTAGTTTTAATTTTAATTAAAAACCAACACTCAATTCATAAACTAGATAATATCATAATAGTAATTACTAGTAATTATTGTCTTCGTGGGATACTTATTTGTGCTAGCTACAATTATGTTGTACACTTGTGATCAAATTAATATTGGCATAAAAACAACCAACCATAACTAAAAAGAGCTCACCCACACAAATATGAGATGATGATGTTTAAATGCCTGATAAACATTTAGAAATATATGTATAAGACACCTAAACACTTCTTGATATGAAACTAATGAGAAAACACCTCTTTTCAGGTTTTTAAGAGCCCTGCTAGTTGCTGGAGCTAAGAACTAGCCATTACAATGACTATTCCATATTGTTTAATAAATGTGCATTGAATGCATAAATTTACTAGCAATTGAGAGACTGATTGACTAGTAGGCATATTGGTTGGCCAATATGACAAATTAGTCAACTAATACATCTACCAATATTATAACAAACTCTCGATACATCAAATTTAACAATTTTAATTTATATTGATCAACTACTAACCATAAAAATCGACCAATAACCACAAAAATATAATTTTAACAACTTCAAATGCTCAAACCAAAATTTTAAATACAATTATAATTTAATCACTTCCCAAAATATTTTATAAAGAGTCTTTGAAAGATTAAGAGATTTTTCTATTAAAACCAAAGGCTTCAATGCCTCTTGAAGGATGTAAAGAATCATACAATTAATTGAAACAAAATATTTATGCATAGTGAGCCTTTTTAGAGCATCAAATTAATAAAATTGAATTACAAATAATAATACAAAATGTAAAATGACCTTGATGAAACTTGATTTTTTTTGTTTTTGGTTTGATCTTTATTTCATCAGTCGCAAACTTCAACTTCTCTTTTTCAATTTCATAAACTATCTTTTTGACTTTATAGCTTCATTTTGTTGTTATATTGCTTTTCATCAAAATAACAAAACTCATTAATAGTAATTATATTTTGTTATCATCAAATATCAATTGGAACCTCCCTAGGTTTAACAATCTCCCCATTTTTAATGATGACAAAACATTTGTGATATTAGAGAGCAATATGAAAATTAAGCATATAATTAAGATAAAGATTAGCTCCCCCTCAATTCATACATAAGTCATAATTTAATATCAAGAGCAAAAGAAATATTTAATTTTAATTGTAAAAGAAATATCCATATGTTTACTTAAACATAAATTTCCTCAAGTAGATAAATACGTAAAATACCATATATACAAAAGTTACTCCCCCTGAATGATATCACTTCCCCCTAAATCTAATATCATCAATCTCTCTCTCCCTTTTTATAATCATTAAAAAATCAATTACCCAAGAATTCATAATATAAAGTGTCATGCATCAAGCTAACTTAGTTAAAAGATCAAAATAAAATTGATTAATATTAGTAAGCTTGTTCAAGAAAGAAGGCTATTGAATATGTAAGAGTTAAAATAATTATTTAAAAATTTAATTTTGAAATAAGCATCCCTAATTGTGCCCAAATTTGTTATTGTGCCTAAGCTGAAAGATTCAATTGAAACAACAAAGGGAAGTTTTATAGTACATCCACCTCAAAGTCTTCCCCAATCCTCTACGTGACTCTAGTCTTTGTAGTAGATCTACCACAACTTTCTTCTAATTTTCTTCAAAACCTATGCACAGAAAGAAAACTAGGTACTAAGCTATAGGTTTAGCAATGTTCAAGCAATTTTATTTCTCATCCAATTCAATTCATTCAGCCATAACATGTATAACATATAATATTTTTCAAATATCAATATCTTCATTTATTTGTGAGCTAATAGGCATTAAAATTATTTTATGAAATTCAAGCATGTATCTATATAATAATAATTCATATCTATTTACATAATGATCAATAAATTTTACAATTTAATTTACAATTAATTACTACTTCCAATTGACGTTCTTTAATCATCAATCAAGCATTTATATATTTTCTATAATTTCCCTAAGTAAAATTCAACAGAATTGCATCGCAAAGTTGAATAAGTGAGATTTTAAAAATACAGGATTGAGTTCTCATAATCATTGGTCTATTTGCATATCTATATCTTACAGGACCAAGCTCTCAGAGCCATGCAGTTTATAACATAAATCAAATATCTTACATTGGAACCGAGCTCTCGGAGCCATAGAGTCCAATAATACATATCATGACGCGGTACTGCTAACTCCCTAATTGATATGCCAACCTTATCACATTCCTCAAATTCCTATCTATTTTACTAAAGGCAGTTATAATTAAAATGTCATTGAAATTTAATGTTTCAATTTTATTTCAAGAATCCTAAATTACATAACACACAATTTTTAGGGAAAAATAAAATTGCTTGAACACATACCAAATTGATGTCCAATTCTTCAAATTAAGCTTCAATTCCACCATCAATTCCTTATTCCTTCTCTTTCCCCTTTCTCTCTTTCTCCTTCAATTCCTCTTCTTTATCTTCAAAATATTACATGAAAATTCAATTTCATGTATTTTATTCATTAATGCATGTAACTACACTAAAATCATGCACTAAAACAACCAAAACTCCATTAACTTATCTTGTTCATTTAAGGTACTATTCATAAAAATCCATATACTTTTTCTTCATATGTTTTCTAAGATTCTTATTGATATGGTGAGTTTAGGAACCCTATATTGATGATTTAGTGTTTAATACTTGATTCAAGGGTTAAAGATAGGGAAAGTTGGCTTAAAAATAGAAGAAAAATGAAAGAAAGTGGGGAAGAAAGAG
>JANZXP010000002.1:15445902-15462404 GCA_027576715.1 Erythroxylum flavicans
CCCTAAATTAACATCAAACATAAAAGAACAACAATGGAAATCAAACTAAATGAAAACATACAAAATGAATCCTAAACGACAACAATAATCAACAATTATGCAAGAAACACATGTCAATTACTTAGAAAATATAGACTAAAGCACAACTATCAACAACGCCAAACATTGAAACATGGCTGCACTAATGAAGTTGTGAGTGCTTCCCAAGTCGAACAATACCCATAATGCACAGCCATCTACTGATGCCTGAAGCTGCATCATCTATTAGTTTCTTATTCCTATAATAGCATTTAAGGAGATTTTTGGTTCAGCCGCTTCATCAGGTTCCCCACACATATCTAACTCTTCAGCCTCCAACCAAAAAGACGTTTGTAGCGGTGTTCTGAAGAGAATAGCTCATCACAATTGAAACGAAAGCCTTTAGACCTCCTTTCTGCTAATTTAACTCGTGACAAGTGTTTAATAGGTGCAACTGCACTTCCCACGCTGCTACTTGCTGGAGTAGTCCCTCTAAAACCATGACTAGCTATGCTGGCTAGTACAGTTGCCGTAGGTCTCAAGACTGGCCAAGTGGAGGTTGTTCGTCTATTCCCTGCCCCTCGATTCAACCACTGTTTCTTCTCAAACACACGTGCCTAGTTCATTGCGATTACTAAGTTTGGTGGATTTTGCATCTCCACATCCATCCTTAAAGTTTCCTTCGATCTTATGGTGAAAATATTCACCTGTTGCTTTGCTCGAACTGAAATGGTTCTCACCAATATGGCTTGGAAATTTTTTTGATAGTCCTCCAGCGTCCCTGTCTGCTTGAGATTCACCAATTCTCCTAACGGATTGCTGCTCATTGGTGGCCTAAAACGAAGGTGACAATAGGTTTTGAAGGTTTCCTAGGACATTCTAGGCCCCTCTTGCTCCACTTATAAAACCACAATTGAGCTTCACCAATCATATGAAAAGCACCCAAGCTTACCTTATCTCCATCTGCTGTGTTTTGATTGTAGAAGAACTGTTCACAGCGGTGTAGCCATCCTAAAAGGGCGTTAGCTCTATCGAAGGTTGGGAAATCGAGCTTCGCATAGCGAGGGACCACCTGACTACCTTGACGATCCCCTACTTGGCTGGAGGAGTCATAATTGCTACTCTCTCCACCTTCTGGTTCCTCTTGAAATGGTTCCTTTCCTACCTTACGAGTTAGTTCCCTCATCTGTCAAGCCAAATCCTCCATTCTATCGTCCGAGGCTTGCTATCTTTCTTCCCAAGCCTACTGCCTCTGCTTGAACTGCTGTAAGAATGTGTCTAGCTTCCCTTCCAGACCTCCAGATTCACCCATGATGACCTGCTTTGATACCAATATGGTATGTGCCTATACTGAGGATCTCATTGCCACTGGGTTGATTGATAGCTTTCTCATTGTTACTGCTTCTGCCTTTCTTTGCTGAACCTATGGTTTCTTATATGTGTTAGGGCTCGTTCAAGAGAACCCCATATCTCCTAAACTTTTTTTGACTGAAATATTTATGATGATCTTTTTTTAAAGCAAAAGCCTCCTTATAAAGGAGGAGGACTACAACTAAATAATGTAGCTGAAGATGAGGTTCCCTTTTGACTAAGGAAGCTTATTAAGACTTATTTAAACGCAAGGATGTTAACCAAGACCTCCAATAACTCGTATTCAAACTTATTTAAACACAAAGAACCTAACTAATTAAGATCTCCCATTCAAACTTGATTTCCTTCTCGATTTGTCTCCTTCACCAAATCTCCTGTTGCAACTAATCTTTTCCCTGCCTGACCCTTTCTCTGATATGTTCTTTCAACAAATGCATCCATAACACAATTATTTCGGGTTTAACTTTTACCCCTTTCTCGAGTCAAATTTTGACCACTGGTCAACTCTTGGTCTAACCTCAAAATGAACTCATTTTGACCTAAATTTGATTCTCGGTCTGTCCTTGAATACTACTATCCAATGCCAAATAAAATAAAGTATAGTTTAGGTCTTGAGTGTCACTATTTGCTCGCGATGCACTATTCACTGCCCGAAAAGTACTATTCATGAAACTGAGATTTTTGGGGAGTTACAATTGTTATTACCTTTTAAAGCCTCACCCATGAATGCTGAGCTGTTCTTTAGTATATCCAATTTTGAGAACTCTATTCCTCTTTTTTTTCTCTCTCATGGAGTTGCATTTTGCAAGGACCTAACCAGACAAGTCAACCATCAAATGCCGTATATTATGAGAGGCTCTGCTCTTTCGAGTAGATTAGCTTCTTTCGAAGCAAATAAATATAGCAAATAAATATTCAGCTTCTTTCGTTGAGTAATTAACTTCAAATGAATAAGCCTTTCGTTAGAAAGGATTAAAGAACCTGCTTGTACTCAACCTTTATAACTGCCAATGATTCCTGTGGATTTGGTTGTCTTTAATTAAAAGTTACACTCTGGTTATATATTATCAAATAATAAAAGTTCATTATCAGCTGGTGTTTGAGCTGATGCAAAACCAATTCATTTGATGATAAAATGTTTCCAACTAAAACTGTTTCCAAATTACTGGTTTTTGACCCTTAACTATACATTGAACAATTTTCACCTGTCTATAATTACAACACTCAGCACTACCCAGTGCCAAATTTACATTGACATTATGGAACTGATGCTGCATTGAGAGGTCAATGCTCCTGTTCTTTGACAACTTCTTCTAGCAAAGATGGATTGGATGCACCACTGATCTTGCTGGGAACTGGAGTATTCCTTTTTGATTGGCGCTTTGTGGGCACTAATACACTCTCAGTTTCTAACTTCCCATATATATACTCACCGTTGTAGTCATCGTCATCATCATCATCACAACTCCTGAAAACTGGGTGCACATATGCATATTGAAGGTAGGATTTGAGATTAAAACGTGGCTCCTTCGCACGTTCTAGAGTATCTTTCATCATTGCTTCCTGAAATGACCAGAATATATCAGATTGTAAATAAACAAGCAGAACCACAACCACCAACTTTGGCTGTGTTATCGGGAAATAGGTATACGAAAAATAAAAAATGATGATAAGAAAAACCACTAGCCAAAACAATATGAGCATGGCACAATTTTTACCTGCAATGGATATCTAACAAATGCAGGTTCATAACGGCCTTTACAGAAGAGATGAAACCATATAGTGATTATGGGCAGAACAAGTAGAAATGGTGTTGACTGAGCAGCTTGTTTGGTACTCAATAGTCCTATCATGACCACCTGAGAGATTAGCAATGCTATAATAACACGGAAATGGACAGCAGGCCAGAAAGCTGCAGCACTTTCATATTCTTGGTTATAAACGTTGATGATCTGCAATTAAGAAGAAAAAAGCATTAACTTGCAGAAAGAAAATAACAAAAAGTAGTCCAATAAAAATCAAACAAATATTATTCACATTGAAATGCACGATACATGGAAAGTAAACTCTTTTAACTTCTGCATATCCCTTCTTAATGCAATGTGGCATCTGAATTTACGTTTTGTATACAAGGACTGCAAATCTTATTCTCCTAAGTCTCCAAATACCGTCTAAAAGTAATATCCTTATGATCAGTTTTTTTTTTAACTTTTAATTCCATCTACATTAAATAAATTCCCTGAAAAGAGTAGCCAAATGACCCAAATACAAGGGCTCCTCCTGAGACGCCATATTCAGCTGCTAATGACATATATCTAGTGTAGCAATTTCTCCAGTTGCAACGTTGCCATGCACCTCAAGGCATTTAAAATCAATGCGTGGGTATTGCTGTTTCATTCATTACTAGGAAAAGGCAAGACTACTGAAATGTCATAATTCTATGAAGGGCCAAAACAAACAACTAAAAAACACTCATTGCTGCCAGATGCTTCCAAAAGCTGAATTTTCCCTAGCATATCCACCAAGTTCGAATTAAATTGCAGGTTCTTAATGATTTATATTTCCACCACTAAAGAGCGAAATAGGGGAAGTGAACAGAATAGAGGAGGGCACGGAAAAGGGGGAGAAACGAAAAGAAAAGACACAATTAGTGATCAGAAGAACAATCAGAGAGATAAGGCAACAGGAATCTCTGCTTAGTCAGAAACTCCAAACTCTGTATCAATAGCTACATCAAGTATTTATAAGGAAAAGATACACTACATAGAAAAAGTAGCCAAAACACTTAATCAGGAAAAAGAACTTGAGAAACAAACCAAATAAGTCTTAAACAAGAAAAAGAAGCTAATTTAAAAAAATCCTAAATCTTCATCAATTGTCTTTAACTCTGCATCAATCAACACAAAAGCATCTGCATGATTGAACATTTCCAGAAAAAAAAACGAATGTTTTACCTGATGGCGGTACACCAAGAAGGCAAAGCCAAAGAATATTAATATGAAGGGCAGGAGGGCAGGTGTCACTGTTGCATATACAAGCCCTAAAAGAAAATAGAACTGTATTTGAGGTTCTCCAGTGTTGAAACCAATACTCCCAGGATCCATGGCCTCCTCCCTATCTTTTTCAGTCTTCACCAAAAAGAAATTCTTTAAGTGGTAGATTATCAGAGGTTTCAACATTAAAATTTCTGCAGCTACTCCAGCCCATCCATCAACCATTATATAGGTTATGAAGAAAGTTGCTTTCATAGGAATAGCTACGCCAATCATCTTCGGAATACTGCAACATGTACAAATACAGAACAATAACTCAACTGCACATACACATAAGGCCACTCAGCACAATATGTAGAGATACCACATGCAAACACACAAGGTTGATCATATCAAATTGTTCCAACTATGAACAGAACATTATAACATGTAAAGTCACAAACAGATGAGCTCAAGAAATATAAAACTAAGCTTTCATATACTGCTAAACCCAATGCCCATCAAATTCCCGTAAGTGACAGAAAGAAGGATCGTCATAGAACGAGATTGCATAGCCCAGTAGTTTGATTGACGTACTCATTGGCAGATTGTTTTATGAAATAATTAAGCTGCTCAAATGCGCTTCCAGTGATTATGCTCCCAAAGAATACATTTACTATGTTGAAAATGTAATATTTTGTTGCTGCTCTCCTTTCTAGAGCCGACAGGGATGTGAAGCCTTCAAATTTAGCCATGATCATCAAAATTGTTGGCAGGAAGATGAGAAAAAGCTTGAGTGCAATCCCTGGAAGAAAACCTTGGATGACCGATTTGATAAATTTCCTATATAACAAATAGGAAAAGGGGAAAATGAAAGCAATTAGTAACTTAACAAATATATCATAATATGACTAACAATAGAAGCCAGACAATGCAAGAGCACTAACTTTTCAATAATGGGCTTTAGAAAGGGGGCAGCTTTCTCAATTCCCTCAATAGTTGCAAGAGACTGAACAAACGCAATTGGGATCATGAAAAAGAAGGTCAGGAAGAAGAATGTCACTGACATTATCAGCCTCCTAACTGAGAGCGACACATATGGAATGGCCAAGTTTTGCCAATACACATCACGTGGTTCTGGAGCCCACTCTGTTAACCACAAAGTTGGATCTCTTGATTGCTGGGTTTGTGCGCAGACTGCAGAACCCCATCGTGTTTTAAATGACACAAATGCCGCTGGCATAATGGAGCTCGGATCCTTCTCAACCCTTTCCCTCTCTGCTGCAATCTGAACAAATAGCAGACCATCCATCACTAAGATTAGATCTCGAGTGCATAGTCAATCAGAAAAGAAGAAGGAAATAAATGCATCAACTTGTTATTGAGAGATGAGCGTGCAACACAAAGTAACCAAGTCAAGCTTTCTTCCTTGGTAATAACATGTCTTGACTTGACTAACTTCAACACGTGCTTATCTGAGCACAATAAAATGAGAATTTTGGTTTCACATAAATTGAACAGTGCTACACAAAACTCTTCACTGTATCCTAGAGGAAACAGAGACTCTGTCTCTGTGTCCAATCTTTATGGTGCCAGTTGCACACGTATGTCAGGAAGAGTTTAGGTATGTGTAGAAGTCACTGTTACTGAAGCAGGTCCAGGTATGTGAGTAGAGTACCGTCAAAAAGATATTCCAATAGCATCACTCAGAGCTTCCCATTTAATAACAAAATGGTAACATTGGTTCAAAAATACCAAGAAGTCAAGGGAATGTAAATGAGGAAACCTTCAAGAGGAACTTACTTCTTTTGATATCTTCTCAATCTCTAATATGTGATGGTCTATTGCATCTACTTTTTCTCCCCAAAGTCCAAGAAAACCAGTCTGAAAGAATGGGGAAGGTAAATACATTGCCAGTAGTTGAGATGAAAGAACTTAACACAGGCACTTCCAGATGCATCAGCATTTTTCAAAAGATATTCCAGACACATGATTACCTTCATAATAGGCCTCTGTGATTGATTCCTATCATACTTGAGTTGATAGTAGTCCAGCCAATTCTGCAGACTTTTCTTCTTCTTGACCATTTTGGCCAATTTGTTTGCATCATAAACCACCTGAAAATTTAAGAGAGCCCCAAGTAACAAAGATGGAAAAAGGTAACAGCACAAAAGTACTCACCTCATCATGCCAACATACTCGTACTAGACAACCTAAGTGGACTTTTTAAATTTGCTAAAGATCTCTCCTTCCTTTTACCCATTACTTGAAATAATAGAAACTCCAAGAGGTATAAATTCTTTACTCCAAATGAGAAAAAATTTGCACAATTTTGGAGCAAATCTCAGAAGAAATTAATGTAACCACAAATTAGAAGCAAGGAAATTAAGGCAATGCCACATCAGTATGACATCTAAGAACGTATAAACCCCCTTTCCAACACATGATTTACATATGTTCTTAGTAATGCCTCACACACTCCACAAATAAATATGATTCTCAAATTGAATATAGCAAAAATAAGCCTCTTGAAATAAACCAAGGATGTATATGAAACAAATTATCCACAAGAATAAGCACCTGTATGGGTCATAATGGTTGAGAATCTAGCAAAATGTGCAGCAGATAGATACTGCTACCCGCACAAAATGATACATCTAATGTTTTAAGTGTTCATTCCCACATATTCAAATCTACAACTGTGTGACATACTCTCACGAACTTATAAATCAACAATGGATTTCCAACAAATATTGGTTTAAATGTGATGATACCTGATGCGTAAGATAGTGATCTGGATGATTGACCAGAAAAAAGTGCTCCACAAGCTCACTAACAGATTCATCTGGATCTGGAGGTACATTCCTAACAAGAACCTGCAAGATCAAATTCCAAGGCACAAAATGCCATATAAGAGTAATGACATCAGAAAACTGTTCCTGCATATGTATCTGAAATTTTGAAGTGATGAAACTGGAGCATTTTGAGATTAGAAGCGATAAACAAATTCCAGCAATAGAGTACAGTATTATCATCTGTAACTGATATAAACGATCAAACTCCCATAGCATGGTTTACATACATTTTTATCAAGGACAAAACAGTTCTAGCATTATCAAATAAGAACATTTCTATCTTACGGTAAATTGATCGGGGCGACGTTTCTCTGATGCAAGAAACTGTAATCTCATTGAAGCAACTTTCTCATATTCCTTTAGTAGCACATAAAGCGTCCAAAAAGTAAAGGCATAAGCCATCACAATGTGCGTCCAAAATCTGCAATGCAAGAATTAAATGACGAATAAGATACTTTTAATAACCAAAGATTAGACAAAGGATGTGACTTAGAGAATATGGCTGACTATTAAGCAATAGTTGTTAAGTTGCACTGCATGGAAAATTATTTGATCCAATGCATCTGAATATGTGAAATTCAGCAGATGCTAGACATTACAAAGGTACAGGTTAACAGGCAAGTATGGTCCGTACCTTTGAGAGTGAAGTGGGATATTTGAAATTGAAAGCTTGTCAATATCACTAGAAGTCACATTTTTCAGCTTGGCTAGCTCTAAAGTATGATTTGTAAAATTAACTGGTACTAGGACAGCCCATGCAAGCAATGCTATTGGAACGAATATCTTGAGTCTGCAATAGTTACAGTAAGGATCTCAGCGTATCATTATACATGTACACAACTATTCAGAGAACTAAGCAACTTCAACATCAAAAACAGCTTATTCAAGAAGGAAATAGTATTGATGAATTACAATGACAATTCAGTTTAAGGCATAGAGAAGCTATCACCAAAACAATGAGCTATCACCAAAACAATGAGGTCTTGTTTGGTGACCACTAATAAAGAGGTAGAAATAACAATGCAGCCTTTATTCCCTAACTTTAAGTTGTCTGGTTACTGGTAATAGATAAAATAAGGAACTGAAATAAATCCTAAACAATCCTGGACTTTTATTCCTAAGGAGAGTGTGGGTATAAGTTGGCATCAAAAATCGAGAATTAGAGATAAAAGATAATATTAGAATATTATCAAGTTATTATCAAAATATTATAATATTATCAAAATATTGATCCTTATCAGCATATTATCATCACAATCACATATTACAATATTTTATATTAATTTCTTTAATAATTATTTTATTTTGTTTCATTGATACTTTTATTCTTATCATAAAAATCATTCATAATTATTTTAAAATTAATAATATTATAATCATTAAATTTTTTGATTTATTATTTATAAAATATAAAATATTTTAATTAGTTATGTGCAAATAAATTATTTAATAACTAAATATAAGAAAAAAATTTCATTATCATTTTTAATATTTAATACCAAATATTAACATGACTATTAACTTTGTTTAATACGATACCAAACACGCATAATCAGTAATTTTATTCCTACTCTAATTCTCACTTCCCATTTCCATTCCTTTTTGATTCCGATTCCTTCATTACTATATACCAAATGAGACCTAAGGATATAACATATCAGCGAATTCAAATGCAACTTAATACCTTAAGTATTATTTATTGTTCATGGTACAAAAACCTCCATCTAAGTTAACTGAACTGCAATTATTTGAAAAAAGAAAGCACAACTTGTATTTTGCATCATATCAATCGAGAGTTCTACAGCTTAAGTAGTAGGTATAAATATAGCCAATAAGAAAAGGATGGCCACGACTATATAGAAACCTGCTACATATAAAGCAAACGCATAAAAATAGATTGTCACATACCCTAACAAATAAATTCGCAAGTAAACTGCAGAGTCCAATCCCGCATGATCAATAAGCTCCGGCTCTGGCATTTTCAGAGCTTCTGGCATCCAGTTCAAAAATCTCAAATACGATCTGAAGTCTAAATTAACAAACCTACCGATAAAGGCTCCTGGGCGCGTTGGGCTGCTCCTTAAGCCCTTAAGATACCATTTCGAGAAGTAAACCCTATCATTGAAAGGTTGAAGCCTCAAGATTGCAAATGCTAGTAGGAAAATGAAGGCGCTAAGAAGATTTATTACAGCTGAAACCCCAATATCACCAAGTGTAGCCATTTATGTATTTTGATCTTGACCTATAAAAGGAAGGAATGGTTTAGTAATCAAAAGATTAGCCACCCTAAAAGGGTCTGCAAAACAAATTTAGAATACTAACAACAATGAAAACCCAGGTAAATCACAAATACATGATAGAGCAATCATAAACAGAAAGAGCAATATCAGTATCTTCTTATTAGGCTGATTTCAAAGTGGAATTCAATTATTTTCCAAAGTCCCAACTTCAACCGAGAAATAAGAGAAAATTAAAAGAAAAAAGAACAGCTTTACATAAAAAAACCAACTTTTCAGGAGAATACTCTGAAAGCACACAATTACTCCAAGCATCATATGCAAGAACACAAAATTAAAATTAGCGATTCATACCCTTAGAACAACTTCAAAAAAAAATTAACAAAAAAGAGAACAAAAAAAAGAGTAAGAAAAGCTTCAAACTTTAAGCTTACTGTTGATATGTGTACAATCCCAAGAGAAAGAACGTGCAACGGTAGTTTTACCCTCCACAAAACCCCAGATTAGCGTGGAAAGAACAGAAGAAGTTGCAAATCTCGAAGTTGAATTTGGATTACTTTCTAGCTCAATCAAAGTAAACTCATTATTCTCCTTCTCTTAGAGGATAAGTAGAAAGCACGCCACCACAAACACTCTCTCCCTTTTCCCCTTGAGATGAACAAAAAGTGAAGAATCGAGAGAATATAAACATAGAAAAAGTATAGGGTCCAGAAATGGAAACAGTAACTAAAAGCAGAGATATGTTGTTTCTGGTTGGATTAGGAAGGAAGTAGAAATCGAATTCATTTTTACTGTTCTTTTCATGCAAAATTTAACATTTCTAAAGAACCTAAAACAGTCAAACTCGTTGATCCAACGGTGTGCCGGGCATGAAGTATGAACACCAACACAGTACATGTCCGAAGAAAAAAAAACATAAATGCTGTAATGTCGGCAAGTTGCCACGTGGAGTTGCAACGGCTACTTCGTGTATGGGCATTTGGGGAATGGTGTCACGCGCTGACGAGGATTGGGCCATCTGACGGTGGGGATTAAATTGACAAGAATGGTTGGTGGACAGTGGGATGCGCGTTTGGAAGGGAAGCGGGCGTTAGCTGCATTTTGGTGTGTGATGGGTCGGTTCGGTTTGGAGTTTGAACACTGTTTACCGTTACTTTCCCTTCCCTTCCCTTCCCCGCGGTTGTGAAGCGAGTAAATGATGTGTTTAGGGATTACGGCAGCGTCTAATCCGTGTGCTAAAGCAGTCCTCGTCCTCCAAATGTAATATGGCTTCTTTTATGGTTGCTATAAAGGGGTTTATGGAAATTCTTCTAATCTTAAATCTCATAAGATTTTTTAAAACATTCTCAATTGTCAATAATTAGACTTGTTCTTTTAATTACTACATAAATTGAGATCATTAATTAATTTAAATTATTAATTTACTAAATAAAATATATAAGTAATAACATATTACTTATATCTAGACATTTTTTGAAATGTAATATATTTTATTTATAAAAATGGATTTTTTGTATTAAAAAGTATTACTTAAATTTAAATTTTTATTGAATGCATTTATAAAATGTGCACTTATGTTATACATTTGTGACTGGAAAGAAGGAAGACTAGACCAATAATGCGGTACAGAAAAGCAAGATTAGTAAAACATGATTCGATAAAGTAAAGCCCAAAAAGGCTGACGTTTGAAAGTCCAATTGTGCTTGCCGTTTTGCAGGATGACAAGCAACCACATATATAATAATAATAATAATGGTAATTAAGTGGACGTTATGATAATTATAAAACAGATCTTAATTGAAGTTGAAGGCATAGTGTATTAATTATTATGGCTTTTAGGGTAATTGCAGTCGCCTTCTTTTGTCATCTCAAAGGCTCTTTCAAGGCCCCATCATTGCCTTTTATTGATTAAGTTCACCTTTGAAACTCTGCCTTTCAGCACTGCAAGATATGGTAAAACATATAAAAAACATCGCTTCGGAGATTGCAGGACCATTCTCATTTCTCCATAAGTAACTTTTACTATATTAGAAGTAAGAGTATCGTCCTAAAGGAAAATATAAAAACACAGTTCATCTAATTATGATATATTATTAGCTTATTTTTTCATACCTTACTTGTTCTTTTCTTCTTGTATCAACTAACAATGACCCCTCAATCTTACAAGTGTTCATTTTAAATATTATTGCATAAGCACGCTGTCTCTTAGAAAAGGACTCGTCTAACTCCAAGTGCTCTTACGCATAGCATTATCAAGTAACCATCAGGAGGAAAACAAAGAATCTAAAGTGGAAATGAAAGTGACCCTTTCATAGTATAAGGTATAAGCTATAATTATAGTAAAATTTCTAAATTCCACCCACTGTTATGGCGATAGAATTGATAACTTATTATTAATTCTATAGTGTTACAAAATTGGAAATGGGAAAACGGTTCAAAGTTTAGGTATACTAATTATGGAATTTGTATTGAAGTCATGTATCCTTTATTAATTTAATTTATATACAAAAAAAGTCATAAGCACTTGTTGCATGAATATTGGATCTCCCGACTACAGTCAATTTTGGAAGGAATCAATTTTATCTTTGGAATTTAAAAAACAAAAGGAATAAGCTTATAGAAATTTCCTTGGACGTCTATTCATAAAAACTAAAATTTTAAAAAACAAAGAAGGAAAGAAATGGTTGAAAGTTGATTTTTTTTTAAACAAAAAATTATAAAGTTGAAAACCTTCAGGATGGGAATGAGAGTAAAGACAAAACTTATTACATGGCTGGAATCAAGGATGGTAGAAAAATTTTCCAAGAGTTTTGTAATAAATATAAATTTAAATGGAAGCGTATGATAATTTAATAATGAATTTACTACAATATCATTTGGCATAAATAGCATACGTGTCAATCAATCTAAGATAATCTGTGCAACAAAAAATCGAGTTCTGTGCATCAAAATAATAGATATTCCTCCTTTTCTTTTTCATGTATGAACGTCGCCCAATGACGGATAGAAGTATCGGTTATAAGTACTGAGACTTTTGGAACACCAAAGCAAATTTAAATGTTTTAAGGATGCGGAATAGCTTTGAATAAACCTACAAGAATACTGACTACGTGGTTTATTTATAAGAGTCATAATCTAATTATGAAATTCATAAGGTTTTGTTTCATTTTCAAATGCCATAGAAAGTGGTAAGTCTAATAAATGGATTAATACCATAAAAGATGAGTTAAATTTGAGGGCATAAAATAATATCTTGGACCTTGTCAATTTGCTATCAGGTTTTTAGCGAGTCTTATACAAACGGGTCTTTAAGACCAAATATGACTCGAATGTCAATACTGAATGATATAAAACTAGACTTCTTGCTAAAGTCTATGCTGAAAAGGATAACATTGATCATAAAGAGAATTTTCACTTACTTATTTAGAATAATTATAGCATTAGTGGCACATTTTGATTTAAAATTACAACAAATGGATGTGAAAACTACCTTCTAGAGTGGAGATCTCGATGAGGAAGTTTATATAGATCAAATTGAAGGTTTTGTCACAGAAGGAAAAGGTCACATGGTGTATAAACTTAAAAAATCAATATATAGACTTAAACAAGCTTCTTGATAATAGTATAATAAGTTTAATGATATCGTAACATCTTTTAATTTTTAAGAAAACACC
Organism: Erythroxylum flavicans; assembly: GCA_027576715.1. Taxonomy (NCBI): domain Eukaryota; kingdom Viridiplantae; phylum Streptophyta; class Magnoliopsida; order Malpighiales; family Erythroxylaceae; genus Erythroxylum; species Erythroxylum flavicans. The sequence continues at coordinate 15,459,030 of JANZXP010000002.1, forward strand.
ATTGATTAGTGCATCTACCAAAATATTGGTGGGACTAAATTTATATTTTTAGTTTTATATATTGATGATATTTTACTTACTACTATTGATTTGGACATATTGTATAAGACTGAAGATTTTTCTTTAAAAATTTTGAAATGAAAGATATAAGAGAAGCATCATATTTGACAAGAATTTAAATATTCTGAAATAGATTACAAAGACTAGTAAGATTTTCTTAGAAAAACTATATCAAAAAATTCTTTAGAGATTTAATATGAACAAATGTTTAAGAGAGGTTATGCTAATATAAAAAGGGGATAAATTAAATCTCATACAATGTCCAAAGAATTACTTGGGAACATAAAGAAATATAATATATTCCACATGCTTATATTGTTGGTAATTTGATATATTTGTAAGCAGTGTGAGGCGTAATATCAGCTTCGCTATTGGAATGCTAGGAATATATTAAAAAGTTGTAAAGAAAGTCTTAATGTACCTTTAAGGAATAAAGAATTATATGCTCATATATAGAAGATCTAATCATTAGAAACAACTAGATATTCGGATTCAGATTTTGTTAGATACATTGACAGTAGAAAGTCAACATTTGGCTCTTTATGTCTACTAGTAAAAGGAACAATTTTATGTAAATTTGCTAAAAAGTATATCATTGTTTCATCCATTATAGAAGCGAAATTTGTAGCTTATTTTGAGGCTATAATTTATGACTTATGGTTTTGGAACTTTATTTTAAGGCTTAAGGTTGTCAACACCATTACTAAAATGTTGAAAACTTATTATGATAATTCTAGAGCAATTTTCTTCTTTAAGAATGACAACTACTTTAGAGGTGCTAAACATATGAAGTTGAAATATTTTACTGTAAAGGAGGAAATCATAAACAAAGAGTTGTATTAAATATATTAAGATGAATCTTATGATTGTAGATCTTTTAACTAAGACCCTACAACCAAAGTCATTTGAGGAACATGTTTAAAGTAATCTTGGTTGTATTGATGCTTTAACACTTTTGAGCTCAATAAAAAATTTTATTGACAATTTTCTTGTTTATTATGATTATATACACCTAATTTTTATTACACAAGAAATAGAAGTGTTATAAGAATTAATATGTACCCTTGTAATATTTATATATCACTTATGGTAACTAACTTGATAAATTGCTAATGTTATAGTATATGAAAGGAAGTACGAGACGTTGAAGTGTATGATCGTCATAACTCACATTATGTGATTTATTATGTTAATGTAAATTATGAAGGTATTACGAGATTTGTCTACGTGTGCTTAATGTTTATATTATTAAAATAATGTTTGAAGTATTAAGATAAGTGGGAGAACGTTAGAATGTGGTCAATTTGTAGCTATAATTAAACTATATTTTCTATTTAATAATGGAACAAATCTCAATGTTTTATTTAGTTACTTGATGGGCATATAAGATAAAAGTTATAGATATATAAACCGATCCTCTCTTTACTTATTAGGGTTACAAAAAATTTAATCCATCAAGCTTTCTATAGCAGAAAATGGGTTAAGAGAAACAAAGTAATTTTAACAAAGAAAGCAATAGAGTTTCTTGATCTTTCTACGACAATGACTTCTTTTGCATCAAGTATATAATATTATAACCTAATTGATTGTGACATCATTTCTTCAAAATCTATGAATTATCAATTTTGATTTTATCTTAAAATTTATGTTTTTCATAATATGCATTAAATAAAGTAGAGGATGTGAATTGTTTTACAATCCTATAATAGTTTGGTGGAGTTTATAGATTATATTTAGTTGCAGAATCCGTGAAAATGGAAAAGCAAGACACAAAGAAGAAAATTGTAGCTTACCTCATCAAAAATTACAAATTTATAGCTATCAATTGTTGGAAAATTGGGCGGGACTCAATCTTGTGTGCAATGGAATATTATGAAAGTCTTTTGTACAATTTTTCAAAAGTCAATATCACTTAAATTAACACATAAATCATAATAAAATATGAATCTTAATTCGTACTTTATTTCAAAGCTTGATCCTTTTCTTTTCGTATGCATTGACTTATCCCAACTGCCATAACTACAAAAATGTCCGATCTCTAATAGTGTTCACTTACTATGTTAAGAGAACTCTAACTATTATAGAGATAGTTAGACAAATATTGTTAGCTCCTGTTAAGGAAATCAAGTCCCATGGTTCACAAGTTGACTCAGTCCAAGCGGTTGGTGATTTAGAGCCTGAGATTTCATAAATATCTTCATATCTAATATATTGTAATTTTATCTATTAGTTTGTTGTATTTAAAATACGCTACATCACTCTGCGATATCACTCTATTGTAACAACTCCTAGAATATCTGGTATACTCAATGCGACGGTGACTATAAATAAATAGAAAGCCACACAAGATGGATTATCAAGTCTTACAAATTCTTCTAACTTTTTTATGGTATCAGAGCTACGCTAAACATCCTTCCTGGTATCATTTTAAAAAACCCACCAATATGTCAAATTCACAAAATGCTCAAAACACAATCCTTGTAATCTCGATTAAACTTTCAAAGGAGAACTATGATACATGGGCACCAATTGTAAAACAAATACTCTCGGCCTATGATCTTGGAATAGTCATTGGTGAAGATGCAGTAGCTCCTCCCAAATATCTAGCTACTGAGATTATGTAAGCTTAAAGGTTCAGTAGTAGAAAAATTGTTAATCCTGCCTATATTGTTTAGGTAAAAAAGGATAGTTTGGCTTGTGTTTGGTTGAAGGGAACTATAATAGAATTTTTACCCCCTTTGGTGGCAAGGATGGAGACATCCTGTCAAGTGTAGGTTAAGCTTGAAACTACTTTTCAATCTCATAATCAAACAAGAGGAATTCGACTTCGCAAAATTCTCACTACTATGCCCCAAGGAAAATTGAACGTGATGGACTATTTTCAAAAGAAAATAGCTTGTGCAGATGGTTTGACAGCAATTGGTACCTCGGAGCAGGAGTTGATTCAGAACATCATAGACAGACTCGACAAAAGGTACAAGTCTTTAAATTAGTGTTTAGTATTTGTTATATGGATGAACCAATCTCTGTGGACTCTTTGTTGGGTTTGCTTCTTGACGAGGAAGAGCGTTTGAATGATGAGGAAAAACAAGTTGTTCATGATCTGTATGCCGCTAATCTCCAATGCAGTGGAAGCTACAACAGTAAGTCTTTTTCTCGTAACTATGGTAATTCTAATCGAAATTTTGGATACAATAATAATCAAGGTGTAACACCCCACTCCCGCTGGATCAGAACCCGATATCGATGGTGATACCCGAATCCGTGCCCCGCGAGAATGGCGTGTCACGTCACTTACCATTTAAAAACTCGGTA
>JANZXP010000002.1:15462504-15487151 GCA_027576715.1 Erythroxylum flavicans
TCACCTCTGCTCACTCTTCTTTCTATCGTTTATGTTCAAAAAAACCAACATCTCCATAGACCCTTTCTTAGGTTTACTTCTTGATGAGGAAGACCGTTTAAATGATGAGGAAGAACAAGTTGTCCATAATGTGTATGCCACTAATCTCCAACGCAGTGGAAGCTACAACAGTAAGTCTTTTGCTCCTAACTATGGTAATTCTAATCGAAATTTTAGATACAGTAACAATTAAGGGCAACGAAAGAATTACGAGATTAATAAGTCTAGATGCAATGGAAATAAGACTAATAGAAATTATCAGAATAAAGACAAAGTCTTGGAACAATTTCAGATCTGCAATAAGAAAGGGCATACTGCCAGTGAGTGCTATCATAGGTTCGATCACTCTTTTTCAACTGAGAATTCCTGAATGCTATGATCACATCTCCCACCAATGCTCCTTCTGAACCAAACTGGTTCGTTGAATCTGATGCATCCACTCACCTCACTATTGTTCTTAATAACATAAGCATTCACCCCAAGTATCAGGGTAATGATCAAGTTCAAATCAGCAATGGAAAGCTACTTGCAATTACTAATATTGGCACCAATTCCATTTCCACTCCTCACCATAAATTTGTCCTCCATAATGTTCTCCATGTTCCTTCTATAACCAAGAATCTTTTAAGTGCATCTCAGTTCACTCGTGACAATAATGTCTCTATGGAATTCTTTCCTGACATTTGTCTTGCAAGGATATGCAAGGAAAAACACTTCTCCAGGGGAGCCTTGATCGTGAACTCTATATACTGCCAGTCGCCTTTAGATCATCACCACAAGCTATCCATAGTTCCACTACCTTTCCTTCTGTCTTTTTTGGTGAACGTACCACTATTACTGACTGGAAAAATCTCCTAGGACATCCTAATGACAAGATTATTAGGAAAACAATTCCCAAATTTCAGTTACCTTGCGTTGGGAATAAAGAGAACTTCGTGTGTGGTCTTTGTCAAATGGGTAAAAATCATAAATTGCACTTGTCTTCTACTCATATTCCTTCTGAAAGTCCTTTTGAACTAGTTTGTAATGGTGTTTAGGGGCAGCTCCTATCACTTTTATCAATGGATATCGTTATTTTGTTCACGTTTTAGATGATTGCACCAAATTTATTTGGATATTTCTTATGCAGGAACGTAGTAAAGTTTTTGATATTTTCAAGCATTTTCATTCAATGGTGCAAACACAGTTTGGCCACAAAATTAAAATCCCACAAACTGATTGAGGGGTAAGTATCGAATGTTATCAACTTTCCTCTCTAGGTTTGGTGTTCATCATCAACAATCTTGTCCATATATTTAATAACAGAATGGGGCTCCTAAGCGTAGATATAGAGACATTGTGGCAAAAGGTTTAGCCTTTCCCTCCCATGCTTGATAAGTTATTATTTTTGGGCCAACTTTGGATATAAATCTCTTTAATGTATTCAAATTTTTATTTAAAATTAATGACTTAATTTTTATCAAGTGATTTTGAACATATGTGAGTTGAATTTGAATAAAAAAAGATGCAAGAAAAACAAAGACAATTCGAATTTCCAACTGGCTTAAAAATTTTCGACTAAGCGTAGGCACGTGCAAAGGAAAATTTTATCACCAGAGTTTGATTTGAAAAGAGATTCAATAGACTTAGGATTCTAATTATTTTGGGAAATAAGTTGTTTTCTTTATATAGGGATCTGCTACCTGATTTCATGGGGGAGTGTATCTGTTCAAATAACTTTAAAAAGTGAGATGCCCCCCTTAGACATCTTATCATTCACATTTTTGTTTTTCTTTTTGTAGATTTTTTCGTTCTTCTGGAAAGAAAAGGACAGATATGGAGACCAGATGTTCTGCTATTCTTCTGTTAAGTTTCATCACTATTATGAGTAGCTAAATCCTTCTTCTTGGTTAAAGGAAACCAATATTATCATCTAGTATGTGTGAGATTTTCTGAATAAAATTTATTTCATTGACTAATATTAAGTGCCTTTTGTAATGCTTTTCATGATTGAATTGGTTGATATCTATGGTGTGCAACTAAGAATTGATTGATCTCATTTACAGCTAGATTAGTAGGATTTGATGTTCAGTTTTGCTAATCTAAAGTGGAAACTATGATTACCATCTTTTACGTAACGAAATGGAAATTTTAAGAAAGAAATTTATCTAAACTAAATACATATCAGATGTGTATTGTCTTGCTCACTGATTCTCTTAATCCTTAAAGCTATTAATTAATAAAACTTAAGATCATATTTAAGTTATTGGTTAATAAGAGTAATTAGGATACATGTTTCTATTCATTTAATCTTAAGAGAGAACACCATTCAATAAGTATTTATTAATGGATTTAATTTAAATTTGTATTGATAATCCATACTAGTTTGACAACGTAGGTGACCTGAAACTAAGGTTTATTCATTAATTTTCCAGATTTGATTATTTCTATTTATTTCTAATTGTTTTGTCAATTTTAATTCCTTAGAATCATGTTATTTAAACCCCCGCCCCAATTTCTTTTAGTTTTAACTCGTGAAACACTTACCAATAGATTCCTCGTGGTAATGTTGGCGCCTGCATCTAAATTAATACCAACTCTAATAAGGATATATGTAGTTAGTGAAAAGTTAAGATCGTTCCTACGAGGAATCTATTGGTAAGTGTTTTACGAGTTAAAACTAAAACAAATTAGGGGGTTTTTAAATAACATGACTCTTAAGGAATTAAAATTGACAAAAAATAGAAATAAACAAAAATAATCAAATCTGGAAAATTAATGAAGAAACCTCGGTTTCGAGTCACCTACGTTATCAAACTAGTATGGATCGATACAAATTTAAATTAAATCCATTAACAAATACTCATTGAATGGTGTTCTCTCTTAGGATTAAATGAATAGAAATATATATTCTAATTACTCTTATTAACCAACAACTTAGATACGATCTTAAGTTTGATTAATTAATAGCTTTAAGAACTAAGAGAATCAGTGAGCAAGATAATACACATAAGATATGTATTTAGTTTAGATAAATATCTTTCTTAGAATTTCCAATCCGTAACGTAAAAGATGGCAATCTTATTTGACACTTTGGATTATCAAAACTAAACGTCAAATCCTAATAATCTGGCAATAAATTAAATCAATCAATTCCTAGTTGTGCAACCTAGAGATCAATTGATTCAATCATGAAAAGTAATATGAAACACACTTAATATTAGTCAATGCAATAAACTTTATTCAGAAAATCTCACACATTCTAGATGATAATGTTGGTTTCCTTTAAACAAGAAGAATGATTTAGCTACTCATAATAGTGATGAAACATGAGCAAAGAACAACAGAACGTCTAGTCTCCATATATGCCTTTTTTCCAGAAAAATAAAAAACTCTCCAAAAAGAATACTAATTCTAATAATGATATACGTAATTAGTGAAGAGTTGAGATGGTTCCCACGAGGAATCTGTTGGTAAGTGTTTCACAAGTTAAAACTAAAACAAATTTGGGAAGGGGGGGTTAATTAATGTGATTATAAGGAATTAAAATTAACAAAAAAAGAGACATAAACAAAAATAATCAAATATAGAAAATTAATGAACAAACCTTGGTTTTGGTCACCTATGTTATCAAACTAGTATAAATCATTGATACACATGTAAATTAAATCCATTAACAAATACTCATTAAATGATGTTCTCTCTTATGATTAAGTGAATAGAAATATATATTCTAATCATTCTTATTAACCAACAACTTAGATATGATCTTAAGTTTGATTAATTGATAGCTTTAGGAACTAATAGAATCAGTGAGTAAGACAATACACATACAATATGTATTTAGTCTAGATAAATATCTTTATTAGAATTTCGAATCTTTAACGTAAAAGATGGTAATCCTATTTGCCACTTTGGATTAGCAAAACTGAATGTCAAATCCTACAAATCTGGCTGTAAATTAAATCAATCAATTCCTAGTTGTGCACCCTAGATATCAATCCATTCAATCATGAAAAGTAATACGAAAGACACTTAATATTAGTCGATGAAATAAACTTTATTTAACAAATCTAAAACATACTAGATGATAACATTGGTTTCCTAAACCAAGAAGGATTTAGTACTCATAACATTGATGAAACTTGATAGAAGAATAGTAGAATGCCTGGTCTCCATATCTTCCCTTTTTCCCAGAAAAAAGAAAAACTATCCAAAAAGAAAAAAAGACCATGAATGAAAAGATGTTTAACAGGGGTCATCCTCTCTTTTTAAAGTTATTTGATAAGATACACTCCCTCATGAAATTAGGTAGCAGATCCCAATATAAAGAAAACAACTTAATTCACAAAATAATTGAAATCCTAAGTCTATCGAATCTCTTTTCAAATCAGACTTGTGATAAACTTTTCCTTTACACGTATCCATACTTAGTCAAAAACTTTTCTACCAGCTGAAAATTTCAATTCCTTTTGCTTTTCTCGCATCTTTTGATTAAAATTCAACGCCCATGTGTTCAAAATCACTTGATAATAATTAAGCAACAAGTATATTAATTTTAGATAAAACTTTGAACATATTAAAGAGATTTATATCCAAAGTTAGCCTAAAAATAATAACTTATCGAATTCCCCTACACCAATCTTTTGCTCATCCTCGACAAACTACATTTGCAATTAATTGGCCAACTATTCAACTTTCTTTATTCCAAGTCTTATAACAATAAATAATGCACACTCCAAGATTTAAATTTTTTTAACAATTAATACCCTGAAGTTAATTATTCAAGTAAATATAAACGTAGTCAAATTAAGGCAACCATCTTTCAAAAACTAGCACAAAATTATAACAAACTCCCACAGACTAGATTGCACTCAAATTCCTTAAGTGTTTATTGGTTCAGTATTTCACTCAAGTTCTTCTGTTCGGATTCACCACTTTTGCCAAAATTGATTTAATTGCCCAGTTGGAGACTTCAACTTGCCCACTCGTCTACGGATGATATGCAGTCAAAATACAATGTGAAACATCATGTTTCTTCATCAATGTTTCAACAATTTTAATGCAGAAATGAGTTCCCCTTTCACTAGTTATAACTCGAGGTATTCCACGCCTAACAAAAATGTTAGATTTGACAAAATTAACTACAACCTTAGCATTATCTGTATGAGTAGCTTTCACTTTTATCCACTTTGACACATAATCTATGGGTAAAATGATATAAGTCTTACCAAAAGATAAAGAAAAAGGACCCATAAAGTCAATTCCCTATATATAAAAAATTTCACATATCAGGATATTTGTAAGTGGCATTTAATCTCTTCGTCCTAAACAACCTGTTCTTTGGCAATGATCACAAGACTTACAAAATATGTAAGTATTATAAAATAATTTGGGCCAAAATAAATCACATTCGAAAATTGTATGAGTTGTTATTTTGGGGCCAAAGCGTCCCCCACACACAGATGAATGGCAAAAATTTAGTATGGAAGGAATTTCATCATCTGCAACACACCTTCTAATAATTTGATCAGCTCAAATTTTCAAAGATGAGGTTCATCCTATATGTAATATTTGGTCTCTCGTCTAATTTTATCATTTTCAACTCTAGATAAATCACTAGGTAAGGACTTAATCACTAAGAAATTTACTATATCAGCATACCATGAAATTACCTATTGGATTGCAAAGAGACTATCATTTGGAAATTCATCTTGAAAAACTTTAGATGTATTGATTGGAATGATCTGGTTGAGATGATTGGCCACTAAATTTTCAGCTCCCTTCTTGTCATATATTTCCAACTCAAATTCTTATAAGAGTAAGATCCACCGAATCAACCTTAGTTTTGTTTCTTTCTTAGTCACTAAATATTTCAGAGCTGCATGGTCTGAATAAATGATCACTCGTATACCCCATAAGTAAGACCAAAAATTTTCCAACCTAAAAAACAACAGTCAAAAATTCTTTCTCCGTCGTGGAATCATTCTTCTGAGCATCGTTAAATGTCATGGAGGCATAGTAAAAGACATGAGATACTTTATCCACTTTTTGACCTAAAACTACTCCAACTGTATAATCCGGTGCATTGCACATTAATTCGAAGGGAATGCCCCACTTCGGTAGCTAAATTAGTGGGTCTGTAGTGAGTCGTTCCTCTATTTCATGAAATGCAATTTTGCATGGCTCATCAAAATCAAATTTCACATCTTTTTGGAGTAGTCTACATATGGGTTGAGCAATCTTTGAAAAATCTTTAATAAACCGTCGATAGAATCCTGCGTGACCAAGAAAAGAGTGAACTTCTCGCATAGTCACGGGGTAAGGTAAAGATCTTATAACATCTATCTTAGCCTTATCAACCTCAATTCCCTCAGAAGAGACTGTATAACGTAAAACTATGCCTTGATCAACCATAAAATGACATTTTTTATAATTTAAAACCAAATTAGTCTCAATGCAATGTTTAAGCATTTTCTCATGTTTGATAATGCATGTTTCAAAAGATTCTACATAAATCATAAAGCCATCCATGAAAACTTCCATACAATCTTCTACAAGATTAGAGAAAATACTTACCATACACCTTTAAAATGTCACTAGTGCATTACACAACCCAAATGGCATTCTTTGATAGGCAAAGGTGTGGAATGGACACGTGAAAGTTATTTTCTCTTGGTCCTTTGTGCAACAGAAATCTGATGATAACCTGAATAACCATCTAGACATCAATAGTGAGATTTACTTGCAAGTCTTTCAAGCATTTGATCAATAAATGGAAGTGAAAAATGATCTTTTCTAGTAACCGAATTTAGGTTCCTATAATTTATGCAAACTCTCAACCAGTTTTGAACACGAGTGGGTATCAACTCACCATCACTATTTTCTATTATAGTTACCCCAGTTTTCTTTAGAACTACCCATACTGGACTTACCTAATTGCTGTCCAAAATGGGATAGATAATTCCAGCTTCAAGAAGCTTCAAGATTTCCTTTTTCATCACCTCCATCATGGGTGGATTTAAATGACGTTGGGGTTGCCTTACCTCCTTGGCTTCATTTTCATTCAAAATTCGGTGCATACAAATGATGGGACTAATGCTTTTGAAATAAGCTATTGTCCACCCAATAGCCTGTTTGTGTTGTCTTAACATCTGAATAAGTTGTTCTTCCTCTAAAGGAGTGAGTTTATTTGAGATAATAATAGGTAATGTTCCTTGCTCACCCAAAAATATGTATTTTAGATGGTTCAGCAAAATTTTCAACTCCAATGTGGATGGTTGAATTAACGAAGGAAATAATTTGGAATTGTTTCAGAACAACTCCACATAAGGTCATTGCTTCACCATTTTCTTAGTTTTCTTCAAATTGCTAAACATGGCTTCAAGTTCGTTATTGGGCACTAGCATCTCTATAAGTAACTGCCACTGCAATGCATCTCTAATTTCAAGAATTGTCTCAAGTTCATCTCTTCCATTTAAGGAAGACTTTTTTTTACAGCCAAGTGTCAACAAAATCCACAGAAACAACGGGTTATTCATCATCCGAAAATTTCATGCCATTGTATATATTGAATTTAATTAATTCACCATCAAATTCTATAGTTAACAATCCATCATGAAGATCAGTTTTTGTTATAGAGGTTTTCAGGAACAGTGTTTCAAATAAAATTGGAGTTGAAGAGGATACATCCTCATTACCCATTTGTGAAATGTAAAAATTAGCTAAAAAAAGCATTTTGCCCACTTGAACTAAAGTATCCTCTAACACGACCTTTCGATAAGCATTTGAACGATCCGCTAATTGAATCACTACAATAGTTTCTTTGAGGAGCTCTATGTTTAAGGACTTGTAAACATTATAAGGCATGACATTTATTGATGCACCCAAATCTAACATAGCTTTTTTAATTCTTAAATCACCAATTTCATAGGGGATAGTAAACACACCTGAGTCTTGACATTTAAGTGGTAGCTTTTTCTTCTGAAGTATTGTAGATATGTTCTCTCCCAATTGTACTTTCTCATCAAATTTCAATTTTTGTTTTGAAGTGTAGAGCTCCTTTATAAATTCAGCATAACAATGAATTTGCTTAATGACATCAAGCAAAGGAATATTTACCTGGACTTTTTTGAAAGTATCCAATATCTCTTTCGCTGGCTCCTTTTTCTTTGCTTTGGCAAATCAACTAGGAAAAGGGGGTGACACAACAAATTTCTGCAGATCTAAATTTGTTTTTTCTCCTTTTTCCTTTTCTGACTAGTTGGGTACTTCCATTCTTGCTTCTTCTATGATTTCCCTTTTGGAGATTTTTAGAAAAGGCTCCTTCAATTCTTTACCACTTCATAATATGACAGCTTTGGAACTTTTCTTGGGATTGATTGTTGTTTGATTAGGAAATTTTCCAAAATTTTGTGCCTCTAATCGATTAATGGTTGTTGCCATTTGGTTTATTTTCAAAACTTTGAATACTAGCTTGAGTATCTTGCTAAAATGTCAGGGAGTTAGTGTCCAAAGATTTAACTATATTTTCTAAAGAGGACTTACATTCTGAATTAGGTGCCATTTGTTGATGTTGTCTAGGAATATAGGGTTGCCTATATTATTGGAAATTTGAAGTTACTTGTTATCCTTGAGAGTTCCCATAACGTAGATTTGGATGGTTATTCTAACTTAGATTATAGGTATTTGAGAATGGATCATATTTCCTTTAAGTTTGCCTGGAAAATCCTCCCATGGCATTAACTTGTTCTACACTTTCCTCTTGCAAAATCATACATGCATATGTAAAGTGTCCCAACATTAAACCACTAGAACAAAAATTGATGTTTATGATGGATCGTTGACTATGGAATTTGATGGTGAATTAATTATATTCAATACATACAATGCCATGAAATTTTTGAATGATGAACAACCCATTGTTTTTGTGGATTTTATTGACACTTCGGTGTAGAAAAATTCTTCTTTAAATGGAAGAGATGAACTTGAGACAATTCTTGAAATTGGAGATGCGTTGTAGTGGCAGTTACTTACAAAGTTACTGGTGCCCAATAACGAACTTGAAGCCATGTTTTGCAATTTGGAGAAAACTAAAAAAATGGTGAAGCAATTACCCTATGTGGAGTTGTCCCAAAAAAATTCAAAATCATTGCCTTCTTTGATTTAACTGCCCATATTGGAGCTAAAATAATTTGCCTAACCATCTCAAATACATATTTTTGGCTGAGAAAGGTACTTTACTTGTTATTATCTCAAATAAACTCACTATTTTACAAGAAGAACAACTGATTCAGGTGCTAAAATAACACAAACAAGCCATTAGTGGACAGTAGTTGATTTAAAAGGCATTAGTCCCACCATTTGTATGCACCGAATTTTGATTTAAGATGAAGCCAAAGAGGTAAGGCAACCCCAACGTCATTTAAATCCACCCATATAGAGGTGGTGAAAAAGCAAATCTTGAAGCTTCTTGATGCTAGGATTATCTATCCCATTTTAGATAGCAATTGGGTAAGCCCAGTCCAGGTAGTTCCAAAGAAAATTGGGATAACTGTATTAGAAAATAGTGATGGTGAGTTGATACCCACTCTTGATCAAAACTGGTGGAGAGTTTGCATAGATTATAGGAAGCTAAATTCGATTACTAAAAAAGATCATTTTTTTTCTTCCATTTATTGACCAAATGCTTGAAAGACTTACAGGTAAATCTCACTATTATTGTCTAGTTGGTTATTCAGGTTATCATCAAATTTTGGTTGCACCAAAGGACCAAGAGAAAATAACTTTCATATGTCCGTTCGGCACCTTTGCTTATTGATGAATGCAATTTGGGTTGTGAAATGCACTAGTGACATTACAAAGGTGTATGATAAGTATTTTCTCTAATCTTGTGGAAGATTGTATGGAAGTTTTCATGGATGACTTTACAATTTATGGAGAATCTTTTGAAACTTGCATTATTGACCTTGAAAAAATGCTTAAACGTTGTATTGATACTAATTTGGTTTCAAATTATGAAAAATGTTATTTTATGGTTGATCAAGGCATAATTTTGGGTCATACAGTCTCTTCTAAAGGAATTGAGGTAATTAAGGCTAAGATAGATGTTATAAAATTTTTACCTTACCCTGCAACTGTGTTAGAAGTTTACTCTTTTCTTGGTCATGCAGGATTCTATCAGCGATTTATTAAAGTTTTTTCGAAGATTGCTCAACCCATGTGTAGACTACTCCAAAAAGATGCGAAATTTTATTTTGATGAGCCATACAAAAATATGTTTGATGAACTAAAGGAACGACTCACTACAACCCCAATAATTCAACCACCGAAGTGGGGCATTCCCTTCGAATTAATGTGCGATGCATTGGATTATGCAGTTGGAGTAGTTTTGGGTCAAAAAGTGGACAGAGTACTCATGTCATTTACTATAGCTCCATGACACTTAATGATGCTGAGAAGAATTATTCCACGACAGAAAAAGAATTATTGGCTGTAGTTTTTAGGTTGGAAAAAATTTGGTCTTACTTATACGGTACATTAGTGATCATTTATTGAGACTATGAAGCTCTGGAATATTTGGTGACTAAGAAAGAAGCAAAACCAAGGTTGATTCGGTGGATCTTACTCCTATAAGAATTTGAGTTAGAAATACGTGACAAAAAGAGAGTTGAAAATTTAGTGGTTGATCATCTCAATCGGATCCCTCCAACTAATATATTTGAAGTTTTCCAAAATGAATTTCCAGATAAAAGTCTCTTTGCAATCCAACAAGTAATTTTGTGGTATGCCGATGTGGTAAATTTCTTGGTGACTAAGTCCTTACCTAGTGATTTATCTAGAGATGAAAAGGATAAATTTAGACAAGAGGCCAAATATTACATATGGAATGAATCTCATCCTTGGATATTTTGTGCTTATCAAATTATTAAAAGGTGTATTGTAGATGATCAAATTCCTTCCATATTAAATTTTTGTCATTCATCTGTGTGTGGGGGACACTTTGACCCTAAAAGAACAGCTCGTAAAAATCTTGAATGTGGTTTATTTTGTCTGAAATTATTTTATGATACTTACATGTTTTGTAAGTCTTGTGATCGTTTCCAAAGAACAGGTAGTCTAGGACGAAGAGATCAGATGCCACTTTCAAATATCCTGGTATGTGAAAATTTTGATATATGGGGAATTAACTTTATGGGTCCTTTTCCTTCATCTTTTGGTAAGACTTATATCATTTTAGTCATGGATTATATGTCGACGTGGATAGAAACAAAAGCTACTTATACAGATGATGCTAAGGTTGTGGTCAATTTTTTCAAATTTAACATTTTGAATACCTCGAGCTATGATTAGCGACAGGAGAACTCATTTCTATAGTAAAATTGTTTGAACATTGATGAAAAAACATGGTGTTTCATATCGTATTTCGATTACATATCATCCGCAGACAAGTAGGCAAACTAAAGTCTTCAATCAAGAAATTAAATCAAATTTGGAAAAGTGGTGAATCCGAACAGAAAAGATTAGAGCTTGCGTTTGGATGATGCCTTATGGGCGTATCGGACTACTTACAAAACCCCAATATGCATGTCGCGATACAGGTTAGTTTTTGGTAAACCTTGTCATTTACCTATGGAAATAGAACATAGAGCCTACTAGGCTATGAAGCAATTAAACATGGATTTGGTAGAGGTTGGTAACAATTGGAACTTGCAATTGCAAAAGTTAGAAGAGATTCGTAATGAGGCTTATGAAAATGAAAAAAATTATAAGGACAAAACTAAAGCTTTTCATGTTAAAATGATTTTAAGGAAGCAATTTTTAGTAGGACAAAAAGTTCTTCTTTATCATTCAAAGCTCAAGTTATTTCTAGGAAAATTACGATCTCGCTGACTTGGACAATTTATTATTACTAATGTATTTTCTTATGGTGTGGTAGAAATTTAAAGTTTATACACTTCCAAGGTGTTTAAAGTTAATGGACATCGCCTGAAACTATACTATGAGAATTCTCCAAATGCACTTCTTTTAAGTCGTTAACTGGATGTGTTCATCGACTTACCTAATCAGAGATAGATTGAGGCTACTAGCTCTATCTCTTCCTCATTTTTCATATTCAATTTTATTTCTATTTTCAGTATTTCTCATTTTTTTAATTTTTTAATTTGTTTTTTAGCTGTCAATTTTATTCCATTCCCTTTAGTATTTTCACATGTCAATAGTTTCAATTCCAGTTTTAAAAAATTAAAATTAAAAAAAATTCTCGCCAACTCATTGTCACCTCACCCACCCACTACCATCTCACCTATCCACTACATTTTCAACCTTACACTTTCATTCACCCACTCCAATTTCATTCACCCATTGCAATTTCACCCACCAATTGCAAATTTAACCAACACCCATACCATTCTAACAAAAAACCCTAAAACTTTTACCCTCCTTACCACTGTAACTAATGTCGCCCACCAATGCAAATTTTCATTGCCTTTGTGCTCTTATTTTAGTGATTTCAGGTCTATAAAATTCTAGAGCTTGGAACCATGCCATGTAAGAAGAACGACTCACGCTGGTTAGCTTCACCAATCCCTATATTAGTTAAACACTCAACCTCCATCGGATACCATAGCTGTGATGTTGAGTCCCTCTATTCCTCAGATTTATGAATCGACTGAGGGTCCTATGACTAGAAATCGAACCCAGAAAGGTAAGTAAATAAAAAGGAGAAGCCAATGGAACTTACGAAGTGGGGATTTCACTTCTTTTCCACTGTTAGAGGACAATAAGAGATTTCAACAGTTGAGACAACGAAAAATTTACCCATATAAGTATGTTCTGACTGATGCTCTTGATGCTTTACAAATCCGTAATTCCATTGAGCAATTAGTTGTGCAAAATTGTTAGAATGCATTTGTTAAAGTTGACTATCCTGCTTATGTTGAATTGATACGAGAATTTTACAGCACCTTTCAATTTAATTCTCATGAAGAATTTGACATGTTTACTAAGGGAATTGTTAAATTTAGACTTATGGGCTAGGAATTAGCGTTATCTATTACTAAATTTAATATTGCTATGGGTTTTATATCAGACGATGCAATTAAGAATAAACCATTTGTAAGTCCCAGTTGGAATTATCATATTGATTTTCATGCTTCTGAAGTGTGGACTCAGTGGTTTGTCAATCCTCAACCATATAATGTCAGTGCATCTAAAAGATCATATTTAAAAAATCTTGCTTTCAAAATCATACATTGACTTTTAGCGTATAATTTTTTAGGGCGACAGGATTCTGCTGGTATATTTTCTAAGACTGAATTTTATTTTTTGTGGTGCATGGACAAACAAATTCCTATTAATTTGAGTTTTTAGTTTTTGACTCAATTTCAATCTGTGTTAAACAAGAAATCCAAACCATTAATATTATGGTCATATAGAACTCAATTGGCCATTAATGTGAAATTATTGGATTCTGAAAATAATAAAATGCCTATGGCTTGTGCCATAGAACCTTTGGATTTGGAATGTTTGTGCAAGATGGGCATTATTGAAATGAGTTATGGACAATTATCCTTTAGTTATCCAGGTCCAGCTGACATTTCCAACCCACTTCTAACCACAAAGAGTCGAGCTATCTTATTATCTACGTTGAGTAGTAGCCAACCTCCTCAACCTAACTTGAATGCTCGTCTGGCTTGACTTGAATGCCAGATGCACCGAATGGAGCAAAATTTTACAGCATATTGGGCACACCAATGATTCCAACCTCCTTACCCACCAACCCCATGACTTAGGCGATCAACTTACAGAGAATCTTTCTTCCGCTTCTCTTTTCTATTTTAGATTCTTTTACTTTATATAATTACATTAGGGACAATGTATGGATTAGGTGTGGGGGTAAAGTATGTTCCATATAACTGATATTTAGGAATCTTTGTTGAAAATTTTTGAATGCTTATTGACTTGTTTGTAATTAATTAGCAAACTTTGACACTTTCTATACTTCCATTTTTAATGACTTAATTGGTGCACATAACTTGAGTTAATTTTATTTTTAGGACAATATATGCCTCTTAGTTAAGAAATACATGTATATACACTTAGGAAATGTTTGGCAATCATATGATTAAACATAGTGTATATATAATTGTGGTGAACTACATTAACTTGTGAGTTTTTGGGCCTAAAAGATTGAAACATTTATATCAATATGTATTTCTTTAATGTGTGATTATCTTCTAAGGTGAATTTTTCTCTAGAACTTGCTTGGAACTAACTTGATATCACATTTATACATCCGTGCATAAAAATGATAAAGGCCCTTTTTGTTTTAAACCTTTAGCTTAAAAAGCCAACCTAATTCAATATCCTTTGTTAACCCTTTTGTCCTGAACCCTTTTTCATGATAAACCCATAATAAACAACTAAAACCTTTAATATCTTCACACATCATAAATGTAAGTAAACATTCTAACCGCAATTTATCTCAAACTTATTTGGAGAAATATGGAAGGCAAGGAAAATAAAAGAATGAAAGGAAATTGAAGAGATTGAGACTTGAATTCTGTGTTATACTCATGTCTCCTGATCTTAAATATCAGTATATTTCAAAAAAAGTAAAAAGAAAAAATAGTAGTGAAAAAAAAATTATGGAGTGTAATCTATATCTATACGAAATGACTTTGTTGACTTCTTTGTGATTGAAACTGTGTCTCCACAAGTGGTTAGATGCTTTGCTAATGTTTATGATTTTTCCCTTTTCATTTATCAATCCTTACCTTTACCTATAGTCCAATACAACCTTGAATAAAGTCCTTTTGATTTGTGCATGTTTGTATTTCAAGTGGTGTAAAGTTGGTAAAAAAATAAGCATATGATAGAATATTTGAATTAGAAGAATTTGAGTAAAATACTGAACTAATAAACACTTGAGTGATTTGAGCAAAATCCCATTTGTGAGAGTTTGTTATATTTACTTAAATGATTAACTCTAGGGCATTAATTGATTATATAATTATAACAAACTTTCACAAATGGGATTTTGCTCAAATCACTCAAGTGTTTATTGGTTCAGTATTTCACTCAAGTTGATTAGTTGGCCAATAGATTGCAAATGTAGTTTGTCAAGGACGAGAAAAAGATTGGTATGGGGGAATTTGATAAGTTACTATATTTGGGCTAACTTTGGATATAAATCTCTTTAATGTGTTCAAATTTTTTTATTTAAAATTGTTCAACTTTTTTCTTAATTGTTATCATGTGATTTTGAACACATGGGAGTTGAATTTGAATCAAAAAGATGCAAGAAATGCAAAGACAACTCGAATTTCTACTTGGCAGAAAAGTTTTTGACTAAGCGTGGGTACATGCAAAGGAAAAGTTTGTCACCAAAATCTGATTTGACAAGAGATTCGATAGACTTAAGATTCTAATTATTTTGGGAATTAAGATGTTTTCTTTATATGGGGATCTACTACCTGATTTCGTGGGGAGTGTATCTGATCAAATAACTTTAAAAAGTGAGGAAGACCTCCCTTAGACATCTTATCATTCACGTTATTGTTTTTTTGAAGAGTTTTTCATTTTCTGGAAAAATGGGTAGATATAGAGACCAAACGTTCTACTATTCTTTTGTCAAGTTTCATCACTGTTATGAGTAGCTAAATCCTTCTTCTTGGTTAAAGGAAACCAATGTTATCATCTAGTATGTGTGAGATTTTCTGAATAAAGTTATTTCATTGACTAATATTAAATGTCTTTTGTATTAATTTTCATGATTGAATTGATTGATCTTTACGGTGTGTAACCAGGAATTGATTGATTTAATTTACAGCCAGATTAGTAGGATTTGATGTTTAGTTTTGCTAATCCAAAGTGGTAAATAGGATTACCACCTTTTACTTTAGGGATTGGAACTTCTAAGAAAGATATTTATCCAGACCAAATACATATTGTAGGTGTATTCCATACCTGACAAAAGATGTTAGATTTGACAAATTTAACTACAACCTTAGTATCATCTGTATGAGTAGCTTTTGCTTCTATCCAATTCGACACATAATCCACATATAAAATGATATAAGTCTTACCAAAAGATGAAGGAAAATGACATATAAAGTCAATTCCCCATATATCAAAATTTTCACATACCAGGATATTTATAAGTGGCATTTGATCTCTTCATCCCAGACTACCTGTTCTTTGGCAACGATTATAAGACTTTCAAAACATGTAAGTATCATAAAATAATTTGGGCCAAAATAAACCACATTCAAGAATTTTACGAGCTGTAATTTTGGGGCGAAAGTGTCCCCCAGACACAGATGAATGGCAAAAATTTAATATGGAAAGAATTTCATCATCTGCAACACACCTTCTAATAAGTTGATCAGCACAAAATTTTCAAAGATAAGGTTCATCCCATATGTTATATTTGGCCTGTTGTCTAATTAAACCTTTTTAGCTCTAGATAAATCACTAGGTAAGGGCTTAGTTATCAAGAAATTTACTATGTCGGATACCATGGAATTACCTGTTGGATTGCAAAGATACCTCAATCTGGAAATTCTTCTTGGAAAACTTCAAATGTATTGGTTGGAGTGATCCGGCTGAGATGATCAGCCACCAAATTTTTAGCTCCCTTCTTGTCGCATATTTCTAACTCAAATTCTTGTGGGAGTAAGATCTACCGAATCAACTTTGGTTTTGCTTCTTTCTTAGTCACCAAACATTTCAGAGATGTATGGTCTGAATAAATGATCACTCATGTATCCCATAAGTAAGAACAAAATTTTTTCAACCCAAAAACTACGCCTAATAATTCTTTCTCCCTCATGGAATAATTCTTCTGAGCATCGTTAAATTCCATGGAGGAATAGTAAATGACATGAGGCACTTTGCCCAACTTTGACCCAAAACTATAACTTCATCAAATGCAATTTTACATGGCTTATCAAAATCAAATTTTACATCTTTTTGGAGTAGTAAAATCTTTTTGGAGTAGTTTACAACTGTGTATATGTCTCAACCACCAAGATATAAAGATCCTAAGCTCCTTGATCATGCTTGTCATCTTTGTAAAGCACTTTATGGACTTAAATAGGCTCCACATGCATGGTTCACTAAGCTTAAGTCCATTTTACTTGACTATGGCTTTACAGTATGCTATTTAGATTATTCTTTCTTTGTGAGACATCACAATAACTCTGTCATATATTTGTTAGTTTATGTTGATGATTTAGTTCTTACGGGAAATGATGGTGGTTTTATCCAAGCTTTTATGGAAGATCTTAATGATGCTTTCGCCTTAAAAGATTTGGGTGAGTTGAATTATTTTTTAGGTATTGAGGTACATAGGGACAAACATGGCATGCTCCTCTCTTAAGCCAAGTATATTGGCGACCTTATGGAATTTGTTCACATGGTTAGTGCTAAACCAGTTTCTACCCCTGTAGAAGCATCCATGCGTTTATCTTCCTCAGGATAGGCATTTCATGATCCACATCTCTACAGAAGTATTGTTGGTGTATTGTAATATGCCACTATTACTCGACCAGAAATATCTTATTCTGTTAACCGAGTTTGTCAGTATATGTACTCACCCACTATTTTCCATTAGAAAGTAGTTAAAAGGATCCTGCGATATTTAAAAGGAACCTTGCATCATTGACTATATTTGTGTAGCTCAGTTTCACGTTCCTTGGTGGCTTATTCAAACGTTGATTGGGCAGGGGACCCAGATAATTATCGCTTTACACATGGTTATTGTGTTTTCCTTAAGGGCAATCTCATTAGTTGGTCATCTAAAAAGCAACATGTTGTTGCAAAGTCATCAACAGAAGTCGAATATCGTGGGCTTGCAATTGCTACTAAGGAGAGAATTTGGGTTCAACAATTTCTCCGAGAACTCAGTGTTTCTTTGT
The DNA here is from genome assembly GCA_027576715.1 of Erythroxylum flavicans. Classification (NCBI taxonomy): domain Eukaryota; kingdom Viridiplantae; phylum Streptophyta; class Magnoliopsida; order Malpighiales; family Erythroxylaceae; genus Erythroxylum; species Erythroxylum flavicans. The sequence goes on from JANZXP010000002.1 coordinate 15,480,444, forward strand.
CTCAACCTCCTCTCCTTTTGTGTGACAACTTGTCTACCACTTATATGACTGTTAATCCCATTTTTCATAATCGTTCCAAGCATATCAAAGTTGCTTTTCATTTTGTTCAAAAAAAACTAAAACGGGTAAATCTCAATGTTAAGTATGTCCCTACAGAGCACCAAGACGTTGATATACTAACCAAGGGCCTCTTGTCAAGCCGCTTCTCTTGTCATCGGTTCAATCTCAACGTCCGTTCACTCCCGTTGAGCTTGAGGGGAGGTGTTAAGGAAATCAAGTCCCATGGTTCACTAGTTGACTCAATCCTAGTGGTTGGTGATTTAGAGCCTGAGATTTCATAGATATCTTCATATGTGATATATTGTAATTTTATCTAATAGTTTGTTGTGTCTAAGATACGCTATATCACTCTGTTGTAACAACTCCTAGAATATCTGATATACTTAATGCGACAATGACTATTTAGAAAGCCACACAAGATGGATCATCGAGCCTTACAAATTCTGACATTTTTAGTAAGAAATACTTCCCACCTACATTTCAGTGTACATATGGAAAGCAAGGAAAGTACAAGTAGAAAAAATGTACAACGGGCGATTTGGAATCTCTTGTGGTGCTAACTTGCTAATGATTGAAGAAACTACCTCTTCGATTCAATTTCTTTCACACTTTTAACTATATCCTCAATGTTTCTGGACAAATGATTGGAATGGTGCTCCATCTCTCTCAATACCATCTCAAGCTGTTCTTGTAAAGTTGTAGATCGCTTTCGCTCCCGCTGTAACTCAGCAGTCAATTCTCGAATCTTTATATCTTTCTCATCCTACAAAATACAGAAGAAATCAACATACTTTAGGATTTTTTGTTCAATGAAATTATATTTTCCCATTAAAAAAGAAAAATAAAAGCTCCGCCCTCATCTGTGAAAAACACAAGCATCATAAATGGTACATTATGAATATCAATGAAGCCAGAAACAGGTCAACATACATCATCTTTATCTAGGTACAGGTCCAAGGATTAGTAGGGAGAGAACATCCCAGGGTCCCTCCCATGTTTCCAATTTAAACAAACTTAATAAACAAAATCAACAGCAGATACTATCCCAAAAAAAAATATCAACAGCAGTTCTTCAAAACACTGTTATTTTGAGCCCAAATGGGACGAATCTCAGGTTAAAAGTAAAGATGGTAAAATAAACTCAAGTTAAGATAATTCAGAATTTACCGATAACTTTTAGCTGCTTTTGTAAGGCTTGTCATCAAAATCTAAAGTTGGGAGCAGACAAGAAAGCCTAAATACAAGTTGACTAATGGTAACTGCCCTTAGTGGCAATCACTCGATGCCTTTGTTCAGATTGGAAAATGGCACATGGTAGAAAAAGGAGCATGCCAGCCAACATAGTTTATTATCTACTCACAGATAAAAGAGAAGTTTCTGAAAATTGACAAATGTGGCACACAGCAGTCTGAAGAGGGCTCTGCAGAAAATCCTATTTAAGCAGAACCATTATTGCGTGAACAAGAAGGGTGGTAGTCAATAAAACCCCACATGGTGGAGACTTGAACAACCAAAGAGAATTAGGTAGTTACAGCCAAGAAGCTCTGAATATGTATTTGCTCTGTCAAAATCAAAATCACAGACTTAGCTCCTGAAATACATTCACCATACCCAGAATCCTTGTAGGTTGATTTTGAAGTTCCAGAACTGACGGAACAACAGAACTAATTACCAGTTTATAATCCATATACTGGGTCGACTAGGAGGACTGTGACAAATAGTTATTGCAGGCTCATTCTAATGGAAGCTATTCTACCACAAAGGAAAGACTTATCTGAGAACGAAATGTCAATTTTTATGCCTTAATCAAATTGATAAAGGATTTGCAGATATTCCAGAAGCCACTCAAACTAACGGGTATAGGGCACAGATGACACTCATTGCTATTTTGTGAAAAGCACGCGAGATGTTCTAGTCTGAAATTAGGCTTGGTCTCAAGTAAGCACAAGGATTTTCACAACAGACAAGAAAAGCATTCCAAATGAAGGCATATAATCAATTCTTTAAATCAATCTCAACAACTTTATAAATGCGTTTAGTTCAACTTGTAGCCTCAAGCAATGCAGGGAATCAAAAGTTTAAGCTCAAACTCACAGAAGTAGATTTCAGGGTTTACAAATCAACTAGTTAAAATAAAAATATCAATAAGGACTTCAGAAATGCAAATAGACATAGAAAAGAATCTTAACATCATGCTTAACTAGCATGTGAAAACTTGAAATGAATTGCATGTAAACAGGAACTAGCACTGGTTAAATAAACAAAAGAAAATAAATAAAAGCACTCACAGGCGTTTGGGATAAAAGCACACTCCGACGACCACAGGTAGGTACAACAACCAGTGGATGGTTATGCTCCTTCATAAATCTCGTTACCACCCATTTTCCTGTTTTTTCTTTCTTCACTACTATTGCTGCTTTGCACCCTTCTCTTGTGATTGCTCGAGGCTTCCTATTTTCACTTCTTCTAGGTCTCAATTTGCGGAAACCTTCTTTGTTACAAACAAGGCGACGCCAAACAACCTTCCCATCCCGCATTGATCTCCGAAATGCATCAACGCGCATGATGAACCCCAAACTTGTGGCATAGGCATCGTAGAAAACTTTGGCAGCCTCTTCGGATTCAAATTCCATGCCAACATACGGTTCCAAATCTGAACTCACTTCACAAGCAGGTAACTCTTTTCCATCAGCAATCTCCATAATGTGATCCATTTCCCCACTTTCACCAATAGACCGATCTTCATCCACTATCAGAAAATATATTGCATCCTTAATTACTTAACTGGAAGTCTGGAATAGTACATACAAGATAGACCAAGGTAATATTCTCAATTGGACAGCCCCAGTCAAAATTATTCTAATAAATTCACCCGGAATTGGTAATAAGAATCATATCATATCAAATTCTGCAAATAAGATATACATTTACAAGGACTTTGTATAAGTATTGCAAGATTGTTACTTGACACGTCTTTATTGTCAGGCAAAAAAAAAGGTACGAGTTGTCGCTTTCCAAATTGCCCACAAGCAAGTTGAAAACAAAGTGTTTATTTCCAGGATAAATGTCCATCCAAGAGCTAGAATCACCATAAACTGTAATTCACAGCTAAAGAGACATAGAACAAGAGCAACCCAGAAGATTAAAAAAAAAAGGGTTTCCGGGACATCTCTGCAATATCACACTGGAAGAGAGCTTTTTACAAGATGAGAACAGTACGGAAAGAGGCAAAATGAGTAGGAAAAATCGTACAACTGGTGTGGAGGTGACAACAAAATACTTACTTGAGAGGGATGAAATTCAAGAGACTGCACCTTAAGTCTTTTCTGGAGGGAAAGAGACACACAAGTTTACTGTGTTTGCATTCAATGAGCTTTGGGAGGACTTTACGAGAGGAATGGAAGTGAGAGACTGTCTGCGGCGAGAAAAGATCGTGCAGGGATTCTCTCCTCTCCTCCCATTCTCAGAGAGACGACAGCACTCTCCATATTCTGGACCAGTGAAACCATGCCACCTGAGCATCTCAACAACTGGACCCAATTTAGTGACCCCAGTCATAGACTATAATGATGGTGATTGGATGTTCTTACAGAGTCTTTTGATTGTCAGTAGCATTGGATCGTCATTGCCCACATCAGTAAACTCCGAATCTCGTCAGTTTGGGCCTCTCTTTGAAGCTCAAGACCAAGTCAGCGTCAGCGACCATTCTTGCAAGGTCTACAAACTGATGATTTACGTAATTTTCAATTTATTCTATCGTACTTTGATGCTTCGAAACGTTATAACCGACGCTTCCGTTTTTTATGCAACTTCGCATTTATGCTAACACAGTCATCCGCTTTTTGTTCCCATAAGTTGGGCTTTCTGAACTTGTGTTGCATGTTATATCGGTTATAAAGATTTAGTTTCAAGTTAGGTAATTTGTTTTTCAATTATTCTAAAGGAAGATAACATACATAACATGTACACTGCTCATTGTACCCTATGATTCTTTTTCACAATGAATCGAATCAAAGAAGTTGACACTTTTTACCATTCTATTTACTAAATTTACCAAAAAAACTAAATTAAATTAACGGAGAGTTGACATTATTAATTATAATAGTAGAGAATTGGCGTTATTAATTATAAAAAATTAAGAATTAAATTCATAAAATAATTTAACGATGTAATTTTTTATAAGTTTAAAATTTTAATAAATAATAAGAAATAAAACTCTCACCACCCTTAATAACAAAAGTCCGAAAATTAACTAAAACTGTTTAAAACACTTTAATATTACTATTGAATAAAAAAACCTAAATTCTAAAAGGAGGCAATCTAAAACCACACGTGAATTTGATATTAAAAGTGTTCTTATAGATTTCATATAGAGTGTGTTAAATAAGCAGGACTTGTTATTTTTATTATTAATGTTAATGTTCAAGCATTAAAGAAGGGTTCTTATTCATAGATTAAGATACGTTTCCCTCCTAATCATAAAAGTCCAAATGGACAACATAAGAAGTCATGATTAACTATATGAAAAAAAGTCGAAGTATACCGATGCATAAGGCTTCACGTTCTGCGAAGATTGGAGAGAGTTATCAATATACGCAACTTTTCTTTTGTAATTTTTACACAGAGTTTGTTTCTGTAATATACGAGAAAGTTGCAAAACAATTATCTTATTTAAAGTACAAAATATGAAAATTTTGATTATCAAAAGATTTAAAAGATAATTATTCCTTATTTGTTATTATCCTAGGATTTAATACCATGATTCATGTTTATACTTTCTTTGAATTCTTTATATTTAATTTTATCTTTTATTTCAAAAATTGTTGTCCTTACATAATCTCAGTTAATATTTAATCACATTTGATTAATTTTAATTTTAAAACTTTTTGTACAATTGAATCTCATTAAATCTAATTTGAATTTTGTTAGGGCTAAACTTCATCTACGTAGCTTTAGTTACATTCACACTAAATATTTTATTTGTTTTAATTAAATTTTGTAATATTTTATTTGTTTTAGATTTCATCCATTTAATTTTGATTACATTTTGTAATATCCAATTTGTGTCAAAGTATCATCATGTTAGGCTTATTGTCATTATTTCATTTATAACTTCTTTTAATTAGTCTTAATTAGTTCTAACTAAATTGCAATTATAGATAATTAACTCTAATTAATTATAAATCATTTACTTTAATTAGAGATAGTTGGTATTGATGTTTGTTTTAATTTTAGATTAAATATTTTTTATTAATTTTAAGTTTTAAAAGGATAAAAATAGGGTAAATGTAAAAAATGAACGAAATCCAAGGGCAACTCCACACGGGACTTTGAGGGTCAAACCAAGTTTGGTCTTAGATATGAACACTTAATTTTGTTATATGGTATTTCTATCTATTTTTTGCAAAATTAACAAAAATAAAAAATTCTTTCCATTTTAACTTTCATTAATTTTCATCATTTGTATTTTTATTGTCTTAGTATCATGTCTTAATCTTAAGTTTAATTTTTATCTCAATTAATTAATTTTTGTCAAAAATAGTTTGATTTTTTAAGCATTGTTGATGCTTTAAATAATTTTAGGTTAATTGAAAAGTAAATTCAATTTTTTTTAAAATTTTGGAGATTGATAAAATTTTAGGTTGAAAAATTGAATGAAAAATTGCACGAGGAACAATTAGAAATGTAGAAGAGGATTAAGATGCATTAATGGAAACAAAAGGGATTGTCTTAATGAAATGTTGAGAGAGGCTCTAAAACAACATAATAAGGAAGAGAATTGATTAAAATCAACAATGACAAATCAAAACGACAACGAAGATTAGATGAAATACGTAAAGAGAAATGTTGTTGCAACAAAGGAAAGCAATCATCAATTGATGGGCCAAAAAACAAACAAATGCTAATGTGGCTCATTCTTGCTCGATGTAGATTAAAGATGTTTGATTGTTGGATGTGAGATAGTCCAACAATGTAGGAAGTTTGTTTTCTCACATTCTCACATACATGATTTTTGCCTTTTCCTTCCCTCCTATGTAGAGCCTCATCATTGGTTCATGGCTATAAAACACGGCTTGATAAATTTGAGATGTTGATAATTGTTCTTGTGGATTCATCATGGCATCTATTCAAAATTACAACACGACAAATGTTTCCCCACCCCTAAACATAAGTAAGAAACATTGTTCTTTTATGGAGAAATACATCTAGTTCGTGTTTTAACTCAATTGTACAATGTTTGATGATGGGAGGTAAGGTGCCTTTGATCTTTATAACTTCGCCAAACAAACTAATTATATGAATAAGGAAGAAAAGTAACTATACCATATGCAATTAAGCTAAATTGATAGAAAAGTATTGATTCGAGCTAAGGTTAGAGAAGACTTTAATGTGAAAAAAACCTCTAACATGATCCCTTATTAGCTTATGTAATTCACTAGACAACTTAGTGGTAAGACGAAGTCTAAAATATAAGCATGGCCCAAACCATATCTATCTTTAAAATTACAGATAGATTCGACCATAAACACGGCCTAAATCATGTCTAACTTCATAAGTTTATATGGGGGTCCTGATAGGATTGAATTTTCTTATATTTTCTTATGTATTTACATGTGATTTCAATCCTATTTTTATGATAAAATGGTC
>JANZXP010000002.1:15487251-15508471 GCA_027576715.1 Erythroxylum flavicans
GTTTTCCTAATTTCTCTGATTTACCACACTTGGACCCGTTTCTCTGGTCCGACCCGTTCTATGGAAACGGGACGTTACACAAGGTCAGCGAAAGAATTACAAGAATAATAAATCTAGAGGCAATAGAAATAAGACTAATAGCAATTATCAGAATAATGGTAAAGCCCTGGAACAATGTTAGATCTGCAATAAGAAAAGGCATACTGCCTGTGAGTGCTAGCACAGGTTTGATCACTCTTTTTCAATTGAGAATCCCCGAAGGGTTGCTGCTATGATCACATCTCCCACCAGCTCTCCTTCCAAACCAAAATTATTCGTTGACTTGGGTGCATCCACTTACCTTACTGTTGATCTTAATAACATGAGCATTCACTTAGAGTATCATGCTAATGATTAAGTTCAAATAGGCAATGGTAAGCTACTTAGAATTAATAATATTGGCACCAGTTCCATTTCCACTCCTCACCAAAAATTTGTCCTCCATAATGTTCTCCATGTTCCTTCTATAACCAAGAATCTTATAAGCGTATCTCAGTTCATTCGTGACAATAATGTCTCTATGGAATTCTTTCCTGACAGTTGTCTTATTAAGGATATGCGGGGAAAAACACTTCTATAGGGGAGCCTTGATCGTGGACTTTACATGCTACCAGTCACCTCTAGATCATCACCATAGGCTATCCATAGTTCCACTACCTTTCTTTCTGTCTTTATTGGTGAATGTACCACTGTCTCTGACTGGCATAATCGCCTAGGACATCCGAATGGCAAGATTGTTAGGAAAACAATTTCCAAATTTCAGTTACCTTATGTTGGGAGTAAAGAGAACTTCGTGTGTGGTCCTTGTCAAATGGGAAAAAAATCATATATTGCTCTTGCTTCTACTTATATTCTTTCTGAAAGTTGTTTTGAATTAGTTTATAATGATGTTTGGGGGCTAGATCCTATCACTTCTATCAATGGATATTGTTTGTTCAATTTTTGGATGATTGCACCAAATTTATTTAGATATTTCTCATGTAGGAAAGTAGTGAAGTTTTTGATATTTCCAAGCATTTTAGTGCAATGGTACAAACAAAGTATGGCCATAAAATTAAAATCCTACAAACTGACTTGGGGGGGTGAGTATCGAACTTTATTAACTTTCCGCTCTAGGTTTGGTGTTCATCATCGACAATCTTGTCCATATTCTCAAGAACAAAATGGGGCTCCTGAGCATAGACATAGAGACATTGTGGGGCAAAAGGTTTAGCCCTTCTCTCCCATGCTTCTCTTCCCACTGAATATTGGGAATATGCCTTTCCTACAACTGTTTATCTTATTAACTGAACACTCACACCAATTTTGGCATATAAGTCACCTTATGAATGTCTCTATCATCGTAGTCTTGAGTACACACTTCCTAAGACTTTTGGTTATCTATACTATTCTTTCCTTCGGTTATATACTAAGCATAAATTGGAATATTGTTCCAAACCGTGTTTTTTTCCAGGCTATAGTTCCAAAAAGGCTATACGTGTCTTCATGTTGAGAAAAATAGGCTATACATAGCTCGTTATGTAGTCTTTAATGAAACAAAGTTTCCTTATCCCTCTCTTACTTGTCCGTTTACCACTTCTACTACTGAATCTCCATCTATAGAAATCACCCTTCAACTATTATATGATGCAGCTTCAATATCTCTTACACCATCAACTCCTTCTCTTGAGACTTCACAGCCCCCTGTGGTACCTAACTTGAGTGACTTGGCAGCACCTACCGTCTCATCAGTCCACGATGCTCCGCTCTATCACACCCATCAATTTTGAGTCATTTACGACCCACTGCTACATCCACTCACTTTATGGTGACAAGAGCCCGCACTAGTAACCTCAAACCTAAGGCCTTCACGATCACCAAACATCCTCTCCCAAATTCCAACCTTGCATTCTTTGAGCCCACCACCTATAAACAAGCGGCTCACTATCCTAAATGGCGAGAGACTATGGATAAAGAATATCAAGCTCTTATCTCCAATATAACTTGGAATCTCGTGCCTCCTCCTCTTAGTGCCAACATTATTGATTGTAAGTGGGTTTATATGGTTAAGCGACATGTGGATGGCACTATAAAGTGTTGTAAAGCTCGTTTTGTTGTTCAAGGAATCACACATCAGTGGTTCAGCCAATTATAGTACGTTTAGTTTTGGCTTTTGTTATTTCAAATGGTTGGTCTATTTGACAACTTGACATAAATAATGCCTTCTTGCATGGGAATTTAAATGAATGTATATATATGTCTCAATCACCATGATACAAAGATCCTAAGTTCCATAATCATGTTTGTCATCTTCATAAAGCACTTTTTGGACTTAAACAGGCTCTACGTGTATGATTCACTAAGCTTAAGTCCTTTTTACTTGACTATGGCTTTATAGTACGCTATTTAGATTATTCTTTATTTGTGAGATGTCACAATAACTCTGTCATATATTTGTTAATTTATGTTGATGATTTAGTTTTGACGGGAAATGATGGTGGTTTTATCCAAGCTTTTATGGAAGAGCTTAATGCTCCTTTTCCCTTGAAAGATTTGGGTGAGTTGAATTATTTTTTGGGTATTGAGGTACATAGGGACAAACATGGCATGCTCCTCTCTCAAGCCACGTATTTTGGTGACCTTCTGGAACATGTTCACATGGCTAGTGCTAAACCAATTTCTACCCCCGTAAAAGCATACATACATGTATCTTCCTTAGGACAGGTATTTTATGGTCTACATCTCTACAAAAATGTTGCATTGCAATATGCCACTATTACTCGACCAAAAATATCTTATTCTGTTAATCGAGTTTGTTAGTACCCACTATTTTCCATTGGGAAGTAGTTAACAGGATCCTGCGGTATTTAAAAGGAATCATGCATCATGGACTATATTTTCGTAGCTCAGCTTAACATTCCTTGGTGGCTTATTCAGACGTTGATTGGGTAGGGGACCCAGATAATTGTCGCTCTACATATGGTTATTGTGCTTTTTTGGAGGGAATCTCATTATTTGGTCATCTAAAAAGCAACATGTTATTGCAAAGTCATCAATGGAAGCCAAATATCATGAGCTTGCAGCTGCTACTATGGAGATAATTTAGGTTCAACAATTTCTCCGAGAATTCGGTGTTTCCTTATTTTAGCCACCTCTCCTTTTTTGTGACAACTTGTCTGCCACTTATATGACTACTAATCCCGTTTTTCATAATCGTTCCAAGCGTATTAAAGTTTCTTTTCATTTTGTTTAAGAAAAACTGGAACAGGGAAATCTCACTGTTAAATATGTCCTTATGAAGCACCGAGTCAAGCTGCTTCTCTTGTCGTCAGTTCAATCTCAACTTTCAATCACTCCTGTTGAGCTTGTGGGGAGGTGTTAAGAAAATCAAGTCCCATGGTTCACAAGTTGACTCAGTCCAAGCGGTTGGTGATTTAGAGCATGAGATTTCGTAGATATCTTCATATCTGATATATTGTAATTTTATTTATTAGTTTGTCGTATTTAGGATACACTATATCACTTTGCTATATCACTCTGTTATAACAACTCTTAAAATATCTGATATACTCAATGCGACGGTGACTATAAATAAATAGAAAGCCACACAAGATGGATTATCGAGCCTTACAAATTCTTTTGACTTTTTTAGCTCCCTTAGAGCCTAAGCCTAATTTTAATAGTTTTGGACATTATAGTAGTTAACGTAAAATTGAATTCTAATTTCAATTCAAATTTAATTAGAATTTCAAATAATTCTAATTAAATACAAATTATGTCCAAATAAGGTCTAATATCTCTTATTAATCCTTATTTATTAAATATTTTAAATTTAATCATAAAGTTTCTCAAATTTTACAATCAAGTCCAACTTGAATAAAATATTTTTCTTTCTTCAACCTGTTCTTTAAATATGACTCATTAGGTTCCCAAATATGTTAGCAATAGATATAAATTATAATCCTAAATCATATTTATGATTAGATAAATTAAACTCCTTTAATTTATCTTTAATTCTCTAATTAAACAATTTATATCCATAGATCAAGATTGGCATCTAACAACACATCATGACCACCCAAATATTTAGGAATATTAAATTGGTTTTGACTAACCTTTTCGTGCAGATTAGATACAGAGCATGAAATTATTGTCTACTTTATTTGAGTCCAATCATGATGGTTCTTTAGCATTAGTAATTGATTCAATTAATAACATTTGAAACTATGTTCAAAGTGTCATTTTTATCTTAACTAAGGATTTCTCGAATCAATTGTAATAAAGAATAATGAAATATTTTCCTAATTACTTTATGGTGATGAATCTTATATTAATCACTCAACTACTTCCATATAGTTCATGCGATATCTAATGACTACTAACTAAACTATACTTGACTATAATAGGTTATAAGTAGTATTAAAATATAACAATCCCTATACAACTTTAGAGATCTTGGGTCAAAGGATCACTTATGCAATTATTACAATGAAAATTTCATAGCTATAGAAGTAATGTGCCAAATGGAATCCTCATATGAGGTCAGTTTGGTGAACTCGTTCTCTAACAAGCACTCACATATGTGTTTAAGTATCTCCATACTTTAACCTATAAAATCGACTATTTCATTTATAAGAAAAACACAACATGTGCTAGTCTTTTGATGTCCTATTAATGTCCTGTCTTAGTAGAATATTGTCTAGGAAGAATTTATAGATGGATAATACATAAATATAATATGAATCTCATATTTATGATCTCATCATAATTTAACTTACAATATATAATTATCTCATGGACTTTATCGTATACATCTAAAATTTGCAAGATAAAATTGTCTTTAAATTTATTTTGTCACTGAACTATAACCAACTGATTAGTTGTAAGGCATAAACCAACATCAACAATGCAAACAAGCATTCCTATTCATATGATAGTGGATAGAAACTATATATTTTATACATGAAGCCCCCTCTTTAGCTTTGCTACTTCAGATATTTTTAATCAAGTTATGTCGAATGAATCTCTTTCTAATGACAAAATGAAAATTATCAACAATGGAAAATGGAAAAAGGAGAGAGAACACAAATTAGTGGCTGAAGGACATTTTAGTGATTAATTGCCTAGACTTGAGTCACTTAATAAACAATGAATAACCCAACCATATGACATATAGACCTCAGAGTTTCCAGTTGGCTATGGACTTGAGAAATGGAACTTAAACATGTAAAGATTCATCGATGATAAGGAAGAAGAGAAATGGAAACATTGGGGATGGGTAGAATATCGTGACAGAGATGAAGAAAATGTCTGAGGTGATGAAGACATAATGATAAAAGGGTAAGATAGGAGAAAAGACGTGATGATGAAGAAGTTGATTTCAGAATTAAAGATTTGTACCTTATTAGTTATTTCCTGATTAAGTCTCGACTATAGAGTCCATCAGGGTTCACCTTTATATATACTTGTAGGACCTATAAAAAGAAAAAAAAACAATAAGAGGACTAGTCATTAGTTGATTGGCGGAATATGATTTTATGCTCCATTTTATAATAGTTGTTTTAAGTTAAGAGGAGTTGATTGGTAGGTGGCATTTGTACATGCTTTTCTTAGGATAATTTGTTAGTTAATTGTGGTAAATTGATTGTTGTTAAATTGTTTAGCTTATGATTTGTCTTAGTTTCATATAATTCCATGATTATGTATGAATGTATATGAATATGCATGAATGTGTGTGAATTAGGTCTTTAAGATTAGGTTTTACATGAATTTTGCATGCCATTATTGCACGTCTTTTTCTTACATTATGTTGGTATGAATTGCATGTGTTTTAGGCATAATTAAGTGATTAATTTTGTTGTTAATCAATAGGTTTGAAGGTGGTTTTGAGTGATGGAAGGATAGAATAACCAAAGAGAAAGCAAGTCATGTGACCTAAAGGAAAGCTAGAATTTTCGCCCATCACCAATGTTAAGCTTTCGCAAGATACAATTCTTATTAGATGTTTTTTGTTTTTAATCCAAAAGAAAGAGGAGAAATTCAGTTTCAAATTGGTGAAATAACGGCCCAATTTGGATAATAAATCAATAAGATATCATGGATTGAAGTCAAGACAGAAAACAGAGTTTTCTGGAAAAGTCTAGCTGGCAACTTCCTCCTTCCTATATCGTTTTAAGCATTAAATGGGGCATAAAAAATCAATTTTAAACCCTAGAAAAAAGGAGGTCGTGCAAGACATCCAAGGGAGAGAGAAGAATGCATTTTCGAGAGAAAAACTAAGAGAATTCAAGGTGGAATCAAAGTATTTCAAGGACACACAAAGCTGCCACCATAGAATTCCTACTTTGCTCTTCAACATATAAGCCTTAGTTCTTCTCTTTTCTTTCTTATTTATTTTTATTTTGTTGATTGATAATGATGTGTGGATATTTTATTAACATGTTAGATGAGATTTTGAGGAATTTCTAAGTAGTTATTAGGGTTGTTATTGCCTAAGCTATATAGTACCTCACTTTATTCAATATTATGGATGTGTTTGATGTTTATCGTATATGGCTGTCTATACTTAGCTCACATATAGATATGGAGTTAAGAAATATGTTAGTAAGTGCCATGAGAGTGGGCTTACACAAAGAACACTCTATATGTCAAGTTACCTTGCCATTTGGAGAGAGATGTTGAATGGAAAAGTGGTTGTCCAAAAATATGTTCATATCCTTTTAATGGTTAAGTGAAAAATGGGAAGTGAGAGCCTACATAATTTATCTACATCATGAAACAAGGCTTATTTGGTTCAAGTAATGAGAGTGAAAGAACCAAGACATTAGTAAATTTTGGACTAAACATAATGAACATTGCTAAAGTGAGAGAATGCATAGTTAGGTAATGACAATCCTAAGTTGTTAAATAGATACTTTTATTCACCATTTTCTAAATTTGTGTTCTTACTTTGTGACAACACTAAATTGTGTATGTATGACTCTTAATTTTATATTTTTGATCTTTCAAATCTAATTATTTGAGTTTCTTGAACAAAATAAAATTCAAATCATTTTGGTGGCTAACCAATCCCTGTGGGACGATACCTATCTATACTGCGATTTCTGATCTGTATACTTGTAGGATAAGAGGTTCTAATTTGAAATTTAGAAAATTACCTATTAAGTTTTTAGTGTCATTACCAAGGATTTCGCCTAGCATTGAGTTTGGTTTGAATTGTTTTGATTTAGTTTTTTTAATTTTTACTTTGATATTCTTTTCTGGTGTGTAATAGGTGTATGCATATGAGGAGTGCAAGAGTTGTAGAGAAATTGCGAGAACTTGACATAACCAAAGTAGAAAAGGAATTGAGAAAGGCAAGAAGACAAGATCAAATTGAGCAAATAATGGTTGAATAAAGGGAATAAAGTGGTGAAAAAGAACTTTGATGAACTTTATGTGGCTAGGTTTTAACCTGAACCAGTAAGGAATTGCTAAACCACCAGTGAATGCGAACAATTTCAAAATCAAGCCTGCTTTACTTAATATTTTGCAAAGCAATGTTCAATTTTATAGTTTGCTACATGAGGATCCTAATAATCACATTCCCAATTTTTTGAAAATTTGTGATACTTTTAGGCAAAACCAACTGTCAAAAGATGCAGTGAAGATGAGATTGTCTTCCTTCACAATAAAGGATCGAGCAAAGGCGTGGATAAAGTCCCTTACTCTAGAATAAGTAAGAACATGGGACCAGTTGGTACAAACATTTTTGTCCAAATATTTCCCATTGACAAAGACAACAAGGATCATCAAGAAAATCACCAACCTTCAGTGATACGAGGGAGAATCATTGTACAAGACATGGGAGCGTTTCAAGGAATTGCCCTTATCATAATCTACTTAGGGAATTTTTGCTACAAACGTTTTATAATAGGGTTAATTCAGTAACTAGAAGCAACATTGATGCAGCTGCAAAAGGTTCATTGATGAAGAAGACTATAAATACTGTATATGACCTAATTGAAGACATGGCTGCTAACAACTGCCTTTGGTACAACGAAAGGGGTAAACCACTACAGATGAAGGAACAGAAAGGGGTTTAGTTAGCAGATTCAATGGCTACTTTATTTGAAAAAATTGCATCATTAAGGAAACAAGTAAGTGATCTTTAAGCTTCATCTAGTTCTTTGAAGTATATGCATCAAAATTGTAAGATTTGTGGAGCAGACAGTCATAACTCATTGGAATGTTATTTAATGAACACTGAAGGCACATAACAAGCTCATTATTTAGGGTTCTAATAGAAGTCAGGTAATAACTTATATTCTAGTACTTATAATGCTGGATGGAAAAACCATCGAAAATTTTCTTGGGCTAACCATATAGGAACCAATTGGAGACCTCAAAGCCCCCAAGACTTCAGGAAAAGGTAAGTAACTTACATCTTGCCTTAGAGCCAAAGTTTAGAGGTACTGAATCAAGGCTAGAGGCAAAATGGAAGCCTAAGCTGCAAGGACAGATTCTCAACTTTCACAGCTAAATTCCCAATTTTCAAAGAAGATGGAAGTGATGGTTACAATTGGATCGAAGGTGAACAATATTGAGGAGGCACAGGCACAGAGTGATCAGGTGCTGAAAAGTTATCAAGTGAAGATTAATCAGTTGATTAAAAATCAATCATCATCAATCTACAACCTAGAGGTGTAGATGGGTCAGCTGGCAACCGCAATATCAACCAGACCCCCAGGTAATCTTCCCAGCACTTCAGAACCTTATTAGAAAGAACATTTAAAGGCAATTCAGTTGAGAAGTGGAAAGGAGTTACCAGAGCTAGTCTTAGTTGCTGATCCAGTGGAGAAAAGTCAAGAACAAGTAAGGAGAAAGTCACTGAGGAGGAGGAACCCCCATATGTTCTACCACCACCATATATTCCAATATTACCATTTCCTGGAAGAGTGTGTCATAATTCAATGGAGACCCAATTCAATAAACTTTTGGAAAAATAAAAGAAGTTGTATATGAGTTTTTCTTTGCTAGAAGTTTTGAAGCACATGCCTAAGTATGCTAAGTTCTTAAAGGAATTACTTTCTTGCAAGTGAACTTGGTATTCAAATTAGACAGTAGCATTGACAACCAGTTGTAACTCTGTGATCACAAACAATATACCATCGAAACTAAAGGATCCAGGGAATTTTACTATTCCTTATATTGTTAATGGTGTTGAATTTTCTAAATGTTTATATGATTTGGGAGATCTGATGCCATTGTCTATGTTCAAGAAGCTGAACTTGGATGACATAAAGCCAACATCAATGGCAATTCAGTTAGCTGATTAGTCTATAAAGAATCCTTTTAGAGTTGTCGAAGATTTTTTGGTATAAGTAGATAAGTTTGTGATTCCTGTTGAATTTGTCATTCTTGATGTTGCTGAGGATAGAAATTGTCCATTGATTTTGTGATGCCCATTTATGAATACTGTTCGGGAATTGATTGATGTGAATAATGGCGTTATGATTTTACGTATTAGTGATGAAAAAATTGAGTTCAACATGAATAGGAGTCTAAAAAATAGGGAGTAGCTAGATTATTGTATGAGAATGGATGTGATGGATAAGTGTGTGGAGGAGATAACTCGTAGAATGATAAAAACAAAGAGTGAGAGGGAATTAGAATTGAATGAAGAAGATGAGAGTAGAAAGAGAAAGAAGGACGGAGAGGAGGAAGAGAAAAGTGAGAAGGAATCTTTGGTGAGGACCAAGCCACCCATACCACTTTCCAATGAGAGAGCACCCACCCTAGAGTTAAAACGTTTACCTTCACACCTGAGTTATACATTTTTGGGTGAAAATCAAACATTACTTGTGATTATTTCAAACCAGTTGAGTGATGAACAGGAGAGGAAGGTAGTAGAAGTTATAAGGAGGAGGATGAAAGCGATGGGGTGGCAGATATCAGACGTCTAAAGGATAAGTCAGAGTGTTATGATGCATAGATTAAATCTCAAGAATGGATGTAAACTAGTGAGGGATAGGCAAAGATATTTGAATTTGAATATGCAGGAAGTTGAAAAAAAAGAGCTTATTAAGTCATTAGATGCAGGAACTATATACCTAATCTCAGACAGTGAATGGGTAAGTCCAATTCAGTGTGTACTAAAGAAAGGAGGAACAATGTGGAAAATGAAAAGGTTGAGTTGATATTTACATAGACGATCATTGGTTGGAGAGTTTGTATTGATTACAGGAAGTGACCTACGCATCGTAACACTATTCAAAATAAAATAACTAGACTACTACTATAGTATTGGTGAGTCTAGGTCGATCTCACAGGGAGTGTTCGGTTAGTTTATGAAATGAAATTAATTTATGTTTAGGTAATGGTGGGTTTTTGATTTAATAAGAAAATAAAATAAAATAAACCTAATGAAAACAAATTAAAGAAAACATGCGAAAAATGATAAATTGGGGAATCCAGTAGGGATCTGGTTCTTTTGTTCTATCTCGGTCTAAACCCTAATTAAGCATAATTCATTAATTTGTTTTTCTTTTATCTCTCTTAGCAATTATCAGTCGTAGATTAACAACAAGCTCTATTAATCCTAATTTTTCCTTAAATTCTAGTTAATTACAAAGAGCTCATTAATTAATCCTAGTATTGAACAACCCAGAATAAGCTTTCTAAGTTTATCTAGACAATCGCCTTACGAATCAAAAAAACAGACCAATCTAGGCAATAATCACACAAGCTCGGATTATTTAACCTATGTTATGTTATCTTTAATGATTCGAAACTGTAAGTTACTACACATGAATCGGGAATACAACGATTACGTATTGCATTCGATTATAACAATGAGTTTGCATGAAAAACGATTCAATAGAGCATTAAAATCATTATCATTCAAATACCCAATCAGTCCACCCAAGATAACATAATCAATTCCTAACGAGAGAAAGAAACAACAAAACAATAAAAAAAATACTTAACCCAAGTCATCGACATCAATATCACCTCTGAACCAGTGTCAAGATCTTAACCTTCCATGAGTCTATCCTAAGAAAAATGCTTCGGCCCCGTAAAAATATCCCCAACCGAAACCCCTAATAGCCTCCTTTCATTGCCGCAACCTTCTATACTCACTATTCACCACATTATTCAGAGATAGGATAATTTAAGATTAATATTCACTCTTCTCTTCTCTGCTCACTTTGTTCTGCTGCCACTATTCTTCTCTTCTCATGCTACTCTCCTCTCTCACTGTGCTTGATGTGGTCCACCTTGCTATTTGTTCTTAAAACCTTTGATGTGTGTTAAACGCAGACGTTGTCTGTGTTTTATACAGATGAACTACTTTTTGATCTCCTGCCTTGTCCTCTGCACTGCGTTTTCTTAATCTTGCACTTTCGTTTTGTTCATTTCCTGCTCCTTAATATACTGTCATTTCACTCTTTACTTGCTGTTGATTTTTCTCTTTATTTTTCCAACAAGCATTCTTCTTCTTTGTATTTTGATTTTTTTCTTCTTATCTTTTAATTTTCTTCTTCTTGCTTCATGAAGAGAAGCGAAAATTAATCTTCGAAAAACAACCCAAATGTGGTGCTTTCGACTTACTTTAATTTCTTTAATTCCAAATTGAACATAAAATCATATATGAATTAAAGTGAGTATCTTAAACATTTTCGTATAATTAATCGCTAAGTGTAAATGATTAAATGTATCAATAATTAAACACATATCAATATGAGATTTTTACGGATCACAAGAGTTTAAAGTATATATTTCGGCAGAAAGATCTAAATATGAGGTAAAGAAGGTGGATGAAATTACTAAAAGATTACGACTATACGATCTAGTATCATCCAGGGAAGGCAAATGTCGTGGCAGATGTTTTAAGTCGGAAATCCTCAGGTAGTTTGGTGCATACCATAATAGAGAGGAGAGCTTTAACCAAGGAGTTCCATGATTTGATGGATCGAGGTACTTAGTTTCAGATTTCATATGCAGGAATATTACTGGCTAGCATCAGGGTGCAGTCAGTATTATTGGACAGGATTAGGATCGCCCAAGGTGAAGATCCTAAATTTCAACAACTTATTTATGATGTTTAAGAAGGACGACGTGCAGATTTTAAAATCGATAAAGAAACATCCTTAGAATGAATGGGAGACTGTGTGTTCCAGGTATAGAAAACTTGAAAGAGAAGATTCTACAGGAAACTCACTATACTGCATACAATGTGCATCTAGGTTCCACCAAAATGAACCATAATATTAGTTATATGTATTGGTGGGACGGTATGAAGAAAGATGTGGCTAAATATGTTTCTAAATGCTTGACGTGTCTGCAAGTAAAAGCTAAGCATCAGAAGCCCTCAAGTAAGCTACAACCACTACCAATTCCTGAATGGAAATGGGAGAGAATCACGATGGATTTCGTAGTTGGCCTACCTTATACAAGAACTCAATGTGATTTAATATGAGTGATTGTAGATAGACTAACAAAATCAACACGTTTTCTACCCATGAAGACTACTTATTCAGTGTCTAAGCTCACTCAAGTTTATAATAATTGGATAGTGTGCCTCCATGGAATACCTATATCGATAGTTTCGGACCGGGGACCGCAGTTCACATCTCAGTTTTGGAAAAACATTACAAGAGGTGTTGGGCACTAGATTGGATTTTAGTACGACATTTCATCCTCAGACTGATGGATAGTTTGAAATGACAATTCAGACCTTAGAGGATATGTTAAGCATGTGTGTGATAGATTTTGGTGGTAGTTGGGATTGGCACTTGCCTTTGATTGAGTTAACTTACAATAATAGCTACCACAGTAGTATTAGGATGGCACCATTGTATGGACAAAAAAGCAGGTCACTAATGTGTCGGGAGGAAGTAGGCGAGAGGCAGTTAGAGGGCCTAGAATTAATCAAGATCACGTCAGAGAAGATCCCATTAATCAAGCAAAGGCTAGAGACGATTGTCAATAGACAGAAGAGTTACGTTGATCGGAAGCGTAAGGAAGTGGAGTTTCAAGTCAGAGATTTCGTATTCCTTGAAGTATCTCCAATGAAGGGTACGATGAGGTTTGGAAAGAGAAGAATATTGTCTCCAAGGTATATTGGACCTTACGAGGTAACTAAGAGGGTTGGAAATGTGGCATACCGGTTGGCATTACCTTCAGACATGGCCCAAGTCCATCCATTATTCCATATTTCTATACTTCACAAGTACATTCCCGACCCTTCCCATGTACTCCAACCATAGAGCGAAGAAGTGAGAGAGAATTTAACCTACGAAAAGGAGTCAGTGGCTATTGCAGATTCGCAGGTGCGATAGCTTCGATCAAAACAAATTCCCATGGTTAAGGTGAAGTGGAGGAGTGGTCACGTTGAAAAAGCTACTTAGAAAACAGAGCGAGAGATAAGAGCATTGTATCTATACTTGTTTCCTTAATAAACCTTATTATAAAATTCGAACACAAATTTTTTGCAAGGAGGAAAGAATGTAACATCCCGTGTGCTATTTTCCATTTTTCATAATTTCATTTTAACCCTCCCAAAAGTTACTATCCATGATTCCTTCTCTCTAACCATTCTTCACCATCGATGACTTAAACTAGCTAGTGTTATATACCAATCTCTTTCTCTCAACGAGCCTGTCACAATCATAACCATTTCAGCCACCATCGTTACCGGAATCGTTGCAAAAATTGAGGATAAAAATCTACAAAAAATGTCAATCATCAATCCATCACTTTCGATGGTTGTTGCTGGTCACCACCAACATCATTCAACTCGTCTCGATGTCAGGAATAAAAGCCCCATGGTCTCGTAGCCAGTCGCCCCTGGATCGCCGTCAATTGATGGAAAAAGAGATTAGGGTTTTATTTTGTTTTTCTTCAATTCGTTTAATTATATTGAGAATATGAGTATGTTGCTTTGGAGAAAGTTGTTCTACTCATCAAGAGCTTTCATTTGGTATAAAAATTGTTGAATTCTAAGACTGAAGATTTTCCGATGATTAGAGGGAATATTCCGATAACTAGAGGAATATTCTAGTCACTGGAGGTATTGCTCTGGCCACCATTTTGATCACTTTTGTGAAAAATTTTTAAAAATGCTAAAAATTATACGGACCATTTTTCTCTAAAGAACCATAGCGAGATTTTCAACGGTTTGTGAATTAAAAAATCACGAAACGTTTAGACGATAATAGGAGAGATTTCTGAATTTCATAAATGGACTGCTTAGGTAATTCGAATGATACCTAAATTGTTATTCGAGTCCAATAACACCTAATTAGCACTGATTGAGATATTTTCTTTCGATTTATTAGGTATAGCAGGAGCGGGACCTTATCGGAAGATTCGGACAAACGAATTCAGTTACCAAGTAAGTTCATATTGACTTACTGTTACTGTAGTTGTACCAGCAAATGAATATTGTTCAATGTGGATATAGATGACAATATATATACTATTGATACTTATATATTTATATAGCAAACGAGTGTATACAATAATGTGTACTTGCTTTAGTATAATCCTTTATATCGAATTAACTAAGTGGATACGTTGGGTTGGGTATTGCATACATGCATTGGTTATTGCATGACTAAATGTTTACTTGATAAATTGCATGCTTAATAATTTGATATGTATTGCTATATCCGATTGTGCGGAAGAAAATATCTGTAGGACGTGCCACCTGATGGGTATACATCACGATCAGATGGACACTGGTTATGATTATGAGAGTTGTTTATCATGTTAAAATATGTTATGGACCGATCCTGGTTGATGCTTAGCTCCCGATCGAAACCTTGTTTGTAATGCTTATGAATTTGGACGCTTTGAGCGAGGGTTGGTCTGTTGGTGATGTTTGACTCCCCACAATCCCTTTGGATTAAGAGAGCCTTACGGCTACATGAGTATAGGAGCATGGCTGGGGAGTTGGTGATGTATAGCTCCCCGTAGCCATTCAAGGTTTTGAGTTGTGAGGGCTTACCCTTGAAGATTAGGGTCCTACAGATATTTTCCCCCACAATTTATTTGTATTGTTGATGTAATTAGATGTATTTTGATATTCATGTATGACTGTGCGCATACCATTGGGTATCATAGGACAGTATGAGCTTACTCAGCGAGGTCTGACTCCCCTTAACTTTATTTTTCAGGTCAGCTATCACCAGCTTCCCAGCAATGACTCGTGTGACGTGTCCACTGTGACTTACCTACGTTTGTGTATATTCTTTCTTTATTTTCATTATCTTGTATTGTCATGTCCGTAGTGACATGATTTCATGAGTTATAAAACTTCTTTCTGACGCACACTATTATTATTATATTGTATGAACTTGCTACGTTCTTGGGTTTTGAATTTATTTTGTCGATAGTGATAGGCTTACGTGTGATCTAGGGTTTCGAACCTCAGTCCTATGTGCTAGTCACACACCCTTTTCGGGTTGTAACAAAGTAATTGTGAGATTCCACATCGGCTGGAGAGGAGAATGAAGTACGCCTTATAAGAGTACGGATATCTCTTCCTTACATATGCGTTTTTTGGGGTGCGGGAAGAGCAAAACCATGAGGACCTTAACCCGATGGGCAACCCAAAGTGGACAATATCTATAGACGGATAGTCAGATAGGCACATTAACTTCGTGTCTTGTTAAGCCGGGACTTACATGTCAAGCCTAATTAAATCTTTTATTTGGAAGACAAGAACTTGTCACTATTATTATTATTGTTATTTCATTAACAATAAAAAATTAAATTTATATAATAAAAAAGTTTAAAGAACACAATTAGAATTAACACAACATTGACATCATTTTCATTTGTGTGAAGAACAAATAAATATTAAACCAATAAGAAGGGCAATTATCTGAATCCTCAATTAAAACAATTGCTTAGATGAAGTTGAACATCAACGCCATAATAGTTTACTGACTACATAAGATGAATGGTATATGGGGTAGTTTAAGATTAAATCAGAAGTTCTAATTAAAAATGTAAAAAAAAAGTAAGTCAAACAAATGTACACATCAGTCATAGAGGAAACTCGCAAGCAACCAAACATACTTTGTTGAAGGGGTAGTTCTAACTCGCATTTAATTTTTTATAGTCATTCTTTACGTGGAGAAAACAGAATCAATCATCATGAACGACTAAGAAAATACAATACAACTAAAACCTCGATCTCTGTCGTCTATAAAATCATTAGTAAACAAATATTTTAGATAGTAAATCAAAAAATATATAGAATTCCCTTTTTTAAAGATCTTCTTGCTTACTATTCTCTTTCTTAATATAGTTGTATGAATGAAAAATTATTAGAAACAAAACTATAGATTAATTTAAATTTTAATATTAAGTTTGGTTGGATGTTTTAACTTTTTTTTTTACAACTTAAATATATCCCATAAAATTTTTGAAATTTCATTTTAAACTTGATCCTAATTTATGGATTTATTTTTAAAATTCACACTCATTATCTTTTAAGTTTAATCTATATATGGAGTTAAATTAACTATGTCAACATAAGTACAAGTCTAATTGCAACATGTTAAATATATTATCCTTAATTAGTTCTTTACTTCTATAGGCCTGATTGTTTCCCTCTCTTTTAGGTTTTTTGTTGTGATTTTTGTAAATTAAGAAACGACCCTTAATAATCGTGTTTGGTTAAGCACGTTTATATATTTTGTTTTTAAAAATAAAAAAACGATAATTATTTTACGAAAACGTAAAAATAATATTTTCGTGATTTATGAAAACATGTTTTCATTTATTTTGAAACAGTTTTTTCACAAAAACAAATTATATTCAAGTTTTTATTTTTGGTTTTTATATTACAAATAAAAAACGGAAAATTAGAAGTAAAAACTACAGCCCTAGGTGAATAAGTAGAAACGTAAATTTTTAATTATTAATAACACTTTGTATTCTATCATTCAGACGTTCCACTTCAAGTGCATAAACTCTGATGGTTGGGGTCCATGATAAACGTTTTACGGCAGAAATGGTAAAAGACAAGGAAAAGGTTTAATACATAAAGTCACTGTTCCTCTTGGAGATGTTTACTTTTGTTGCAGGATATATACACAGGTTAAATGCCACACAGCTAAGCATATAGCTAAAGGGAGACTACTATGTGTGATAATAATTGAGAGGAGCATTATTAGAAGATGCAGGCTTTAATGGAGCAAACTTTCATGGAAGCCATAAAAAGCAACCCATAAGATATGGGTAAATATTACATAACTTCTGTTACAATGTTTTTTGGTTTTTCCTTGCTAGTAGTTCACAGCTGAAGCTGAGATGTTAGAGATAAGAAAAGAAAAAGAGAGAATGAAAGAATCTTATCAGACATCTAGGATATCTTAATGATAAATAATTTTTAAAAAATAGGAAAATTGGAAAGAAGAGCCACAACAGATCAGATAATAATGTTGTTCTGCAGCAGCTACCATCCCTCTCCCCCTCCACTTATTTGTGTTATTGCCAACTAAGTGCCTCTTCTTAACCAACCTTTTTAAAGCTTTCTCCTGCTGTCCCAACTGTACCTATTCAACAGCCAAGCAAACTGTCTATGTAATATCAGTTTATAATTCTAAATAAATGAACTGACTACGACCAATTGATAGAAAAACAATGTTTCAGTGAATAACTTGAGGCAGAAAATCCAAGGTAGTAATGACAACAAGAAACAATAGAACAACAGTCATTTCATTTCTGTTGTTGGAAGTTTGAAATACCCAACTGGCATCAAAGAAAGAGCGTAAATAAGATTGTGTGATGCACTTGAGCAACAAGCATTTGCTTCTATTCCACGTGGGCGGTGGACCTACACTCGATCACGAAGTCACGTGACACAATGATTCTTTGTTCTCACTTTGACCAGATTGTGCACGTTACCATGTGGACTTACAACACACAAGCTATACTCATATAATGTACGTGTGTTACGAAGAGCTCAAGCACCTGAATTGGGAGCCATTGATGAAGGTTTGGACATGGTCGGTGGGACAGTTGGGACATAGCCTGCTGTTGTTGTTGATGATGGGAAGATGTGGGCAGGTAGGCCCATTGTCTGTGATTGATGGAAGTGATAAACTGGGTACATTGGCATCAATGTGTTGGCACCCACAATGTGTTGGCCTGGATACACCCGAGAGAAATGCCCGTTCATGTAGGACCCCCCAGTATAACTTAGCTTCTGTCGACCACCACGTATCAACTTTACATCAATTCTATTTCATGTTCTTCCTAACAAGCTAATTAGCAAGTCTTAATCATTTCTTTTTGAATAACTAAGATAGAAAGAAAATTTAAGATCATTCAATAATCTAGCTTAACTGAAGGACCCAATGAATCTTATTTAGATTGTATCGTACAACAACTTACATGGTTGTAACTAACGTCAGTGGCAATGTAGGCCGGAGAGTACCTAAACGAAACAAAACAATCAACCTCTTGCTGTTTTAGATCAAAGGGGGAATGAATCGATAATCCAAGAGATAGAGGGATACCCATAAACAGGAACAGCCTGATGGTGCTGGTGGTGAAATGGCTGCGCCGACGATCCCGCCGGATAGTACCACTGCACATGATTGGCCGGGGCTTGTAAAGTCGACCTTGGTCCGACGGTTGATGCTTCATGAACCAATCCACATTTACTTTAGACCACAGTATTCCCATTAACGAATATCATATCTAAAGAACAAGAACTACTATTTTCCACCGGAGATGATTCTCATAACTGACCAGCACACAAAAGTTCAAAAAGTAATCAATATGAAGTTTCAGGCATGATCACTTCCCCGATTAAGATTTCAGATTACATTAAAGTTGACCTTACCCATCTTACAAAGAGATGCTCCTTTTATATCGAGTTTCCTTTATTGCAAAGATACGTAAACAGCTGTGCAAATGATGTGATATGCTTACTTGTAAGAGAAAGAGATTCTCGATCTACGTACTTGTAGTGCATTGTAGGGTTGCACAATATTGTATAAAAATGGAAACGTATTAAAAATGGTGCTGTTAGATCTTAGAACAAAGATGGTATATACTAGATTACCTTGTTGAGGAGGAGGAGGAGGAGGAGGAGTGGCGGTCACAGACTTAGGCCGGCGTGCACCGAGTGACGCCAGATTGCAGTTGGCTCGACGGCCGTTGATGATCGGCGTCGCATCTTCGCAAGCCTTCTTAGCTGCTTCAACATCTTTAAACGTCACCTATTCCATAAAAAACATAATCAAACGAAGAAAAGATTTATATGTAGTGAGAAGGCATATATAGACATAGGGAAGAGACTTACAAAGCCATAACCTTTGGATCTGCCGGTGACTTTATCGGAGATAATGACAGCCTCCAAGATCTCACCGTACTTCTCGAAATGCTCTCTCATGGCCTCCTTGGGGGTCTCCCATGCTAATCCTCCAACAAACACTTTCGTTAGTGTTGTGTCCCCGAATTGCCCAATATTGCTGTTCATCGTCGTATATATATATAGATATATATGTATGTATATGCGGTCGGGTACAGTAACTGTTTTGAGCTAAAAGAAGGTGGCCGGAGCTTGTGATGTGGTTTTGAAATGGGAATGAATTGAACAGAGAGAGAGAGAAGAGGAAGCGAAGAGAATATAAGAGGAGAGAAAAGGTACAGCACAAGGTGATGACTGAAAAAAAAAAAGAAAGAGACAGACATTACAGGTGGACTTTCTTATATATTATCAAGGGACCTCAAAAAACACAACAAATAGAAATAGTAGTACCTACACGCTCCAATTAAGCGCGTAGATGGCAGCGCTTCTTTGATTTGTTACGAAAAAGAAAAGTAACCAGCACCTTTCCTTATTTATTTATTTAATTATAATTATAATTAAGAAAATTAAAACAATATGCTCATATATATCAATCATTTAATATTTGATAGATATAAAGTCATAAATATTCACAATTGCTTCAATTTGGTATATTATATCTGAATCTGATAGTTAATGTATCGATTTTTACTAATTTCGTTAATTGTGTTTTAGCGGAACCATACTATTCTAGGCACCCAATAAGCCATATTTATGGCCACATTTACTAATTTGATATTAGGATATAGCAATTTATGAGTATATCATATCCAGCATTATAAACTATAATCGTATTGATGCCCTTTAGGTTTTTAATATATGAAACATGGGAATAATCTATTGATATCCAAGAAAGTATATTCACTGCCCTAAATCGATGTTTCCAAATCCAATGAGGTATTAGCTATTCCTTAATTCCAAACGTAGCTTCTCGGATCATAGTTCCTCTCCGTCTGCTTGTAGGCTTACAGTAATGAGTATTTGACGATGCTCCAAAATGAAGAGCCGCTTATGTGTCTATATATATATATATATCTATGTGTGTGTAAAAACAAATCGTATCCTGCCCCAAAAGAGAGATGATTCTTGGACGACAAACAATAGTATTGAAAAATCTCTACGGATTTATTTTCTACATTATTTATGTCCTTTCTAGTTTCAGTTTATAGTATAAATCATTTGCTCTTTTCTTGTTTACTATTCAACAAATTCATTTCAAAATTGGTAAAAATTCTAATTACTTTCTCCAATGACAAGTCATTAATGTCATGAGCTTCTTCGATTGCTACAATTTTCGGAATAAATTTTGGAGGTAGTAATCTTAGCATCTTCTTTACTAATTACAGATTAGAGTATTTCTTCTTAAGTTGATGTCCTTGATTTGTTATATCGCGCAATCTCTCATAAAAATCTCCAATTGTCTTATTGTCATTCATCTTCAGTTCTTCTAACCTCACAGCTAACATTTGAAGTTTTGAGGCTATCATAGATTTTGATTCCTCATGTCTAATTTGCAAAGTATCCCACACTTATTTAACCGATTCATAGGCTGATATCATTAAGAAACAACCTTCATCCACAGCACTAAAGATGACATGTATGACTTGAGAATTTCCAAGTACTCTCTCTTCTTCAACTCTTGTTCATTCATATGAGTTTTTTAGCACTACTTCTCCCTTGTTATCAGTCATCACCGGATATATCCACCCATGTAGCACTGAATTCCATTTCTTTGTTCCTTGTGCTTGAATAAAAACTCTCATACATGATTTCCATGCAAGATAATTAGAACCATCCAACAACGATGACCTTATGATTGATGTCCCTTCTCTTATAGCCATAATT
>JANZXP010000002.1:15517661-15542672 GCA_027576715.1 Erythroxylum flavicans
GAAATGTTTTGTATTTGTAATGGGCCCAAATGGCTATTGAAAACTCTGTTGATTGTATTATTATGTTTGAAAAAGTTACGAATAGAGCGGGCCCGATTTGGTTATCAATTTTCGCACTTTATGTCGCGGTTTTAAAAAAAATGTACTGAAATTTTAATGATCGAGTACTATAACATGCCACTCTCATGGGGCACGAACTCGGATATCACTATCGATATCAGGTTCGAGTCTAGCGGGAGTGGGGTGTTACACAAAGCATGCAATTACAATAAATAACCACAACATCTAGATGCATGAACATAAAAACAATTAGATTAACATTAAATCAAGAACAAATCCTTAAAGAAAAGTTAGAACGTCCTTAACCCAAGATTCATTATCATCAATCCCATTTCATACATCAAATACATGAAATAAAAGATGGAAATAGATAAAGTAACTTGGATGATTGGAGGTTGAAGCAGCTAAAGCTCCACCTTCTTCTTTCTCTTCTTCTCTCCCTACTTCTTCCTCTTCCTTGGATCTCTCCCAATATAACAAAATGGAGGCGTAAAAATTAGGGTCATCCTACGTCCTTTGTAGTCTTTTCCATTTAGGGTAAAAACTAGGTTTTATCTAAGACAAAGAGTTCGAAATAACCTTGCAAAGTTGAATTTTAGAAGCTAATCCACGTCTGCCGTCACGTAGGCCACAATTGTGGCATTTAGGATTTGCTTCTTCCACGATTGTGGCTAATAAAGCCGTGATCGTGGCCTGTCCATTTTATCTGGGCAACAATCATGGGCTTAGATCTTCTATCGGGCTTCCTCCAAATCTTCTTCGTTCTTTGATATCTAATCTCAAACAATAACAAACACATCAAGGCACCTCAAATATACAAAATTAAAGCTCAATTGCATGCTCTAACCTATATAACACTTAAAACAGTCATATCTAACCAATTAACAAAATTCTAAACTTAAACATACACTAATTAATTAATTAACCATTAAAAACATACTAAAATGCCTATTAAAACATTATGCAACCTACAACTATCTCATGCACACACTTGAACTTTTGCTTGTCCTTAACCAAAAATAAAACAAACAAAACACCAACACACCAAATAATAATACACACAAATACAATAATGGTATAATGGCATTGAAATTGAACTTCACAAAACAAATTTAAGTACAAACACGATCCTTTAAGTTGTTCCAACTTATTAATTTATGAAAAATATGTCTAAGCACTTCAGACTAAATATTCATACTAATTAAGACCTTAGTGTCAAATTCATTCACCTCCATCACTTACACACTATCATTGATAATTATTCGGTTAATCAAAATTATAACTATCCATAAGTAACTTTTCATGAAAATTCAAGCTATTCACAAAGACAGTATGATTTATTAAACAACGCACTATTTTGTTATTTTTCATTAACATTAATCTAGCATTTTAACATGCAGACAAACATTTATGATGAATGTTCCCTGGTTATTCAACTACATCACATTCTCAATTAGCTACTACCTCTATTTATAACCTAATTTGTTCCAAAAAGAGCCAGCAGAATATTTATTTATTAAAAAAACATACATTTCTTTTATTATTTTCTTGCCTACCTCATTTCTTTAGCTAATTGTTCTCATGAAAAGATACTAATGATGTTACTTATTCAATTGACTTAAAAATATAAACAAACATGGTAAATTCCTAGAGTGAACAAACTAACATCATATCTTAATTAACATGCATATTTAATCGAAGAAACCTAGACCATTAATTTCACAAGTTAATAAATCTAGCAACCTAAAAGACTATATTCAAAACTAAATCGATTATGTTATGTCCTAGCATTGACACATTCACGCGAGGCATATCATGCAAACTTAACCTAACTAACATATAATATGCAAAATTCACTCAAAATAAAACATACAATGCATATAACACAACCCTTCCCATATTTGGATAACATATTGTCCATCCTCAATGTGAGAAGGACAAATAACATACAAGGTGGAAATCAAAATAAACTAATATGAAAAATAAGAACAAAATAATGACAAAAACAAAAGGATAAGGGTTAGAGCATAGAGCCTATCATGGCGATGGTAATGGTGTTCGGGAATCTCCACGCCTTGAGCAATGAAGTACTTTTAAATGTCTTGAATGACTCGACGTTAGAGTCTTTGTTCTTTAGCTATCTCCTTTAACACCTTGACATTTTTTGAAACCGCCTTGATGGTCTCTGTGATGGTGTTGATCACTTTTTCCCATATAGCTGCCTCTTCCTCACTAAATTCCTCACTAGTTAACTGCTCCTCTTCTTCTTGTGGTGGCACCGCACTTGAATTATCCTGTCTCGCCTTGTTCTTTACACTTGAATTAACTTATTGTGGTGGCATTGTTTGAATCTGAGTATGCAGGAAGTTGTAAAACTAGAGGTGATTAAGTTATTGGATGTAGGAATTATATATCCAATCTCAGATAGTGAATGGGTAAGTCCAATTCAGTGTGTACCAAAGAAAGGTGAAACAATAGTGGTAGAAAATGAAGAGGGTGAGTTGATTTGCACACAGACAATCATTGGTTGGAGAGTTTGATTACATGAAACTCAACTCAGTGATAAAGAAGGACCACTTCCCACTGCCTTTTATGGACTAGATGATTGAGAGAGTTATAGGACAAGCATTCTACTGTTTCTTGGATGGGTATTCTGGCTACAATCAGATATTCCCTTATCCAGAGGATCAAGCCAAGATAACTTTCATATGTCCATATGGTACTTTTGCATACAAACGGATAGTGTTTGGACTTTGCAATGCACCAACTACATTTCAACGATGTATAATGGCCATTTTTACCAACATGATTGAAGATTTTTTGGAGGTATTTATGGATGACTTTTTAGTGTATGGAGATTCCTTTGAGTAGTGTCTAACAAATTTGGAAAAGATTCTCCAATGATATGAGAAGCCCATTTAGTATTAAGTTAGGGAAAATGCCACTTCATGGTTCAAGAGGAATAGTCTTGGGACACAAGATATCTTGTAGAGGCATTAAAATGGATAAGGCAAAAATTGAAGTCAACAATAAACTTCCTCCATTAATTATTGTTTGAGGGGTTCGATCATTTTTAGGGCATGCCAAGTTTTATCACCGATTCATAAAGGATTTTTCCTTAATTGCTACACCCCTTACTTATTTGTTAGTTAAAGATGTTCCTTTCATTTTTGATAATGATTGTTTAGTTTCTTTTGACAGGTTAAAGAAGGTGTTGATGTCATCACCAGTGTTACAGCCACCAGATTGGAGCTTGTCATTCGAGTTAATGTGCGATGCTAGCAATTATGCAATTTGGTGTGTTCTAGGACAACGTAAGGATAAGAAGTTGTATGCTATTCACTGTACTAGTAGGACTTTGAAAAAGAACTATTAGTTATAGTTTTTTCTTGCGATAAATTTCATTCTTACTTACTTGGTTCAAAAGTGATTGTGTATACAAATCATGCATCCCTGAAGTACTTTTTTTCCAAAAAGGATGCCAAGGTTCGATTGATTAGGTGGATCCTACTTCAATAGGAATTCCATATCATGAGCAAGGATAAAAAGGGAGTAAAAAATTTCATTACTAATCACCTGTCAAGATTAGAAGGAGGGAGATCAAGCTGACAAGAAGAAATCAATGAGCAATTCCCTAATGAGATGCTACTCTTGGTACAAGAATCAGACCATCCCTTGTATGCCGACATTGCAAATTATATTACAGGTGGTATCGTTCCCCTTAATTTAACTTACCAGTAGTAGAAAATGTTTAAACATGATTATAAGCAGTAAACGTGGAAAGATCCACTTCTTTACAGAAATCATGTAGATGGACTTGTTCAGAGATGTGTTCCTGATAGAAAAATTAATATTATTTTAACTCAATGTCATAATTTTTCTTATGCAGGATATTATGGAGCCAATAGTACAGTCGAAAGGGTGATAGAGTGCGGATTTTATTGGCCAACATTGTTTAAGGACACATAACATTGGGTGAATAAGTGTGACAGGTGCCAGAGAATTGAGAACATATCGAAAAGGGACGCGATGCCAATGTCTTCGATGTTGGAGGTTGAAGTCTTTGATGTTTGGGGTCTGGATTTCATTGGATCGCTTTTATCCTCTTACAGAAACAAATATATTTTGCGTTGATTATGTATCAAAGTGGGTTGAGGTGATAGCAACACCAACAAATGATAGTAGAGTGGTTCAGAGGTTTTTGAAAAAGATTATCAACAAATTTGGTGTGTCGCAGGTGATTATCAGTGACGAAGGTACCCACTTTCACAACATTCCAGTTGAAGCATTATTGAAAAGATATGGAGTACAGCACATGATAGCTATACCTTACCACCCCCAGAACAGCGATCAAGTAGAGGTTGTGAACAAAGAATTAAAGAAAATCTTACAAAAGTCTGTCAACAATTCTAGGAAGGATTGAGCAATCAAATTAGATGCTGCAGTATGGGCTTACAGGATAGCTTTCATGACCAGTATTGGGATAACACCTTACAAGCTGATTTATGGGAAAGCTTGTCATTTACTTGTAGAACTTGAGTATAAGGCCTACTGGGCTATTAAGGCCATAAATTGGGATCAGAAGGCAGCTGGAGAAAAGGGGAAATTATAGTTAAAAGAGTTGGATGAATTAAGTCTGCAAGCTTGTAATAATGTCAAGTTCTACAAGGAAAAGGTAAAGAGGTGGCATGATGCACACATAAGGAAATAGGAGTTCCATGTAGGTGATATGGTTTTGCTCTTCAACTATAGACTTCAGTTGTTTCGTGGAAAGTTAAAATCTAGATAGAACAGACCTTTCACAGTAATTAATGCATTCCCATCTAGAGTTGTGGAGTTGTAAAACAAGCACGGAGAAACTTTCGAGGTGAATGGCCATCGTTGCAAGCCCTATTATAGAGGACAAGAGCCCATCAAGCGAGAAAGAATGTTTCTCAGACCCCAATCATGACCATAGAGTGATCAAAGTCTTGCTAGTGACTTTAAAAATAAGCATGGGTTGTTTTTGTTTATGTTTGTTAGATGTTTGTGTTTATATTTTATTTATTTTAGTTTTTATTTTCTTTGATATAGGAAAAGAAGAAGTACAGCGTGAGTTGTGACTTTATTTTATTATTATTATTATTATTATTTATTTTATTATTTTATGATATGATTATTGGAATGGTATAATATTTCTTAATGGTATAATATTACTTAAAGTTTAGGAATCCAATAACATAAAAAAAACCTTCACGGGAAAATATTTACTCTTTCAATATTTATTTTTATTTCATTTGTAGGGTTAAGCCATGAACGCTCCAAATACATGGATTGTTTCTTGGTTAGTTTCGCCATCCTGCCCAATAAATCATTAAACCACCAACACGATCCTCGACACTAATACCAATAACCTTTCTCATGCCTCTTTATTGATTCATTTATGATTTTTTGTATACATTATATGTGGTTGTTGTTTATTGTGTATCACTTTCACACATTGAGGACAATGTGTTGTTCAAGTGTGGGGGAGTGGTATGCAATTTGCATCGCATATTGCATGTCTTATTTAATTCCCCATTTTTAATTTTATTTTTATTTTTGCATGATTTTTCATGTTTTTGTCTTAATGTGCCACTTGTTTCAATTTTTATGTGAAATTGTGTAACTGTGTGGATGTTAGTGGCTGGAATTTTATGTGAATTAGCTTAATTTTGAACAATGTTATTGAATTGGTGATATGTGTTAACTTAGGAAGTTATATTATAAGTAGCTTTAACATAAACATGTGTGTTGATTAGGATAGGACACTTGATTTTAAAGTTAATGTTGCTAATTCACATGTAGTTACCGTTAGAAGCCATTAAATCAGTAGACAATCTCAATTTTCCTTTCATGAAAATAATAAGCTAAAAGAAATGAAGTTGGTCAAAAAAAAAGTGTATGTGTTAATAACTATTCGACTCCAAAAATGGTTAAGAATAGAGTAGTAGCCAGTTGTGAGCTGTGATCTAGTTGAGTAACCAGGGGCATTCATCACAAATGTTTATCTTCACGTCAAAAGGCTAGAATGATGCTCCAATTAAGCTAACTTAATAAATAAAAAAACATGGCCTAGTTGAGTAACCGGGGGCATTCATCACTAATGTTTGTCATCATATCAAAAGAATAAGTCAACGTTACAAAAATGAGAAAAAGTGTGTATAATAAAAACCTAATTGATCTAATAAATTAGCTAAAAATTTTCATGAAAGGATAACTTGGATAGCTAACCATTTAAATGATTGATAATTGTAAATGCACGTTTATAAGTGATATAGGTTTAAAATTGAGTTGTTTATGTCTTGATCGATGCGTATGTTTATATTAAAATATTTAGGCATAACGAAATAAGTCAATACATTGAACTTGTGATATAACTATTGTTTACGATTAAATTGGTTGCATAACATTCCAAGTCAGTAGCCATCAATTTTGACATTGTATGCGTGTATGTTTTTATGTATTTGTGTTCTTTAGATTATTTTTGTGTTTGATTTTTCTTGAGGACAAGTAAAAGTTTAAGTGTGGGGGAGTTGATAGGCTGCATTTGTATATACTTTTCTTAGGATAATTTGTTAGTTAATTGTGATAAATTGATTGTTGTTAACTTGTTTAGCTTATGTTTTGTCTTAGTTTCATATAATTGCATGATTATGTATGAATGCATGTGAACATGCATGAATGTGTGTGAATTAGGTCTTTAAGATTAGGTTTTGTATGAATTTTGCATGGTACTGTTACACGTCTTTTTCTTACATTATGTTGGTATGAATTGCATATGTTTTGGGCATGATTAAGTGTTTAATTTTGTTGTTAATCAATAGGTTTGAAGGTGGATTTGAGGGATGGAAGGATAGAAGAATCAAAGAGAAAGCAAGTTATGTGACCCAAAGGAAAGCTGGAATTTTCCTAGGCCGACCCATCACCAATGTTAATCTTTCGCAAGATACAATTCTTATTCGATGTTTTTCGTTTTTTATCCAAAAGAAAGAGGAGAAACTTAGTTTCAAATTGGTGAAATAACAACACGTATTGAAGTCAAGATAGAAAATAGAGTTTTTGTTGGAATAAAAATAAAAGATTATTGAAGAAAACTAATAGATAAAAGAATAAAATAAAGGTTGAAAGTGTTTAAAGATATTAAAAAAGGCTGATTATATTATTTCATTGAAACTGAAATATTTATAGGTAAGTAATAAACAACATAAACTGATTTTTCTACCTAAAATCAGAGTTGTTACAGTGGAAAACAATAAAATAAAACTTTAACTAATTCCTTGATTTACTGCTAGTCTTCGTGGCAAAGATTTCAGCAACTAACTTCATAAAATAAGTCTTTATTCCTTAAAACCTGGAATGCCAATATCTGAACACTCCTCCTTGGCATTTAGGTGATTAACACCTATTTTTTTCTTCAAACTTTAAATCTTTCTTTTGGTAGTGGTTTAGTAAAGATATTTGCCGATTGATTTTAAGATGAACAATGAACAAGTAGACTTCATTTGATTGTTGAATTCTCTAATAAAGTGGAACTTGATCTTGATATGCTTTGTTTTACCATGAAATACTAGATTTTTTGAGATTGAAACTATAGAACTATTGTCACACATTTTTTGGAGTCAAATAGCATGGTTTACTGTAGCAGCAGTAATAATATATTCTGCTTCTGCTGTGGATTGGGCTGTGGTTTCTTGTTTCTTTGAGCTCCAAGTAAGAAAACCAGAGCCTAGAGCAAATAAATATCCAGATGTGCTTTTTGCATCAACAAAATAGCCTCCCCAATCACTGTTGGAGCATCCTATCAACTTCAACCTTGCATCTGCAGATTTAGAATAGTTTCCAAAAGAAAGAGTTCCTTTGATGTACCTCAATATTCTTTTAGTAGCTAAAAAATGTCTTTCACTTGGTGAATGCATAAACTTGGAAAGTATATTAACAATAAAGATTATATCAGGTCTGGTGGCTATTAGATAAAAAAGACTGCCAATTAAACTCTTATACAAGCCTTCATCTATTTTTTCTGAGCCATCATCCTTGCTTAGCTTCTCAATTGTTGTCATTGGAGTAGATGCATGCTTCCAATCTTGCATTTTGAAAATTTTAAGCACATTAACATACTTTTTTTAACATATGAAGATACTTAAACATGACTGAACAACTTCCATTCCTAAAAAATAACTCATGACTCCAAGATTAGGCATCTCAAAAACTTTCTTCATCTCCTCCTTGAACCTTTGAATTAGTTTAGGTTGATGTCTAGTTATAAGGATGTCATCTACATAAATAGAGACTACTAGTAGTTGATCTCCATATGTTTTAATATATAAAGTTGCTTCGCTTTGGCTTTTAATAAAACCAAGTTCATTCAAGTGCATATCAACTCTCTCATACTAGGCTTTAGGAGCTTGTTTGAGCCCGTACAAGGCCTACTTCAAAAGATACACATAATTTTCTTTTCCTAGAACTGAATACCCATCTGATTGCTCCACATAAATTTTTTCATCAATGAATCCATTCAAAAAAGCAGATTTGACATCTAATTGATGAATTTGCCAACAATTTTGAGCAGCAATAGCAATAAGGAGTCTAATAATATCGTACCTCACAATAAAAGCAAAGGTCTCTTAATAATCGATCCCATATTGTTAAGCATAGCCTTTCACCACCAATCTAGCTTTGTGTTTGCATATTGAACCATCATAATTGAGTTTTGTTTTGAATACCCATTTGACTTCTATCACTTTTTGATTTTTTGGTCTTTCTACCAGCTGCTATGTTCATTTTTGTTGATCATCCCCAACTCTTCTTGCATAGCACTCCTCCATACTTCAAAATCTCTTGCTTTAAAGTAATTTGTAGGTTCAGAGATTGCCGAGTTATAACTGGGATAGAAGTCATTTAAGGATCTTGTGCCTCTTATTGGTATATCATCAAAGTTCTCTTCATGAATCTCATTATCAACAGAGATATTTAGATGTATTTTTTTTTATTTTGCCAATCCCAAGTTGCCGCTTCATCAAATTTCACATTCCAGCTTAAAATAATATTTTTGTTATGAAGACAGAAAATTCTATAACCTTTTATTTATGATCCATAACTAATAAAAATGCCCTTTTCAGCTCTAGAATCAAGTTTGCTTCTTTTTTGTTCTGGAACTTGATAATAGCATATACTTTTAAACACCTTTAGATGATCCACCGAAGGTGTGATACTGTACCATGCTTCATATGGTGTTGAATTCTTTAATGCTTTAGTAGGCAATCTATTCAACAAATATGCAGAAGTACTAACAACTTCTGTCCAAAATTTGCTTGGCATCTTCTTTTCAAGTAAGAGACAATGAGCCATCTTTATGACAGTCCTATTTTTTCTCTCAGAGATGCCATTTTGTTGCAGTGTGTATGGCACTATAAGTTGATGTCCTGCAATGCTAAAAAACTCAGCAAATTGGTTAGAGGTATATTCGGTGCCATTATCAAATCTTAAGATTTTAATTTTTCTGTCACTTTGATTCTCCACCATGGCTTTAAACTGCTTGAAAGTAGAAAAAAACTTCACTTTTCTACTTACCAAAATACACCTAACACATTCTCGTACAATTGTCAATAAAGAGAATGAAATATTTACTACCATTTAGTGATTCAGTTTTCATAGGACTGCAGACATCAGTATGGATAAGTTGAAGCATCTCTGTGGCTCTCCAAGATTGTTTGCCTTGTTGATAAGTCTCACATATTTAAACAACTTTGTTAGAAACATTTGGAATATTTTTGGCCAAAGCATGTTTCTTCGAATGTGTTAAACTCCTTTGATTAAAATGACCAAACCGTTTATGCCATAGATCTGAAGGACTTTGAGTGATTCCAACACAGGCATGTTCAACAACCTGCTCCCAATCAAGAGTAAAACTCTTGTTTTTCATCTGTACATAACTTAGCTCTATTCCAAAGGGATCAAAGATGGCACAGTAGTTATTTTTAAATTTCAAAGAATTTTTTTTCAAGCATCTGACTCACACTCAAGAGATTTTGGTTGATGTCAGGTATAAATAAAACATTTGGAATAAGTTTGATACATGAATTAGTTTTTACAGCTGCTGTTCCTTTTCTTTTGACCTTCACATATTCTCCATTGTCAACCTTCACCTTTGAGCTATAAGATTTATCAAGATCTTGAACGTGGAAGCATTATGACATATATGATTGGTGCATCCACTATTAATAAGCAATGTATTGTGAGAATCATGACTTGAGATATGGAATGCTGCAAAACAGTTCCTCCTGTGGTACAACGTCTGCCACTTATACTTACTGTGATTGAATGAGTTTGTTCTTTTGTTTACAAACCTTAGCAATATGTCCAAGTTGTTTACAGTTGCCACATATAGCATCAGGTCTCCACCAATAATACTTCTCTAAGTGAGTTGTCTTTTTGCAATAAGTGCAAGCCAAATAATTTTTTTTGCTTAACTCCTTCTCTAGCGCTGCTATTGTCATTCTAGTTTTCTTCTTACTGAATTGTTTTTTTGCCTTTGTAAGACTCTTGATTTTGTATATGAAAAGAACCTTCACTGATTTGTTCATGTCTTAGGGCCCTTATTTACTCCTATGCTTGAAGAGCACTTACTAATTCTGCCAATGAAATTATGGTAAGATCTTTGGACTCTTCCAAAGAATAAATTTTGGCTTCAAATTTCTTAGGGAGGGTCACAAGAACCTTTTCAACAATTCTGCTATATGGAAAATCCTCTCCAAGTAACCAAATATTATTAAAAAGCAAAGCAAGGAAATTCTGTTGCAATATCTTCTAATGCTTCATCTTTTAGCATTCTCAAAGTTTCAAAATCTCTTTTTAGATTCAACACCTGTATTTGTTTAGTTATGTCGCTTCCTTGATACTCAACTTGTAATTTGTCCTATGCCTCTTTAGCAGTTTGACATGTCATGATCTGATCTCCTACTGAATTTTGGATGAGAGTCTTTGCTTTGAACCTTTTAGTCTTCTCTTTTGTGTGAGCTTTGATTTGCGCCATGGTAGGATCTCTAGGTAATGGATTCAAAGGCTTATCTTTTACTACAACTTCCCAAAGATCGTGTGCTTCAAGATAAGTTTGCATCTTCACTGACCACAATTGAAAATTCTCTCTAATAACGACTTGTGGAGAAATCAATGAAACATTGCTGCTGGCTGACATTTTTGGAGTGGTTTGAAATGAGTTTTTTAAAAGTGTGGTTTTTTTCAAAAAACCGTAGATCCTTTAAGACCAACTGTAGCTTTGATACCACTTGTTGGAATAGGAATAAAAGATTACTGTAGAAAACTAATAGATAAAAGAATAAATAAAGGCTGAAATTGTTTAAAGATGTTAAAAAAGGTTGATTATATTATTTCATTGAAACTGAATTATTTATAGGCAAGCAATAAACAACGTAAAGTAATTTTTCTGCCTAAAATCAGAGTTGTTACAATGGAAAAAATAAAATAAAAATTTAACTAATTCCTTGATTTATTGCTAGTCTTCGTGGCAAAGATTTCAACAACTAACTTTATAGAATAAGTCTTCATTCCTTAAAACCTAGAATGCGAATATCTGAACAGTTATATGAAAAATTCCAGTTGGCAACTTCCTTCTCCCTACGTCGTTTTAAGCATTAAATGGGATATAAAAACTCAATTTTAAACCTTAGAAACTAGGAGGTCCGGCAAGACATCCAAGGGAGAGAGAAGATTATAATTGAAGTGATTAATTCAATTAATTATGACTACGATTTTAAATTGATTAAAGAAAATTTGAGATTTTATAATGAATAAATATATAAAAACTTACATTTATTGATAAAATAAATAAGATGAAAACAAACTAAATAATGAAAGAGGACATGATTATAAGAAATGAAAGAAAAATATTATAATTAATGTGATCAATTCAATTAACTATAGTTACGAATTTCCATTAATTAAGAAAATTTGAGATTTTATAATGATTAAATATATAAAACTTTCATATATTGATAAAATGAATAACATGAAATTCATAATTATAATTATATTCTTTCTTCTACTATTTCAGCTAGAGTTTGTATTAAAATTATTTTGTTCATATCTATTTACATTTTCTCATATTCAATTTTTATTATTTCATTTTCATTTTCAATTTATTTTTTCCAATTTTTAAATTTTTATTATTAATATTTTTCATAATGAAATATAGTTAGTAATTAATTTCTTTAATTATATTTTACTTTTATTTATTTTAATTTGGGTTTAATTAGATTTATATAGAATTTTTATTTAAAATTTTAAATAATTAAAACAAAAATTAACATTTGGGATACTTTTCTAGAATGTTTACTTAGAGTGAAAAAAGATATAAGGAAGCTTATAAGAAAATTTACTTAAATAATTAATTAATTAAAAAGAGAGAAAGGATAAAGGTTGTAAATTAATTGTAAAATAAAAATGAAAAAGTTAATTTAGACATAGAAATAAGAAGATAGACAACTAAGGGCCTTTTGGTATTTTTAGCCTTTCTGAACCTTAACATAGAAGACAAATTTAAAAATTATAAAAGATGGGGCCATCATTGAATCGACAAAATGAATATATAAGAACTTACATATATTGATAAAATGAATAAGATGAAACCAAATTCATTAATTATAGTAATCTTAATTGTACAAAAATCATTATCTAAATCATTTTACAAAAAAGATACAATTTACAAAAAATCAAGATAAAATCATGATGGAGACTGAAGATTAGAGATGGTAGAGACTAGATCGAC
This sequence comes from Erythroxylum flavicans, assembly GCA_027576715.1. Taxonomy (NCBI): domain Eukaryota; kingdom Viridiplantae; phylum Streptophyta; class Magnoliopsida; order Malpighiales; family Erythroxylaceae; genus Erythroxylum; species Erythroxylum flavicans. The sequence goes on from JANZXP010000002.1 coordinate 15,530,527, forward strand.
TGAGAGAGCAGTTAATCATTGTAGTCAAGATCGTCAATAGTTTTCATCACTTCATTTGTATATACAAACATTATATTAGTAATGTAATATTAAAATTAAAGGAATATTAAAGACATGGTAATAATTAATGAATAATTAAATATACTTTCATCTTCACATATTTTATCAAAATGATGTCCACTTGATTGATTAATATGACTAGTCACGTCTGCATTAATAATTGTGGTTGTATTAATATACAAAGTAAGATAATATAAAATAATAGATGAAAAGAATTTACCCTTAATATCTTCATCAACTAACCAACTTTAGGCACAAATAAGATTTCCATAATACAAGGATGAGTAAAGTAAGATGAGGACGAATAACCCAACATTAGTGCTAAGAGTAGCCTCCGAAGCAATGGTAAATGATGGAATTACTAATAAGTCTCGTGTGATTACTTACATAATCGAAAAATTACTTCCACAACTCTTCTACTATAATAATACATCGAATTGTACACCTTCAACTTCAGTCACACAATCTTCGGTCAAATATTTATCTAATTCCATTGTATGAAGTCCTAGCCTTTTTTTCTTTCATAAAATTTTCAACTGACAGTAACAAATACTTTTAAAAGAAGAGCCTGAACCTGAAACTAAAGTTGGAGTTAAACAACCTGAACTACTATGATCCCAATCATGAATTTTGTAAATCTTGAGTTGATAATCATTAAACAATTCATACCAAAATTGTTTAATGACATCTACATGCTCTTAGGCTCGATCACCATACAACACATTATATCTAAAGTAACCCGCTCCATCTTGTATCTTAGGTCCAACACTGATAAGACTGCAACAATATGTCCAACCATAGACTAATAAGAATTAAACTTCTCCATCATCTCCTCTGTCATAACCCGAATAACCTTATTGGAACCAAACATTCAATCAGATAAAGCATTCTTTATCTCACACATAGTGCTAAAACCACAGTGCAAAGTTGTATATTTGTTCTTGAGAACAATTTAGTTGCATTATAAAATAATTCCGACTTCACACAAAGTTCTCTAGCCAACTATCATTGCTCTTTTATAGGCATGCAAGTTTACTGAGGGTCTCTTTGTCTCAACCTAGTAAAGAAATCAACATATTGGACCATTGACTCTAACATCTTGAAGGTTGAGTTCCATCTAATTAGACAATCAAAACCAACATCGTCATACTCAGAATGCATAAAAATTATATAGTTTCTTTAAAATTCTCAACTCTTTTAGGTTTTGCACTCCAGTATACTACACTATTTTGAATTGAATTTATTCTTTCCTTTATGATATCCAATATATCCTTCTTAATGAAGTTTAGAATATGCACAAAACAATGTATGTGGAATAAACTTCCACCAACCAATAAGCTCCCAACCTATATTTTATTCTTCAACTTTTTAATCATAGCATCATTCGTGCTATAATTGTCAATTGTTATGGTTGATAATTCGATATTGATATTAAAATCCATAAAACAGTCTCTAAATACGATTTCCATCCTTTCACTTTTATGTGGTACCAAACGTAAATGAACCTATCATGTATAAATATTACCAACATCAATCATAATATAATGGAAAAGTAAATTATAATAATATTAATGAATATAAATTCCCTCAAAAGTTTGTTGCATAAAGTCCAACCATTGTCGACAAAATGTGCCATCACTACTATATAACCTTTCATTTGATTATTAACTATCCACATATCTATTGTAATGGCAATCTATCCTTCATTACTCAATAATGTTGTTAAAATTTCCTTTTTCTTATCCTCGTATGCTTCATAATGTCCTTCTTTAATGTATTCTGAGTTACAAAAAATCCTAAATCTTTTGGTATCAACTATAGATAGTGGATGTTCATCAATAATTACCATAAAACCTTAAAAAACCTTGATTTATTCCTATCATAAGATGTTCCAGTCATTTCATTCTTCCCTTTCTTAGGGGTCAAACGTGTTTAACCTCTTAATACCATCTTCCTTCTACTGCACGAATCCTCATATCTCTTTAAATGAGATGTTCCACCTTTTGAACTCTAGACCAACATTTTTTGACATTGTTTTGACATTGTTTACATTTAAACATAAGTGGAAATGTTATTGAAAAAAGGTAGGCCCATCCAGCCTTAAGGAATAACTACAAAATATTTAACTAGATACAACACCAAAAACCAAGGCTATAATCGTGAAAGTACAGTTGTAAGAAATAAGTGATGGGCACGTTGTTGGATTGTACAATATTACAAAATATGTCCACGCAGTTCTTTGTCCAATGGAATTAGTTTTTTGTTCCACAAGTCCTTTAACACCATGCCATTAAGATTGAACCCTCGACAAAAACATAGGTGTTCCATTCCATTACTATGATTGTCATCACTACTACACAACATATAGGTGTTCCATTCCCTCAGTATGATTTTCATTACAGCTACATAGGTATTCCATTCCCTTAGTATGATTGTCATCACCACTTCACCATGTAAAACTTAAAGGTTATATGATTATAGTCCAAATCATTCCCTCAGTATGATTGTTTTCCAGCCCGATTTCAAGATCCTTTCTAAGACTAGTCAACTTATTTAGATATGAAGCAAAACACAACCAATTCACTGTCAACTTGAGAAAACATTTCAATAATTGAAAACAACATATAAATCCAAGCAAATGCCTCTGCATCTGCATCTAACAATGCTGAAAGGGGAACGAAAAGAAAAAGAGGAGCAAATGCCTCTGCCTCTGCAACTGTGTTTGTATCTGTTGGTGCCATAACTGCTACAGATATTGCCAACACTTTAACCATTGCTCATGTATGTGGAAGTGCAAATGCAACAGTCTTAGTTGTTCTCTTAACACCAAGAGGTGCTTCAGAAACAACAAATATTTCTACATTTTCAAAGACCAACACTAAAAAACCCACAAAAAGGAAAAATTCAAATGCCATTTTAGGGTTTAAATGGTTAGGTTATGGTGTTGCAGATGATGAAAGCATAACGAGGATGTTTGGTGCTGGCAGATCTAGCCGAAATTCTCAAGTGAAAATTTTAGGAAAAAGGCTTGTCACATACCCTTCTCTTTAACATGAAGCAAATAAGAAGTTCAAGAAATGGATGGAAGAGATAAGTTAAATGTAAGTGTTAAAATTTTACATTCTCATTAAACCTTAATTAAGTGATTAAAATGAAGTTAATAATGTTTGCATTGTATTTACAACCTGGAAGGCCAAGTCAAAGACTAATAAACCCTACACAGAAATAAAAAAGAGCGAGCAAGCTGTTACTGGGCATGTGAATCCAAGTCAAGAAAGTTAAACTACATCTTTAAAGGGAAAGGAGAAAATGTAAACAAAACTGTGTTTGTTAGTGTTTTGTGTAGTGAACAGCGGATGATACTTATAGCCATCAATGTTTGTGATATTTGTGTAGAGAACAATGGTTAATAGGTTGGATATCTATTGAATGTCATTAGGCAGTCGTTATTAATGTAAGGATCATGTTGGCATTTACATGTTATTATATGTGAAGATAACCATTACTCGAATTTCAAACATCAACCTCAAAAATTCATCTGCTAGTGTCAAGATAACACTAGAAAAATTTACTTATAACCTTTAAAAATCAAAAGGATACATAAGATGTACATTGTTAATACAAAGAGATTGCAAGTGAACAATTAACCCCATAGTTTTTTAATACAAAATCTCTAACATATAAATCATTAATGTCACAATTATAATATGGTTCCAGATGTTGAAACATATAACAATTGTAGTCTCCAGTTCACCCAAATCCTGACTTACCCAACTTTTGCTTAATCAAAATCAAATCATAAAAAGGAATGAACAATATTAGGTCAGCTTAATTGCATTTAGACATTGTTTTAGTACATAAAATCATTTCCAGGTAAGACTTTTAACATTCAACTATTGCCTGAATTGCCTTTATTAGGCTAACAGATAGAAGCGAAACTAGTAAACAAAAGCTTAAACAAACTACAAATTCTTCAACTTCAAATTTTTTGCAATAATTTTAACTTCCAAAACATCTACAACGTTGTCTCTTAATTCTGCCACTTTAGCATTCAAAAGATTACTTTGATGGTATAACATCTTCTCTCTGTTTTTTAGCTTTAAAATAATTTGTCTTGCTCTTGAAGAAAATCTTTGATTATGCCATTCATGAAATCCATAGACATTTTCACTCTACCATGAAACAAAAAAGAGTAATTCATTAATGAAAAATGAACATATTTTTATAAAACAACAACAAAACGTACAAAATTAGAGGAAATAATCGACAGCCATAAAACCTTCTTCTTAGATTTTCATCAGTCCAGGAAATCCATCTAAGTGCTTTCAAGTTACAGTAACAATATTTAGCCTCTCCATAATAGTCCCATTCAATTAGGTAAGTTGAAAAAATTAGCTTGTATGACCTCAAATCAACGTTAGAATGTGTTCCATTAATGTCAAAGATGAAAATTTCAAAAATTTCTAGTAAACCCTTCATTACAACCAAGAAAACAACAATATGAATCCTCTAATTGACCTTATTACCTTGAAGAACTACTAATTTAGCTCATTCTCAAGTATTCCCAACTGATGTCTTTGACAATGTAATACAAATTGCAGAAGGAAAAGGATATTTTGGGGAAGAACATAGACTAATTCGAGGAGGAAGAAGAAGAAGAAGAAGAAGAGAGAAGGCTTTTAGTAAAATAATGAGAACAATTAGTAGGTTAAACCCTTCAAACACTAAAAATTCTCAAATTTGCAACTAATGTTTGAGACAAAGTCAGAATGTTGAAATGCAAACCCTAAAGTCAAAGTGAGAAATTGAAGCATATGAGATGATGCAAAATAGATTCATAATAAATCCATCAAGCAACTAATTCATTGCAAACATATAGTTTTACTATAAAGTTAAAAGGAATCAAAGGACTAAAATTAGAAGGAAAGAGCATGAGTTAATACCAACTTTGGGTTTTAATGAGAATATAACTACATCATTACCTTCCACTACCTATTCAAAATCCAATCATAAACTATGTTACTACTCACTATCCATATAAGTAACACCAATACGCTCTCTAAACTAATCAACTCATAGAATCAACAACCAGAAAGTATAAAACAACAAAACAAAAAACAAATAAAGATTGTAACTTTTCCTTCCCTATAAGTTCCTCAGTGTGTTCTTATGCATGAAATTGCTAAGATGAACAAAAAGTTTCAACAGCTATTATAATTAACCCTTTGGACAGCACCGATTCCATATGGATTTTAGGAAAAAACAACAAAGTTTAAAGGTTTTAACATCTGCGGTTCAACCAAATAATCATCTACAACTATGAACTACCCCCCGAGTGTGTATACATATACTTCCAACTCTAAAGGAGAGATCAAACGTGAATGTACTTGGCGATTGTTGGAGAGAACATTTACGCCGAAGGACTGGAAGGCAGATAGGTGAGAGGGATTAGAGTGATTGGCAGTGATGATGCCTGAAGGAGGAAAAACGCCAGATCAGACAACCCCTTTTGCGGAGTTTCCAAGAGAGAGGGTGAATATTTGGAGATTACAAGTAAAATTAAGGTTCTAAGTCTGAATTGAAATGATTTCTTTTTCTTTTCTTTTATGAAAATCCATATGGCTTTCCTGTGTTTCCATGGCATCTAAATTCTTCCTGTTGTCTTCAAATGGGCTTTTTATATATACAAATGGCACGTGTATGACACTGCTAGGTTTCCATCCAAAGTAGCCTAACATTAAACAGCCTCGATAATTTTTTGAACTTAATTGAGAAGGTTAAAATGTTTGACACTAAATTGATCAAATCCAAAAACCTTTGGCCTAAATTTGGGCATTTAACGTTAAATTAGAGTGAAGTTGAAACATAGTGAAGTCCTAAAGGATATCTTATCTAAATCTATCTTATTTGGTGATTACTTTCTTCTTGATTATTACTTTGGTTTGGTAATTGGTATTCTTAGTGGTTATTTTATTTTTCTTTTCATCCAATCATAAATGTTAATCTAGGTAATTAAGTTCGTGAATACTTGATTATTAACTACTAGTCCTCGTGAGATCGACTTATACTCACTAGTAATATTTACAACTACAGCATATGCTTGTGATTAAAATATACACATTAACCACCACTCAAGATGAAGGAAATTAAAAAAAGTACAATATAAATTTGAGTCTAAAACTTTTATGAATATTTTTCTTGGGAAATAGTTACAAGAATAACAATGATAAGAGCAACAAGATTATTAAAAACAATAAAATCAATATTATATTTTAAGGATAAAAAATCAAATATTTGATCAGATTTTAGTTTTTTAAAAAACCCATTTTTCGGTTTAAAATTATTAAAAATTATTTATAATATAAAATTTAAATTATAATTGTTTTTAAGTTTTTGTTAGATTATTTTAATGTAAAGTATTATATATCTATAGTGGTACATGTTTTCAGATGAATGAAATTAAGGTTTTTAAGTATCTTCAGCTCGGGAAGCCGAGCACAGGGATGGTTTAGCAAGTGTTTTTCTTTATGAATCAACCTTGTCTAGAATAGTTATGACTGGCAAAACCACTAGTAGATTTTTTTTACCTTGAGTGAATAAAACAAATATAAGAAACAACAATAAGCCAGTCGTGGGAGGCCCTAGCAGTGTCAAGGAGTTTGATTGAGTGTATTTGTAAGTTAGGCACAAAAGTGTACGATTAGAGTAGAGATCCTAAAAGTACCCTAATTTGCTTGGATTATGATAAGAATAATAAATTTAAATGGCTTAGTGACAAAAGGATGAGAGAGGAATATTGTCTAGTCAGAGGTCAGTCAGACCACTTACAGTGTCCAGAGACTCTTGAAACACTAGGAGCTCAGTACTAAGGTGTAGCTAATGTGGAAGGAGACCACCTGTATAGGCTGGGGTAATTGTATTAACACATCAGGATGCTAAGGATAAATTCGGTATGGTGATAGATACTGGTAGTGATGAATATATTAAGATGAATTTTAGAACTATGCACTCGTATGTGATAAAAGATGTCGCTAAATAAATTGGTGTAAAGTCGGAGCTTTTAGAGTTCCATATGATAATAACTATTTTCACTAAAACTATACCAGTAGCATAGAATATTCATAGAGGTAGTTACATTGTAGTTAGATTTAGAAGCTCTCTATTGAGTTGATACTATTAGATTTCCATGACTATGAAGTCATAATAGGAAGGGAATTGACTAAATATGCATTATGTCGATGTGGATTGCTTCTAAGGAAGTTAGGATTGGTATATAAGGGAAGTTAGATATAGTTTCTGCAGGAAATGTAGAATGCTCACCTTACAATACAAGTTATTCAGTTCTATGACTTGATAATTACAAAAGTTTATTAGGTTATTTAGAATTTTTAATATTGGAAAAGTAATGCATTATTGTAAGGTGATTTGTGGATTCATACAAAGTAATGTTATGAATGACATTGTGATGGAATCTTTAATCAAGATTAATGATCAAACAATATTTTTGAGAGTAATGATTAGTTTGAAGTAAGCTTTCAATTATGTGTATATTATTATATCAATTCTAAGAAAACAAACCCAAAACGCTTAATATTAGAGACTCAACCATCAACAGATAAAATGCAGTAGAAATAAGCAACCAAAATGTAACAACCCAAGAGTAAAACACAAAGAAGAAAACGACACACCCAGTAGCAGTCAAAGGAAATAAAACACACCAAATTCCAGTAGCCATAAGACCAAAACAATGCAGCAATGTAGAGGAAAATAGAAAGTGAAATGTAGCAGAGAAACTGGATATCACACAACAGCCCAAACACAGAGAGTGACATATAACAACAGTGGAAACCTCCCCTAACGTCTTCATCTTAACCACGTATATGAAAATCCTTTTGAATTGGATAAGATAAGAGGAAATCTCCGAATCCATTTAAAATTGAAGAAGAAAATTGAAAATTATTATAGATCTAGTAACATGCAGTGTTTAGGGATCTTTTAGAAGCTATAAAAATGAAGCAGTAACTGAGGGGAAAGATGAGCAAGCGATTCAGGCAAAGGTGAGATTTCAGAGAGGATTTTTCATCTGTCAAAGGCCATTGAAGTAAGGATCTAGCATGAGGAGGTGTGGGAATGTTCAGAAAGCCACAAACCACTACGATCGAGATGGTTCATGGTTGGTGGAGGAAGAAATTCTAGACCTTGAGGCTGGTCTGAGGTCTGTGAAGGAGAAAATTTGAATGAATTTTCCATAGACCCTACTCTCTTTGTTTCTAGTTTCTTATGCTTAATTTATGACTAATTGTTACATTCTAGTTTAGACATGTTGTTTTTGACTCTTTGGGATATTGTTTTGATTTAATTTAATTAATTACCGAGTGGATTTAACATTTATGCAATTGTTGGAATTTTGAAGTTCGTCAGATAAATTTCAGTTGTTGATTGTGTACCTTTGTGCTTAACATGTTTTGATTGAGTTGGTTCAATTCTAAAGAGTGAAAAGGGATAGGTAGGAAACAACTGGTTGATTTTCTACATTTAACTTATTAAATGTCTCAGCTTATCTCAGATATGTTGACATTGCATGGTTAAAATGAATTTGAAATGCTGCTTGTTCATTTGTAAACATAAGGCTAAATTTATATTTTATTTCTTTAATTCCTAGATTTAATTTGATTCATTTTAAACATCAAACACCCCTGTTTTTATTTATGTATTAGCTTAACGTGATTAATAGGTTTCCATAACTATAATTGTTGTAGTTTTGGATTTCTGTTATATTTCAGGTCATTGATAAAGTTAATGTTATGTGTAATATTAGTTGTATGAATATTGACAGCCTAAATTAGTTAATAGAATGTTTTCTTGAAGCTAAATTATTATAATTAATGTAGACGAAATAAGATTATTATCTTTATATTGTGATTTGGATTGTGTTTAATAAATGACTATATGTTCATTTCTACATGTTTTATAGTTGGAAATTTTAGATTTGTGTAACTTGGTTTTACCATTAAAAAAATTTAGTAATATATGTTTTGAATGATTACGACTCTTTGTCAAAGAAAATATTTTTCTAACTTTTAAATCTTGATTGTGTGATTCTAAGAATGTGTTAAAAGTTTATTTTCTTAAGTTTTGATGTTGTATCTTATTTATGTAGGTTAAAGAGGACAGTATGTGTTTATGTTTTGTCATGGAATTACTTTCGTGCGAGCGAAATTATTATGATGTAATTGTATATTTTAAAAATATTATAATAAATAAAATAAATTAGTAAATTAAATTTCTTTGTGGGATTGATCCTTAGTTGCTATATACTAAATTGGTTAATAAATTTGCAATTAAAATAAGGATTTGATTTGCATATGCCTAACGACACGTATCACTTTTTTAGAGAGTTCATGTCTTTCTTCATAGTTATGAGCCTGAGATCTTTGTTAATATTCCCTTTTCGCTCATATACCTCAAATGTCAATGACACAAATTTGAAGAAGTTTTTCTTTAACTGGGTATACTTCTCCACCACCACACACCTTCAAGTGTGTCTTGTATAATGTGCAACACAATTCTTCTCGAGTAATAATCATTACTTCTTTGGAGAGCTTCCACTTCCTATCCCTAAAAGTATACTTGAATCCTTCTCAATCTAACACATTTGTCAATAACAAATTGTTGTTAATCTAGAATGTTTTGTACATCTCTTAACGTCAACAAACATTCTATGTTTGTTTAAACTTGGATATCACCCATACCGATAATTTTAGTGAAACTTTAGTTACCCATCTTTACGTTCCCATAGTCTCCACTCTTATAGCTTGAGAAGTACTTACTTTTGGAACACAATGATATGACATTTCTGTGTCAATCAACCACTTAAAACCCCGAATCATTAACATAAAAGCATTCACTTATTGTATAAACTAAGGACATCTCTTCATTAATGCTTGAAGCAGTTGCAGCTATACTCTTATCATCATCATCACTTTAAGCTTTTTTTGATTGCTTTTCTATTTATAGTAGAACATCTTTATGAGTCCTAGCTTATCGTACTAATGACTTGTCTTCACGTCTTTGTCACTTTTGGACTTTGATCAATTCTTAGACTTGCCACACCCTTTGGGATCCCTGCTTTTGCCCCTGCTCCTGCTTTCTGCCAAGAAAGCCTGCATATTGTCAACTCTCATCTCATTTCTTCTGGTTTCTTCATTAAACATACTCACTTTGATTACATTCAAGGAAAGCATATCTTCAAGAGATGAATTGCTAATCATCACCACTAACATCTCCTAACTATCAGGTAATAAACTCAATAGGAAAAAAGTTTGGAGCTCGTCATTAAGAATGATCTTTAGTGTTGTAAGTTTGTTGAGTATATCCTAGAAATCACTTATACACTCTGACATAGATTTCCCAACTTTCAACTTCAAGTTTACAAGCTTTTTAAGCAGAGAAGCCTTATTATGATCAATCTTCCTTTTGTAGAGTCCTTCTAGCTTTTTCCATAGCTCAAAAGTTTCTGTCTCTTGCGACATATGGTTGAATATAATAATATTAATATATTGTCGAATCATGCCTAGAGTTTTTCCCTTCATCTTCTCTCATTCTCTCTTTGACATCTTTTCAAGTTTTAAAGGAACATTATCCTTCACATCTTTATCCATATTAATAGGATCAAAGAGATCTTCACAATACAGAAGGTCTTCCATCATGAGCATCCAAGGAGAATAGTTCGATGATGTCAAATTGAACATAGAACTGTTTATACCTTTCATTAAGAGCGTTCTGATACCTCTTTTTAGAAGACTAGAAAAAAACACAAATGAAACACAACTCTCTAAGAGGTCAAATTAATAGTAACAATAAAGTACTTTAATTAAGTTTAATAAGATGATATCAGTATCAGAATGAAAATCTCAATAAAGAACCAAACATAGAGATTTACATGGTGAGATCTTCAATTGGAGTTTGAAGGTGGTTTGATAAGTCTAGAGAGCACTTAATACATGATAGCTATGATTTGCATTGTGTTTTAGGGTTTGATTTGTTAAGTATTGTGTTTAGTGTGTATTTAGGTTTCAATTATGTTTGTTTATATGTTAAATTGTTTTTATGGTAGTATGAGTCTTTGAGCTTAAATGTTATATTTTTGAGGTACCTTGATGGGTTTATTAGCGTTTCAGGGTAAATGGCAAAGAACAGAGAAGTTTTGGAGAATTTTGGGACAAAAATATGGCCCATGATTGTGGCACAATGGGCCACAATCTTGACAGAAAGAGGCGAGTTGAAACGACCTCGGCCACGATCTTGACTGAGAACCATGTGCCAGGCCATGATCGTGCACTTTGGGCCACGATTGTGACAGAAAGGTTTAGGCACTGGCCATGATCGTGGTAAGTAGGGCCACGATTGTGGCCTACGTCGGGCTAATACAGAAACTCGAGTTTCGCATTATTTTTGGATCGTTTTGACCCTAGATCAAACCTAAGGCTTCCAAGATATAAAAAGAACATTACAAGGTAGAAAGAGTAGCCTTGGACTGAGTTTTTCACATCAGCAAATTCAGAAACCTAGAGACCTATTGAGAGATTCGAGGAAGGAGACGAAGGAAGAGAGACACAGAGATGAAGCTTGACACGAAGTACTTCCCGAAATAGGTGGTTTCCTATTGTTGTTGGCTCCACAAGTCCATTTTGAACGTATTTTCCAAATTATTTTAGTTTTTTTTATGTATGAACTTGAGATAATTGTCGAGAATATGTTATGTCGAATGTTGATTTTTGTCTAAACTCACCTTCGGGATTTGATTCTTGAGATTTATGAAAATTGATTCATTGTTTTTTATTTTAGTTATTTTGTGATTTAATATATGTTCTTAATAATTTGACAACAAACTGAGAGGGTGAGCCGAGTGAATATATCAATTTGGGCTAACGAGAGTTAGGTAAATTGATAAATAAGAATTAAATCAAATCGGTAAAATCGTGTAACGAGAGATCGAGCATAGGTTCCTGGTAGGTTAATAAACAATTTAAGAACTAATTTAGGTTTTGGGTCAATTGTGAATCGAGAGATCACAATTCCATAAT
>JANZXP010000002.1:15555690-15577415 GCA_027576715.1 Erythroxylum flavicans
AATTATTTCAAGTATTTTGCATGTATAATCATCATAAATGTATACATACAAAAATATTGCACAAATTATTTCAAGTACTTTGCATGTATAATACTCATAAATTTATACATACAAAATTAATGTACAAAATATTTCATATGATTTACATGTAATTTGTGCAAACAAGAAATAAAATGCATATCATAATGTGTAAAACAAAAATAAACATACATAATGAAAAATTAATATTGTTCACAAAATATTAACTTTTAATACCCAAAATGATTTTATCATTAAAATCATAACATAATGGGTTAGGTCCTAATTAACCCAATTAAGTATTAATATTAACATAATTAATATTAATAAAAATTCAAAAAAAAAGTGCGCAGAGTTGTCTTCAACCTCCAACCGGGTCGGGTGTGACCTGGCTAGAACCAGTCGGAGCTCCGACTGGTTTGGAGCACAGAGAGCTCCATAATCGACGAGAATCGCGGCAGTGAGACGAGGATGGCCAGACGATGTGCACGAGACAGAGCAGAACCGACCATGCAACGTTCCCGAAATGGCACCCACGCAACCTTCACGTACGGCCATCATCCTCCTCCTTCCTTAGGCGATTTTTGACAACGTCAAGTGCTCCAGGCAACACGAAAACCAAATCTCATGTCTCCAGGAGGTTTAAAAATGTTGAAAATTCAACAACCTCAAACACTCATATATACGGCAAAAAACGCAAAAGAACAGAGTAAAACAGAGGCTATCGTTTTCATCAGATATATGGCAAGACAGAGGCAGGCGTGGCTCTGGTACTAAATGTAAATCATGCCATAATAAACCAGTAACTCAAGCATGCATCATATAAATGACAAATTTCACATAAAATACATGCATAATCAACGGAAGCATAATAAAAATACGGGATACCTCCAGCCATTGCCTTTCCACAGAAGATCTGCAAGAACTTGGAGAAGTTTGGAGCTTCTATCCTCTGCCTGAGCTCAACCGATGGTGTGATGTTTTGAAATGCTTAGTGAGGATAGGGAACAAAAAACTCTATCATTTAAACCCACTTCAACTACTATGCTTTGGCCATCACAGAGACAAAATCATGGGTGTCGGGTATGATGGGCGACAAAGAGATGTGCATTAGGTGGGGTGGACCATATACAGGTGAGGTCATCTTACAAATCATTCCATAAATGGCGAGGAACAATCTTATTCCATATTGTTTTAGCTGCTATGCAATCCCGTAGAGCGCGGATACATGACTCCTCTGCTACAAAACAACTACCACAACTAGTATCACTACTAATGTGTCATCTACATCTTTCCAAGTTAGCCAAGAGCTTGCCTTGTAAAGCTAGCCAAAGGAAAGTACGAGTACATTGAGGCCCCTTGAATTACCAAACAATTTTCCAGTGTTTGTCTTGCGGATTCCATGAATCATTACACAACTCTTCATAAGCCAATTTAACAGTAAAATTCCCTGAGTCAGTCCATCCATTATATATTTTATCCTTCTTATTCTTAGCAGAAGGATGGCTCATGGATGCAATATTCAGACATACAGAAGTTGGAAGCCTTGCTTGAAAATTATTCCATTTCCATTGTCCTTTTTCATCAACATAATCTTTCACCCGAATAGTTTTCTCTTCTTCAGATATAGGATACACCGCCAAATCAGAGAGTTTGGTATTTCTTATCGACATATCCTCTAAAAATTGTACATAAGTACCATTCCCTAAAGCCTATCGAACACCTTTGTACATTATTGGCCAAACCTTACAAATGACTATACAAAGAAATGAGCAACAATCAGCATGCAATGCCTCGGGGATCTCTTCCATTCCTTGAAGATATTTACCTCTTAAAACCTTATTATATATTATAGGTAAATTAGGACGTGATGCCATAATGGTAAAAGAATTCCAATTTAATTTTCTTAATTTGATAAATGTATAAATATAATAAAGCACTAAATATAAAAACATATCATACAAATTATTATATATAATAGCATATTTTGTGAGAAATTTAGGAACTTGCATTTTGCACTTATTGTAAGTTGAATTAACTTAAAAGATCATCGATTTCATATGTGGTTGTATATATTTAATTATTTAAAGAATATTATTGTCAATGTGTGAGACGTGCACTAATAAAAATGGTGACTGAAAGTAAATAAATCTAATATAATTGTCACTTATTTAATTAAGAAAAGATAATAAGCACTTAAGAACTAATTCTAACCAAAAAAACTGAGTTCAGGTCAATTGTAAAGCAGGGAAGATGACACTTTATTTTACTTATATAAGAGGTTGAATATGTTTGAAAATGTTTTATAAATCTAAAGAATTGAAAAAGAAATAAATGTTCAAGAATTAGAAATAAAAATATATGGTTGAATATGTATGAGTTTGTGATATTATTTAAAATTTAAATAAGATACCTATAAAATGAAAGTAAAAACAAATGATTGAATGTATAAGAGTTTGTGATCTTATCTTAGGTTTAGAAAAGAATAACAATTCTTATATCTAAGTTTTGAAGATTAGAATAAAGAAAAAAACTTAAATTAATGATTTAGGATTCTTACTTAATTTTTTATTAATAAAAAGGAAAGTTAGAATAGAATTAATTGAAATGATTCCAATATAAACAAAAGGATTGATTTGATTTAGAAAGCTAAAAATGGGTTATATTGCAATTGACCCAAACTAAATATGCATTTTGAATAAAAATATGTATTCAATGCAGAAAAGTGTTGAAAAACTTAAATAAATTAGATTTGGTAAATCCCACATTAATTGAGCCTAGTTCAACTTAAAAAATTTAGACAATGTGAAAATAATACATTCAAATTAGATGAGCTTAAAATAAATAGTTTAAAATAGAAATTTAGGCCTAAAATAACTTAATATTAGGAATGACAAAATTGGCCCGGCCTGCGGCCCGACAAGAAAATACAAAACAATATCGTTTTTATTTTTTTAAAATACAAGGTTAGGTCGATAGGCCCAGCCAGCCCTTGGGTTGGGTCGGGCCAGGCCACCCATCCCTACTTAATATGATTGTTGGAAAGAAATGGGCTTATAGGCCATTGAATATGAACTCTTAAAATTTGACTACTTTAAGGAAAATGAGATTAAGTAGTTTGAACAATTTGATAAATATATTAAACCTATAATAGGCCCTCAAAACTAAAATGAAATCTTAGATAAAAGAATAAAAAGATACTTAGTTGACAGTTCCAAAAAAAAAGTTTCAAAAATCCTGATGGGCCTAAAGGACGAACATTTAAATATATAAAAAAGTAAAATCTAATAGACATGAAAATCCAATCTTAAAACAAACCAACAAAAGCATTTCAGAATTATTTCTAATGGGCTTTCATGTCCAAACTAACATTTTAACTTGATTCTTTCATTGTCAACTTAATTGAAAGCATTTGACTAGAATTAGCTTTTTAATCACTAATATATTAAGTCTAATTAATGGATTATGGTGCTCTCCCTCTCACTACACACCCTTTTTTATTAGGATAAACAATTTCAAAAACAAAAAATAATAATAAAATTTTTTAAATATTGATTTTAGGTTTTAGGCATTTGTATTGGATATATGGAATTATTTTCAAAGCCACCACTTAAGCTTAGACTTATTCATTGGACTCATCTGAATCGAAATTAAAATGATTTTTTCTTAACTTACGCCTTTACTTAAAAAATTAAATTTTAAGTTAAAGCTAAAAGAAATAATAAAATTGTATTTACTAATCACAACATTTAAACACATAAAATGGTCTTTAATTCCAGTATAAAGCTTCTTCTTGGTTTTATTTTTAGTTAGGCTTGTGATGATTAAATGGGTATGAATTTTAAACTATTGTCTCAATTATTGCTCCCTTTTAACTACTTATGATTGAAGAGAAAGAGGAACAACTTACTAAATTAAAATTTAATAGGCTTCTTAACTTAATTAGACCTGATTTCTAAGAGGACCAAAAGCAAGAGGGGCCTAAGTTGGTTACTTTATAAAAGAAAGAAAGAAAGAAAACCTTAGGCTTAAAAGCCTAATTTCCATATCTATCATTTTCTCAAAGTCTTATAAATTAGAGCTAAACTTAATATTCTAAAAGGCAAAAGGTGTATTTTTAACCCCAAAGCTTTTACTAATATATATATTAGACCCTAATATTTTAGACATTCAAATTGAGTTGTGACATTTGCAGAACATTCTTTCAGTCCATAATAGCATCCAATAGGGTGTGAATTAGGGTGTTAATAAAGTTAAGATATTTTCTATCTAATGAAATCAGTTTAATAACAATTAATATATAATGGTAAAGAAATTGCCTAAAGAAAATTAATCACAAAATTTATTAAACCATTGGAGTTTTCAAACAATATTTTAATAATAGCAAAATATAAGTATTACTAATGAGTTTTATTTTTGATAAAAGTAATATGACAAATTGTATCCATTCATAAATCAAGAAGAAATTTTATGCAGTTACTAAGAAAAAAATTAAAGTTTTCATCATTTAAACTGAAGATTAAAGTGAAGGACCAAACAAGACCCAGGTGTACCAAGGTTATAAATAATTTGTAATATTTATTGTACTTTCACTTGGTAACTTTGATAATCTTAAAAGCTTACCATGCACAATCACATGATCATTTTAATCAAATACATGAGTGTTTTCATTTATCAAGAGAGATTAAACTTTTAATTTTTAAAGAAAATAATCTTGAACCTTAAAATATTCATTGGGGGACATTTTCAAAAGTATTTATGAAAAAGTTATATTAAGAAAATTAAGTTTAAGCATTTGAAGTTAGTGGAAACATGATTTTGGAAAATTTGGTTAACCAATAATGGTTAATTAATATAGTTTATTTATCAAAATTGATGTACTAAGAAATTGTATTAACATTAGTTGACATATTAGTCAACCAATGTGCTACATAAGTCGACCAATACTTAACGACTACAGAATCTTGTGCATTTAATGCATATTGATTGACTGATATGTTACATTAGTCAATAAGTATCCTATAACTAGCTGTTATAATAACTAATTTTTATTCTAACAATTATTTTGGGTCCCAATATCCTATAAATACATGTTTTCTTATTGATTCTTGCATTAAAAAGCATTTGAGTGTTTGTATACATGCATTTCTAAGTTTTTGAGCATTTATTAGTACATTTTTTAACGTGTGAGCCAATTATCTTTATCAAAGTGAGCAAGTGATATATTTTGAGTTATAAAGATAATTTAGGGTTGGTTTTGGTATGTTTTAAATAGAGTTAAGGATGCTCTTCACCTTGAAACAATATTATAAGAGGGGTCATTATACAGAAAACAAAATAAGATTGAGTTGTATGAAGGTTTTCTTCAACTTATAAAAAAATCGTAGTGAAATTCTAATAAGTATAAAAATAAATTAGATAAATCAAGTGCCACTGTGAGAAATAAAGCTAGATTAGTAACTAAAGGGTATAACCAAGAGGAGGGTATAGATTTCAAAGAAAATTTTGTGTTGGTAATTAGGTTAGAAGTTATTAGGTTATTACTTGTATTTACTTCTTACTTGAATGCAATTTTAAATGGTTTTATTCAGGAACATGTTTATGTTGATCAACCTTCCAGTATTGAAAATCATGATTCATGTAAAGGTTTATATGATATGCTCCTAGAGCTTGGTATGATTGATTAAATGCATTTCTTTTAAAAAATAGGTTTGGTTTTTAAAGGCAAGGTTGATATGACACTTCTTATCAAAAAGTATAAGCATGACATTTTAGTTGTTTAAATTTATTTTGATAATATTATCTTTGTTATTACTAATGAAAGTATATCTAATTATCTATATAAATAAGTAGGGAATTTGATATATGGATGATAGAAGAGCTTAACTTCTTTCTTAGCCTCCAAATCAAGAAAATAAAGGAAGGCATCTTTATTAATCAAGCAAATTATACCAAAGAACTACTCAAACACTTTGCAATGGATTAAGCCAAACCATTAAGGATGCCTATTAACATCAAAACTAAGTTGAATAAAGATGAGAAAGGCAAGTTAATGTAAAGCTCTATCAAGATATGATTGAAAGTTTGTTTTATCTTATCGCAAGTAGGCATGATATTATATTTAGTGTATATTTATTTATTACATTTCAATGGAATTCTAGGGAGTCTCACCTTCTACCCATTAAGTGTGTACTTATATACTTATATGATACATTGCCATTAGAACTTTGGTATCCCAAGGAAACATTTTTTTTTAGTTGGCTATTCAAATGAGGATTATTACAGTAATCTTTTAGATAAAAAGAGCACATATAACACTTTTAAATTTATAGGCAATGCATTAACATTATGGTTTAGTAAGAAACAAAATCCAGTTGCATTATTAACCAAAAAAGTCAAATATGTGGTGGGCAAAAGTTATTATGAGGAAAATTTTATGACTTAAAAAAAACGTAAGGCCTATATTATAAATATTAGGAAGATACCTACTAGGTGTGACAACACTAGTGTTTCAAGCTTGGCAAAGAATCCTATTCAACACTCGAGCACATAGAAAAATTAAATATCATTTCATTATATACTATAAGTAAAATGGGGATATTAAACCATAATCTATTAACACATTACACATTAACCAAAATTTTTACTAAACTAATAAGTGAGGATATGTTTTCCATAATTATATGATAATTGAGTATGATCGATAGGAATTCCATATGATAAGGATCCCTTTATATGGCTTAACTCATTTTATTGTTATTTAAAAGATCTATTATGTTTTTTAATGCTTTAATTGGAGTTTTATGATTACTTCTTAAGTTTCCAGGTAACATTGGTCAACCTATCAGAGTGTGGTCGACCTGTGTCCTCATAAATCAATAATTTAAGCATTTAATAAGTTTGTTTATAGTTTGATTGATGCATTGGTCGACCACTTACTTATGTTAGTCAACTAATGACTTTAAGTGGTCACCAATAATACCTTGTGTGTAAGAAGATTGTTGTCTAGTGAGTTTGTCAATAGATTGGTCACATATATCGGTCGACCAACTCATAGCATCAATTAACTAATATTTTTAAGTGGTCAAGTAATATAGTCCAAATCTTAAAACCTTTTTCCTGTCTCCATCATCATTTTGGAACCAAAAAAACCTTTCGTCTTTTTTTTCTTCTTGCCACTACCATTTTCTTAGCATTTTTGGTAAGTGAAATTTGGAAGTTTTTGAAGTCAGTTAACATTTGAAGTTCCTTATGAATTGAATATTGCTTTAGTAATTAGTAATAAATTTCAATTGTCTCAATAATCAACTTTGTCAATTTTTGCTCTAATTGTAAATTTTTGACAATTGTCTCAAAATACCTTGATTTTGAATCTTTTGTCAATATTTCATAATCAATATTGCATTTTTCCATATGACTATATGCTACTTGTTGTAATGAATCGAGAATTGAAGTTGGTGAGATCAAATTGTTAAAAATTTATTAAAACATTTTCCTACAAGTAGCTTTAGAACTTTAAATAATTGATACCTATTATTTTTCATTATTTTCTTATTTCCATCTTTAAAGTTCCTCACACATTTTATTTCATTGGTAAGAACTAAAGGAAACTCCACCACCATGACTAAAAAATTTGCTCATGGTAGGACTAAAGTCACCCCTATTATAACTTAAGAGAGATTTGCAACTCCTTCCCGATTGGTGCCTAGTTCTACTCATTCTCCTTATTTTACCAATTATACTTCACATAAGTTGTATGAAAACCATATCATTTTTCCATATTATCTAGAATAATTTAAAGCATAGAGCCTTGTATAATTTTTCATGAGCTAAAGGTTGGAATTTATACTTACTAAGACTTGTTATATAAGCCAAAAAAATGTTAGGTCATTTTGCTATAACCTTTTAGGTTGTTTTACTATAACCTTCAACCTCAAATAATCTGAGATTACAATCACATCTTCTTTAAAGTCTAAGGTGTAGAAATTCATCTAACTAGTGAGTCTCATTATTGAAATCCTTGACATACTTATACCTAAACATTATTCTCATTATGATTTCTTCACTAAATATCATATACTTCCTCGTTTTATGCCCACTTGAGTAAAAATCATCTTTGAATTAGATCTACTTGAGTAAAAATCATCTTTGAATTAGATCCTAAGGCTAAAGTTAATAGTAAGCCTAACGATGTTCTTAGTCATAATGCTACTCTTAAATTTCATCATCTTTTGTTCATCAAATACAACTTTATTCTTCTGGTGGCCATTTTACATTTTTAGGATATAATGACCTTTGGTTCCTCTCCACCTTCATATTAGGAGAGAGCATTCATCTTGGTGACTTTAATATGCATAATATGGTGCATTTTAATCATATTAAGGAAAAGAAATAAAAATATCTTGTATAATCTAATCCTTGCCTTTATCTTCTAGCCTTTTCACATCCCTCCCACTAAAGATAAGATTGATCTAAATATCTTATTTGATTATGCTATCCTTAACAATATGGGTTATGAGTTGGTTAATAATCATATGACTTGACCACATTAGTGGTAACAGTTACAACCTTACCAACCTATCCCACCATATGACATTTTCTTGTATGGCGTTGGTTCCATTGAGCCTTTAATTAGCGATACTATTGAGCTACATATGGATGATGAGGCTATTACCTTATGACTATATCATAAGTCTCCTTATGATGCCTTATTGAGCATCAACTCACTCTACTATAAGACAATCTTGACTCTTTTTGTGACATTAAAATGCATCATCTTGATGACTTATATCACTTGATTCAGTCTCAATTTTCTCCTCTGAATAGTTTGTTTTTTATGCTTCAGAAATGGGCTAGAGAAATTTACTGATATTAAATTTAAGGGAGTATTAAATATTTATCTTTTTTTACTATTGGACATGTTCAATAATTAAATATATTTTTATCATGTCAATTTGCACTTGAGATTTTATTGAATCTTATTATGACTATAGGCATCTTAAAAATTTTAATTTTTAATCTTTTTTTGCATAAATTTTAGGGGATTTAATATTGTATATGTTCTTAATTTCACTATTACATCTTCAAATGTAACAAAATATTTAGTCCTCATTAAAAAGAGGGAGATTTTTAATTTAGTAAGATTTCAATCAATTTGTTACGATAACAAAACATAAATATTACTAAAAAGTTTTATTTTTTATAAAAGCAATACTAGAGCAAATTATAACCATGCATAAATCAAGATATAATTTTTGAAGTTATTAAGAAAAAGTTAAAGTTTACATCACTCAAAGTGAAGGAAAAAGAAGATTAAGACATATCATAATTATAAATAATTGTAATGTTTATTGTATTTTCACTTAAATTTGATGGTCTTAAAGACTCGTTATGCATAATCACATCATCATTTTAATTAATTACATGAGTATTTTCATTCATCAAAAGGGATTAAAGTTTTGATTTCAATGAAAAATCCTCTTAAACTTTAAAACATTCTTTAAGGAATATTTTGAAAAGTATTTAAGACAAGTTTGCATTAAGAAATTAAATTTGAGCATTTGAAGTTGTTAAAATAATGATTTTGTGAGATTGGTTGACCTATTTGGGATAATAATTGATTAATGTAGGTTAAAATTGTCAAAATTGATGTACCGAGAGTTTATAATAACATTAATTGACATATTGGTTGACCAATATCACCCACTAGTTTATCAATGCTCAATGGATAATGAATCTTGTGCACTTAACACATATTAATTGACCAATTTACTACACTATCAACTAGTATCCTGCAACTAGTTCTTATAATGGCTAGTTTTTGGCTCTTATGACTATTTTTGGTTTAAAAGCCTTATAAATACTTTTTTTTTGTTCTTGCGTAGAAATGTATTCAGATGTTTTTATACATATATTTCAATATTTTTCTAGCATTTGAAAATTCATTGTCTCAATTTTGAGTGTGTGAGCCAATTATTTTCATCAAAGTGACCAAGGCATATATTTTGAGTTCTAAAAATCATTTAGGGTTAGTTTTGGTGTGATTTAAAGAGAGTTAGGGTTGCTCTTCACTTTGAAAGATGATTGTAAAAGGGATTACTTTACACTAAACAAAACAAAATTTAGTTGTATGAAGGTTCTTTTAACCTTGTAAAAAAAAATTCATAGTGAAGTTCCAATGAGTATTTTGAAAAGTAGAGATAGGTAAGGATAGTTTGTCACACCACTATAACTTTAGTTTATGTCCCTTCTTCTTTATAAAAAGACTTGAAATAGGGTTTGCATTATTTTAGAACTTAACCATATTGGTTGATCAAATAGCTATATTGGCTGACCAATATAATCGACAAAACTATTAACAAACATTATTGAATTTCTTTTTTAATAATCACCCATATGTTTATTTATGTATCTTGTACTTTAATCCATGATATCAATTAAAAGAACTTAAGGTATGCTACTCTTAATAATGCACTTAAAAACTTAAAAATAATATTTACTTGTAATGTAATTTTCATGATTATGGTTATATTATAATTATATATATATATATATATAATATATTTAATTTTTTTAAATTAATTAATTAAATAAATAAATAAAAGATAAAAATATCATTATTAATTAATACAACAACCATAAAATAAAGCAAGTAATTGTATGAAATAAAATCCTTGTATTTCCATAATACAAATATGCATTACCCCAAGTAAGTTCAATATTTCAATTTCCTTCTTTGGTTATTTTATAAGACAAGTATAGTTTGATTTGTGTCAAGTGTTTTATTATTAATAGTGTACTTACCAAAACATAGTGTCTATAACAATTGATTCTTAATATTTCAAAAACTAAACTTTAGTCGCCTAATTAAAAAGAAGGTTGCTTGTTTAAATAAAGATGATACTCTTAAACACGCCTTTACCCAGTCGAAGGTGATCATTTTTACAAATCTTGTTATAGATCTCATCTTTGATTCTAGCATATAATAGTCAACTAATAGATATGATTGTTAAATAGATTGCATTATATTAAGGATCTCTTTGTATTTAGTTTTATTCATTGTATATAAATACCCCATTTGTACATTTGTTGAAACACACAAAAATATAGAGACTTCTCTATCGTCCTTTCTCTGTCTATTTTTGCTCATGGTATGAGAGCCTTAAAGTTTGGGGGTTCTTCTTAATTCCCCTTCTACAACTTTTTATCTAGGCATTTTGGGGTTCTTAAATCGCTCTAACAATAATTTGTCGAATTGTCCCATTACTCAAAGCAGATGACTACAGTAAAAAGCAAAACTCCAGATTCTTTCTCACATGTCGTCTACAACCGTTACACTCTAAATTTAACACACATATAGAGGAAGAAGATAGTTTAAATGAAGTCCTTTAAGATATACCAAAACAATGTTGTTTAGCCAAAATTTAAGTTTTTAACTCCTGCAATGCCACATCACTAAAACACATCATCTTCAACTAACACTTATCAAGCACTTATTGGGCCACGTGTATAAAAGTCAATACAACGTAAGCATTCAATTGCGACATTAGCACCAAGTCATTACCATGTCAGCACAAAAATCATCATCATCTTTCTTTGCCACGTGTTTATATATGGTTGGTGACACATGTCCTTATGTCATTAATTCATGTCCCCAATAGCCCTATATTCTTCTGTGGTTTGGGTCAAGTTACTAGTTCAGTTCAAGACAGTTAACCATTCTTTGACCATCTAGTTTGGACTTTTCCTATTTGGTTCTTTTACAACCTGGATCAATTTCTAAGGTTTTTTAACGTTTTGAATCCATTTTTAAGTCAAAATTATCAAATTATAACTTTATAGATAGTTTTCCTCATTTTATTACTTTTCTTCATTATAGATGCCCCTAAACTTCTCTAATATATTCTCAACCCTATTAATATCACTTTTGATAGATCAAACTACGATTTGTGGGCTGAGAAAATATGTAGTTTTCTTAAAGGGGGCTTATTTGGCATATTGTTACCAAAGAAGTACCTAAACCAACATTGAAGAAAGATGAAGAACCAAATATGTTCAAATCTTGACATAGTTTCAGAACACATATGCTAAAGCCTTCAAATGTAATTTTTGACATTTTGACATAGCCCAAAAGTTATGAAAATTCCTAAAGAATCGTTACTTTGTATTTGAAGATATTAGTTTATTTTAGTTGTATAGAAGACTTCATTAAATGAAACAAAAACTTGGACAAATTATTCATAGCTAAGTGTCTGAAATACAAGAACTTTAGGATCAAATAGCTCTCGGAGATGCTGCCTAGCCCAGTATTGATGCTACTACTATCTATGTGAATCTTAGTGACCGCCAACATATATGACATCTGGTAATGACTTTATGAGATGAGTTTGAACCCATTGGTAATTCCCTTCTCCATCAAGGATCTTTATCAAACCTCGATACGATCATCAATAAGCTTATAATAGAAGAAAGTTAACTCAATAAACTTTGCATAAAAAGGTTTGTTCCACCTATTGATGTGGTTTTTGAAACTCATACCTCAGTTCCTCAAACTTCTCACAACTCGAGTAAGAAGTTGTATAAGGGATCTTGCAGCTACTATAAAAAGCCTAGACATCACATCTCTAAATTTTGGAAATGACTCAAATAAAAAACTGACCAAGGTAACTCTTCTAAGTCTTCTTAACCTACTTTTGCTACTATTGTACCATAGAGGGTCCAATAAAAAGCACCTCTCTTAAATTCTCTTTAAAAGAACTTCATGCTCTTCTCCATCAATTTGAACCCGATTCTGGTATTGTCTCTTTATCTACCTTGCCTGTCACATCAGGTACTTCATCATTATGGTACTTTGATTTTAGTTGTTGCAATCATATATATGACCTTAAATTCTTCTATTTTTGCATCCCCACAAGCACCATATGTCTCACATTTTGCTCATAATGCTAACAATTCTACTATGCATTTTCAAAGTATAAGCATTACTCAAATACCTAAATTAGCTTTGCATGATACTTTTCTTATTCCTAAATTATCCTTATATTTTATTTATGATGGTTGATTAAATGAACTTAGTGTTGACTTATCCTTTTTGAGTTGTGGTTATACTTTGTATGATCAACAGGAGGGCGAGATCCTTGGGATAGGACATATGACTAGGCAGTTGTTTGAACTTACTGCCTTATATTTTCCATCCAAAATTGTTGTTGGAGTTACCACTTCTCACATTTGGCATTCTCTTTTTAGCCATATTTCTCCTACTATATTAGGATCTTTAATTTTTTAGTGGTCTTTTAGGCTCTATGAAAACTAAAACTATGATTGTGTTTTATGTTAGCTTTCTAAAATTCATGCTTTACTTTTTCTCTTAATGATTCCATTTTCTTAGTACCTTTTGATATGATTCATAATGATATTTGAGGTCCTGCTCCTTATAATACTATGGGCGACTTAAGATATTACGTGATCTTTGTTGATGATTTTTCTCGTTATATATGAATTTATCTCATACGTTATAGATCTTAATTTTTTCCTACTCTCGTTTTGACAACATGATTTAGACTCAGTTTTCTTACAAGATTAAAATATTTCACACTATAATTCCATGGAATACAAAGATATAAATTTCATCCAATTTCTTCCTCAACAAGGTATTATTATCCCAAGATCTTATCCAGGTACCTGTTAACTCAATGATCGGGCATAACTAAAACACAAACACATTATTGATACTATTCAAGGCCTCCTTATATCTTTTTTTTTTCTAGACACCTTTTAAGGAGAAACAACTCTTACTACTGTATGCACTATAAATCATATCCCTTCTCTGGTCATAGGTAACATCTCTCCCTATGAACGCCTATTTAATTATACTTTTGACTATCAAACTCTTAAAGCTTTTGGTTATGCTTGTTTTGTTCTTTTACAACCCCATGAGTACACCAAACTAGAACTAGCACAACTATGTTGCTTATTAAGGTACAATATAGAACACAAAGGGTATGGATGTTAGGATCCTTTATCATAAAGACTTCATATCTCTTGTCATGTAACCTGCTAAGAAAATAAGATGTTTTCAACTCTTTCAAAGTTATGATTAAGTGAAGCCCCAAATCAATTCTTCTTTGATCCTACCTTATTTCTCTGATCCTGCCATATCTCTTTTTTTTTTAATTTCTCTTCTAGGTCCTTCTAGTAGCCCATGCAGTTTGACTCCACCTACACCTAATCTTACTGCATCTTCTTCACTTGTGAATCCACCAAATCCTCTAAATGACCATCCCTCATTAGAACCTATCCCCCTACGGGCAATGCTTTGTTGTACTAATTGTGTAAGTCAACCTTCTATGCGTCTTCGTGATTTTCATGTTTACTCCACTATGGTCTCTCTTTATAAACCTCATACCTATCGCGAGGTTAGTTTTAACCTTTTATGACAGCAAGCAATGACGGCAAGCAATGACAGAAGAACTATAGACACTTACTCGCACAGGTACTTGTAACTTGGTTAACTTATTCCAAATAAATCAATTGGTGGATGGAAATGGATTTATAAAATGAAGACTTGAGCAGATGGATCAGTAGAAAGATATAAAGTTTACTTTGTTATTAAATGATTTACTCAAGATATTGCTCATATCGTTCACATCCTGAGCTAATTCATGCCTACACCTTATACCACTCACTTTTCTGTTATTCTTTTTATATTAAGATAAGTCAGAGGTACTATGTTTTGTGACCTTCATGTTTGTTACTCATCCCATTAGAGCTACAAGGCTACTCTAATGCTGATTAGGCTGAGAACCCAACAGATTGCCGATCCACAACTGGTTACTGCTTCTTTCTGGGGACGTCTCTTATTTCATGGTGCAACAGGAAACAAACAATTATCTCCTGCTCTAGTACAAAAGCTAAATTTCGAGCTCTTGCTAATACTACCTCTAAACTCCTCTAGTTACGATGCTTGCTTCAAGATCTTGAGTAGATTTCTCATCTTCCTCTCAATTGCAATAACTATATTGCCATGTAAATTGATCATAACAATGTCTTCCATAAACGGACCAAGCACATCAAGATTGACTATTATCTTGTTTGACATCATGTTCTCCAGGCATCATATGACTTGTTCCTGTCTCATTATAGTCTCAAATTATAGATATCTTCACAAAGTCACGTTCACTTTGGGGCCAATCTCGTTTCCAAACTCAAGCTCTCATCTTCCATGACACCTTGAGTTTGAGGGAGAGTGTTACAGATCTTGTATTAATTGACATAAGTTCTCTTGGTACAGAACCTGAAACATACCTCATTACGAGCTTGTTCAAGGGCTAAGCTGGGAACTGTTACATAAATTTTGATATTTCTCTTATTTATATTTATTTATTTAACTTCTAAAAAAGGTTATTTGGATCATGCAGACTACATTTGCCAAAGGATTATCTTGGAGGAGCTGCTGACCGGAGTGGGATAGGAGCTTACTTGTGGGTACATGATCAAATACCACGCAGGGTTTGATATGGTTCCCATTGACATCCACTTTACACCAGCTTGCAGAAAAATGAACATGATAAGAGAGATGGAGTCCAAAATGACAAATTGTTACAACTATGAATGATCGGCTACGTGAAACCCACACTTGGTTAATTGCGGTGATGTTAATTTGGCTAACCAAAGCATAACTGTAGCTTGGACGTCAAGGAAAACACGATAAGTTTGGTTTTTCTGCAAATTTGTGCACTCTAGCTTGTATAGTCTTCATTTCATCTGCTTTGCAGAAAAGAAACTCGATGACTACCTCTCTTGGCCGCTGGTTTAGATGTTAAGAATAACAAACAAACCATAAAATGTGCTTAAAATAGCATAAAATTTCCACCTAGGGGTAAATGAAGTCGTTCCACTTAGAATTATATGCGACTATGTATGTACAGCACGAGCTTTTCGCGCAGACAACTAACCTTCTCCTCCAACTGTTCCTGTTGGTAGTAGAGAGCTTTACAACAGAATAATAAACCCCTAGAAACAGACATATGAACCTAACAAAAGAACAACAACAATCAAGTTCCAGGGAGATACAAATGTTTTTATTTTCACAGGTTGAGAGCTGAGGTCGAGGAGGATCTGTTCAAGGGCTGCTTGCATTGTTCAGACGATTAGAACATGCTTCCCATTCCAGGAAGCTATCTTCCAGACATTAGATTAAAAAGAGCTTGATTTTCGTACAATGAGCCAACATCCCAGTCTTCAGTAGAGGAGGAAAGTGTCATCAGTGCAACAACAATTGATCTCATGGATGGCCTCAGTTGAGGATTTTCTTGTGTGCAAGCTCTGGCAAGCTGGGCCATCTGCAAGGAAAACAACCATGATGCTCAATATTACTCCTCTCATTCACATGTTAACATTCCAGGGATCAAAATTCACCTTGTGAACAGAGTCAAGTTGGTAGTTCTCTCCAAGCCTAGGGTCGACAAGTTTTCGAAGTTCTTCCCTTGAATCAGGCAGGCCAAGGACATCCTCAAACTGCATTACACCAGTTAATATAGCTCATGACAAATGAAAAAATGATATAGGGGGTTATGTATAAAAACAAAGAGAACGGCAAGGATAACAACCAAAGCGACGAGCCCCTTGGATTCAGTGGTTATTTCATTTGTCTTGACAACAGCTTCCTTGGCAGATATAAGTTCATATAGCACAACGCCAAAAGCATATACATCTACTTTTGGTGAAACATCACCATACTGCGCATACCTGAACCACAATGCCAAAAGACAGTTAAAATTTCACAAGGCCTGGCACAGCTTAATTCGGATTTTGCAATTTGGATCATGACGTTTATCTGCTGGTAAGTCATGTTATCGTGAAAGAAAAATGATAGTATTATTTTCCACATTTTCTGATCTTTTAATAACCTTTTTTTTTTCCACAACTGAAAATCATGAAGAATTTCCCACATTTTCCCAATTAAAAAAAATCAACATGGCAATCAAAACCTCAATAAATAAATTGATCACAACATGGACTGGGAAATAATTCTAATCAGAATCAGTTTGTCCTTTATCCATCAAGGTTTCTGATATTGAATTTGGGTGGAAGGAAGCATCCAATTGGAACTGGAATATGCGAAATGAGAAATCGTTAATGTTGCATATCAGAAATAATACTATCATAGCCCCAAAACTTACTCCGGAGGCATGTATCCAAATGTACCGACAAGATTAGTCTGCAATGAAGCACTTCCATATTCAGTCAGCTTTGTCAATCCAAAATCAGCAACCTGTATGAAAAAAAATATAGTTGATAATCTACATGAATTGTAAGATACAGAGTCTGACAAAATGTGGATATATTCACAACCTTTCCACGGAAGTTTTTGTCGATTAAAATGTTTGCTGATTTTATATCACGGTGGATATAAACAGGAACGGTATGTTCATGGATATACTCGAGTCCTCTGGCTGAGTCTAAGGCAATTTGCACTCTTGTCACCCATGGCAGTGGATCTCTTTCTAGAAACAAAGGAGAAGTATACGCATAACACTTGATAGCTATTCAAATAAAAAAGATAATATTTTCATTGATCAAATGTAGATTCTTACCTGAGCCGCGTAAATGCTGACTTAAGTTCCCATTTTCAATGAACTCGTAGACCAAGAATAAGGAACCTTCGACACAATAACCTATTAAACGCACCTGCCACAAGTTTTTAGGCATGTTAAGGATCATAAATAAATAGTAATTGATTAGATAGCTAATCAGCAGGACATTTTTATAAGTAGCTTTGAGATGCAAAATGAACATTAAGTTGAACATGACACAGAAACAACCAGAAGAGCTCTAAGATCATGATGTAACAAACAATCCAAAGAAACAACGGTTCGGGCATCTAAGCTCCATGTACAATCAAGTATCAAAAATATATGCAGAAGGAAAATAAATCCATCTTCTACTGACTTGCCCATTACAATATGTTATCCAACTGACTTGGAAGCACCACTTATGACTTGATCCCTCAGTCTAACCTTGGGATAAGTAATTAAAAAACCTATTCATCCTAAAAGTGAATATCTTACAAATTATCTCTTTCAAGTATAGAAAGTGAAATCCACCATCCTCAGCAAAATTAGTCCTTCCAGGTTTACCAAATCCTCATAATTACTTCATTTGGCTAGGGAATCCGAGAAGATAAAAATTGTGCATTTTAGAAATACAGTCTTTGGAAGTTGACTTCTTTCAAACAAGTTGGCTTAGCAGTAAGTAATATCTCAACTTCGAGTTGACCGTGTAACTTCACATTTATCCAGTGTAACAAAGGCCACCAAAAGGAAAAAATCATACCAGGTTCAAGTGATGAACGTGTGTTAGAACTTTCAACTCAGCAAGAAATTCTTTTGTTGCTTGCATATCCATCTTCTTGATTGCAGCTTTCTGCAAAATTTTCGGATGAAAAGATATCAGTCTATGGACACAATGGGACTTCTGACTGACAGTTTAATTTTGACAAGGTCAACTAACTCATAAATTCACAAAAGAAACATTAGTTTCTAAACTGTAGAAGAATCACCATAAAATAGAAATAGTTTGCTGGTAGCGTGAATCTAACAGACCATGATCGCATTATTCAATAGCCTAACTGGAAACCATGCAACTGAACATTAATTATGAAAGTTGAGTGGGTGCTTTTTTCTCCAAATTCTAATTTGTTTAAGATAACGGAAAGCGCACTGATGCCAACCTCTCCTCTTAGTTCAGCGAAATAAACTGATCCAAAGCCACCTTGACCAATTTTATTGGCAATGCTGAAGTCATCGGTGGCCTTGGCAAGCTCTTCATAGGAGAACTCCACAGACTTATCCACTGTAATACCAGTTAGTCCTGAAGAAGGGGCATGTGCTGATGCTTCCTCCTTCTCCGAGTTCCTTGCAGAACCTAAATGCATGGACATAGAAGCGTCAACCATTATAAACAGCCCACATCAAGTTTAAGACCATTCATCAACAGAATAATTGAAAGTAAGAATCATGTATAAAACATGCTTACTGAACGATTAACAAACCAATTAAGTAAACAGTTACCATTTTCATTTCGAAGATATTGGTCTTCGTATGCTTCTGGGAGGAATAAATGCTGATCTTTCTTCCTCCTATGTAGACCAAAATATATTGAAAATGCCAATATTAGAGCGCCAACAACAACTGCAACTGATATGCCAGCAATGACTCCCCCAGAAATTCCTGCTTAGAAAAGCCAGAAAGACATAAACCCAAATCAATGTCAAGGCTCTTCTTGACATTCATGTTGATCTTGCATACTAGGAAATTGAGATGCAAGCGTTGAGGAAGTAGGAAAAATAAGCCTACCGGCTGCACTGCAACAACAAGATAAAGAAACAATAACCCAACGTATTAATTTGACAACTTAAAAAGAATAAGACTTGGCATGGTTAAGGTGGGTTTTATGTACCTTGTCTTTAGTGGAGGGAAGTTCCCAGTTTGATCTGCAGATTCATGAAACGAGTTAGAACAAAAACTAAAACCATTGCAATGTGCTGTATGAAGTTTCCGATTTCAATCAGTTGAGTAAATGGCATAATCTCACACTGAAAAATGTGACGAGAAAAGAACATAAAAAATTATTGATTATGGAGGTCCCCGTAGTTCCTTGTAATTTGTACTGATCCCTTCCTCTATTCTGGACATTTCATATAGCATGTCGATTAAATAACGGTCGTTTAACTGCCAAAATGAGTTGGAGAACATGCTGCAAATTTCATTTCCTAGGTATAGGCCAAAGTCCTGAACTTGATGATTGAATTGATATAATTCTTAATGGGGTAGCGGAAAGGTGCGACACAACAACCATCAGTAACACAATTGTGAAACATCCAGGGCTTCAGACAACGTCAACTAATGGTGCCAAATAACAAGACACCACAGGTGAGATTTTCTATATTCACTTACGTTTTCAACTCCAATTACCTACTGAAAACGTTATTGTAAACCTACAGTTTCTTAGCGGATCCTGACGCTCTATTTTAGTGATAAAAGTCACAGTTGGTAGATAAGCTTTTTAAAGGAACCTAACAAAATTGTATTTTATATATAAAATAATATGCATATGGACCACCAACATTGCAAGTGCAGAGGCGCTAACAAAAAGGACAACAAGAAGCATTTAACAAACATTTTGCATCCATAATTTTTAGTTATCGAATGATACGTAATCGACAAACGTCCACGAAAGTATGATTTATCCTCCTTTGTTCTTTCTGCCAAGTTCGACGTAAGCTTGCTAGTGTTGAAACATATAATATACTTGTAAGTTTTTCCAAATAGATGAATGATCGATCTTCAGAAATTTTCAGAATGCTATTTAAGGTTGTTGAAAGTTAAGCAGACAACCAATTTAAAACGGTAGAATTAATTTTCTGTGGAATGGAACGTGTCAAACCTTGTCCAATGCCGCGTTGACAAGACCGGTAACGTCAAGCTTAACCGACGCCGTTCCATATCAGAGTTGACTTTTAGACTTGCCATATCCAAACTAATTTTTCGTGTACATTGGAAATTATGGACTATAAATTCTTAATCTATTGAACGGCAATTCTAATTTGCAATTTCAACTTAATTGTGAACATATGTCGCGAAACTGATTAATCTTAAGACTTGTATTTGCCTCTTTTACTTTGCTATATAATGAATGAACTTAAGGATTAAGGTGGTAACTAACCTTTAGCCGGAACATAAACAATACCGGAGCCTGTGCTGTAATTGGATTCCCGGTTATACCTCTCCAGCAAATCAACCGGAACACCGGATTCCGTTGCGAGCGTCGACAAATTCTCGCCGGAGCGAAGTGGGTATGTTGCAAACAGCCCGTAATCCTGGGACACGTCTTTATCTCCACACGAGCAATTCACGGTGACGTTGATAGGGACGTGGTCAGGTATCCTAGTATCTTCGTACGTATTAACCCTGCGCACCCAATCCTCGGTGGTGAGGTTAGAGAAAACCTGCCTGGCGATTTTGTCGTAGGTGTCGCCGACCTGAGTCGTGTAGGAAAACGTGTGGCCCAAGAAGTCACCGTTCAAGCAGTCGCACGAGAAAGGTACGCTGATTCTGTCGCCACTGAGTATGCTGTCCTTGTTTGGGACACTTGGGTTGTAGAGAAGGATCTGATCAAAGGTTTGACCGAAGATTTTACTGATGTAAGTCAGGTTTGATCCTTCCGATAGGTAGTAAGAGGCCAACGCAAGGTCGCAGCCTGTTCTGCACTTGGCTAGGCCTTTGTGAACTTCACAGAGAAGAAGAAGTGCATAGAAAATGAGATTCATTGGAGGGCTTTTGGAGGAGAACGGAATCATTTTTGAAGGAGGTTTTTCTTCCTCTTAATCGCCTCTTATCTCTGTTCCGAACCCAAAAAGGTGTAACTTTGTTAAGATGGTAAAGTCAAAGATATGAACAATTCAACGGAAAAGACCGACCCGGATTCCCAAGTTTTGGGCTTTTTCCATTTCTAATCGACGAAATTGATGCATACTTGATACTAATTGTTGTTTGAAGCATTTACCTGTTTTCTGTTTGTCTTAGGCTAGAACTGCAACTTGTTTAACTCTTGTGCTCTGCCTCAATAATTCTGAGCTCTCTCACTTGATCCCGCGGTGGCTCATTGAGGAGCAGAGAGAATTTGTTGGTTGTGATGTTTAGTAATAG
>JANZXP010000002.1:15584405-15595264 GCA_027576715.1 Erythroxylum flavicans
TTTTTCAATGAAGTTCTTCAAGATGACAGCATCCTCAAGGCATTTCATCTCAAAAACTCGATAATGATCGAGTTCTTGCCACAGATTCTGCAGCAAGTTGCATATTCTATGACAGATTTATCTCCTTGCTTAGCAGCTGCAGTTTTGATCTTAATCTCGTGCACTTCAGCAACATCACGAGCCTTCGAGTATATGCAACGAATGTAGTCCGAAATCTCCTTTGCAGTGACAAAAAACATGCATGTGTCACTAATCATGGCATCCATAGAATCCCATAGCCAGGACATTATCATAGAATCCTCCTCATCCTCCTCCTCATCCCATGCTTCAAACATTGGGTTATCTTTAGTCGGTCCTATTCTAAAAAGATGACTAAGTCTCCCTTTGCCCTTGAGGTAATGTGCGGACAAATTGAGACCATTTGAGATAGTTCTTCACATTAAGCCTATAGGAAGCCCAAATATTCTGTAAATCTCCAATTTTCTGAATGGTGCCGAATTCTTTTGGAGGGTTAGATCTGGTGGAGACAGAGGTTTGAGAAGTTGACATGATTAATAAGAAGATACTGCAGTGAGGTAGAAGATACTGCAGCAATTAAGGATACCCAAATGAGAATCACACGAGAGGTAAGGAGGAATGCAGCCATGAAGGCTGGAAAACACAAGAGAAAAACCAAAAAAAAAAACAGGGTTTTGATAATGCAGCAATGAATGCTGCTCAAAGGACAAATCCCAAAAAAAGAAGCCCTACGTCTTTGATATTGTGTGGGAAAGAATTTTCATATATTCTCATATAGTGAATAGGAAGTATACAGCCATATATAGGATATTACAAGTAGGAATTTAAATCTGGAAAGTTATCTAAAGCAATCTAATGTAATCCCTTAATTTAAGGGATTTCAAACTTATTCTATCCTATCTATTTACAGCCCATCTATATCTCAATATAATCTATTTACAACTGTTTAGTATCTCGACAATAAAGGTTCTAAAAACTTCTCTATAAATATGTATATATTCAGCCCTTCAACGACAAACAATCTGAAATTTTTCTCCAAACTGAGCTTTCAATTAGAAACAGTGATGCTTTCTTCTAAGAGTGATTCTTAGACCCTAACAGTGTTTCCCAGTTTCTTACTCTCTTTTGTTTGTGTTCCTCACTAAATTTCAGCAAACCTAACATAAATTTCAGTCATCGTAATCCTAAATTTTGATCATATTAAACACTGAAATTCTAAGCCTAAATTTCTAGCATTCAAATCCTAAAAATCTAACTATAGCAAATCTGAAAATTTAACATTCCTAGCCAAAATACAAACCTAAAACTTGATATTCTAGCAGTCTAAGATCAGTCATATTTCTTAATTTTGTGATTTTAGCTACTAGTTAATATTTCTTCTATTTGTCTCACATCAATTTGATATTAGAGCTTAGGTTCACAATGACTACACAAAATGGAAGGGCTTATAGAAGAATATTTAGAGACTTAGAGCAAGATGAAATGCTTCTAAATATTGTGAAAAAATGGGCATTGATGATCCTCGTTCACAACGTACCCAAAAAACTAACTTACGTATAATAACTCTCATAAAAAATATGTTTGACAAATTTTGAAGAGGCTAGACAACCTTGACATACATTCCCTAAAAGTTAAAACTCCCACAAAAATAAAGTGTACCAACAAACAACGTATAGTTGATGTTGAACATGGAGAATGTAGTACTAAGCAAGAAGGGACTGATATTGATCAACAACACACAACATACAGGAAAATCATTGATGAAAAATCAAAGACTGATCTTGATTCCTTACATTTAGTAGATCAATTCGAATCTTCAAGCCTACATTTGAAAGGAGCTCAAATACTTGATGATATGGAGATTTTGGCAATAGAAGATGATCATAACATGGAGAGTTTGACAGTAGGAGATGATCAATGCGTTAAAGATGAAGAAAAATAGAACCAAGTGAATTCTTTGGTAAACCCTAAAGTTGAAACAATTGAACAACAAGTTCAAACACTTAAACAGCAAGCTGAAACAATAGTGCAACAGGTTGAAAGAATAGGACAGCAAGCTAAAATAACAGAAGAACTAGCAACTACTTGAGGTTTCAGAGCTTGTTGGTTCAAAACATGATGACATCATTGGTGTTGTTAATGAAGATTGTGCTGTAGTAGCTGATGAAGGAGAAGTAGACTTGAATGAAGATGCACAATTAGTACAACATAGGAATAAATGAGAAGCTGTGAGTGCACTTGCAAAGTCAAAATTCAAGAATGATGGCAAGTTAGTGCATCTGACAACAAGAAGCAACAATATGTATGTTCTTGATTCCTATGTTGTAGAGAAGCCATGTGGTTTTTTAACTGTGAAACCATTTGCACATATATTTAAGACTTATGATGTTGTCCACATTGCTAAACTATTCTTAAAAGAGGTTGTACGTCTATATAGATCACCTTTAACCATCGTCTTTGATCGTGATGTGAAGTTTATGAGTTATTTTTGGAGAACTCTATGAGAAACATTAAACGCTAAATTTCAACTTTCAAGTTCTTTCCATCCCCAAACCGATGGATAAATAGAGGTGGCAAATAGAAGCTTGGGAGATTTATTAAAATGATTGGTTGAAGACAATATAAAAATTTGAGACCTAATTCTTCCTATGGCAAAATTTGCATACAACATTTTTATAAATAGGTCTACTTGTACAAGCCCTTTTGAGATAGTTTCAAGGGTTCAACTAAGAAAGCCTATTGATTTGATTCCTTTAATACAAACAACACGAGTTAGTGTTGAAGCTGAAGGTTTTGCATAACACATGAAGGACATCTTTGATGAGATAAGACAAAAGATAACAATCAGCAACTTGTCTTACAAAGAACACGATGATCAACATCGTCGATTGGTAGAATTCAATGAAGGAGATATGGTGATGGTTATGATTCGTCTAAGGAAATATAAGAAACCTCATTCATGGAATGTTAGACATTATAAAATCATCAAGAAGATAAGTGCTAATGCTTTTGTTTTGGAATTACCAAGTAACATGGGAATTGGTCATACCTTTAATGTTCTATTTATCATAGATATGATAATATGCAATCTCCTACTACAGTTGTCAAAATTCCAAACATTCTCCAAGGGTGATGGAGAATGTTCTTAATGAACAAATTATAGCCATAAGAGATGAAAGATACCTACAATTTCTTATCAAGTGAAAAGGAAGATTGATTTCTAACAGTATTTGAATTTTAGAATTTGAACTTCAGAAGTTCAATCTAGACTAATATGATCAGTATTATTACATTCTACGTCAAGGATGACTTTAGACAAGCGAAGGGAGAATTGATGCAAAAGAATTTAAGGTCTATAAAAGAAATAAAACAGAAAAGATTAGTCAACCACAATCTTTAATTTGCTAAGATTAGGATTGAAAATTGAGCTGACATTAAAAATAAGGACAGAAATTTAGATTATGTTAGGATTCCTTATTATATGGGAAGTAGTAGTAAGTTAAATATGTTATTCTATTTCAGATATGTTATCTTAGTTGTTTAGACCTTATAGATATTTTATTAGAATAGGATTTAAATTTGTTAGGAACTCTTTCTTACTAGAATAAGGGTTCTTCTAAAAACTTCTCTATAAATATGTGTATATTCAACTCTTCAATGACAAGCAATCTAAAATTTTTCTACAAACTTGAGCTTTCAACTACAAGGTATGATGCTTTCTTCTAAGAGTGATTTTTAGACCCTAGAAGTGATTCCTAGTTTCCTACTCTCCATTGTTTGTGTTCCTCACTAAATTCCAGTAAACTTAACCTAAATTTCAGTTATTTTAATCATAAATTCTGGTCATATTAAACCTTGAAATTCTAAGCCTAAATTTTCAGCAATCAAACCATAAAAATTCAACTATCACAATTCTGAAATTCAACATTCCTAGACCTAAAACTTGATATTCCAGCAGCCTAATATCAATCATATTTCTTAATTTTGTGATTTTAGATACTAGTTAATATTTCTTCTATTTGTCCTACATCAATTTCCATGATAGGGTTCATGTGCAAAGATATCTTAACATAAGTTAGTTCAATGCAAGAAAGTCCCAAGTAACTATTCTAAGCACCAGTATTACCATAATGTATCGATAGACATCACATGAAGCATTTATATGGCCAGTGCTAAAATATGACTGAGCAAACTCTTCAATGTGCTCCACCCTGCAAGTTATGGTCAAGGGTGTCAGTTGTAAAGGTCAAAAATTTGTGGAATTTAGAGATTATTTAACCCCAGTTATCCAAAAGATAGAAAGGATAATCTACCCATTCTTTTATTCAAATTCAACAAAGATGGAAACTCGGTAGATTTAACTCCTATTATGACATGTGGGATAGGTCTTCCTAAAGGAAAGAGTCAAGTAGGGTCTAATCCATACAACAATGCTGAATGTGGAATCATTAGCTTTTTTCATTGATGAATCTCAAGACAATCTGGATACAAATTTTGGTTTTGACCAAATAGTTACCTGTAAACATAGTTCACCATGATACCTCCGCTCTGACGAAGGCCTTTCTCTGATCGGTCTGCCATCCAATTTATTCTTTCGATCATCTGTTTCACATGCAAACATCATATTTAAACATACCTCCTAGTCCATAGGCTACAAAGATAACTCATTATGTTCAACCATAGTATCTAGAGAAGCAACTCTTGATTGTCACATTATGAAAATATTACTAATAAGAAGTCTACATAAACAAAAGATACATCCTCCAAATAATTCAATTTGTTAGAAAGTAATAGGATAATACTAGAAGTAATCAGGTTGCACAACATACCGCTCCATTTTGCAAGTGAAAGTTTGCCACAGAATCTAAAGCTTTTCCTCTCTTTTTCTCTTGAAGAAGGTACCTAATCATAGAACAAACATCAGTAAACTACTTCCAAAACAATGGCTAGCGTCATTTTAGTAGTGTGCATATGAAACCTTTGCCACTTACCATGCAAGACACATGATATCCAAGAAGCAAAGGAAATAATGTTCATTGAGAGAACTCTTCTGAACACATTCATTGAGATAATTACAATTATAAAACACACACTAACAACCTTTTCATGGAAAATAATTTATAATTAGTGTAACTTGCAATAAGCTTTTCACAAACAACATTTGCTAATTCCCTATTTCACATTGAGATAGCTAACCTTAGTACATACCTGGCACAAAGTCTCATCAGAGGGGGCTTCAGTGCTAAAATGAATTCAGATGATTTGGTCCACTCAAAGCTGTTTGAAGTCAACAACTTCAGCATTATCTCCATGCCATTTTTCCCAGCAGGAATGCTATAAATTAAGAAGATAATAACGTTACTATAGAGATATAGCACGCCATTAAATAGTTGCAAATGTAAGAGATGTAAAGGGGATAATTCTAGTTTCTATAATTTCCCAAAAACAGTAAGCATGTTGTTAGTGGTTATGCCAAAGAATCTAGAAAAGCTTGTAGACACAATTACGGAGTAAACCTTAAACTCTAAATATCAAGTGATCTGACAGAAACAAATTTCTTCTAATTACCAACAAAACTACATCTTTCTCATTCTTTCAAAGAAAGGAGAGACTACAGACATGGTCATTCATACTGCTGGCAATTTGATGGTGCATATCTTTTGGACCTTCAGGTTTTCATAAGTAGTAGGAAAATCTGTAAAAGTTCTCTCACTTACCGGCACCATCATCACCATCATGTGGAGGAATATTTGTCGATGTACAACCCTAGGTTCTTGTAATGAGACTCAATTATTTTTTTAAAAATTATGTTGTTGATTCCATTACCAAAACAAACACAAAAAAATTGAAAAAGTAGAAGGAAATATACTGTACATCCTCTTAAGAATGAGAAGATGTATAGAATAACAGAATCTAGAAACAGAACTACGATGTGATGTATTGAACTTCAAACTTACTTGGGACAATTAATAAGTAGCCTCTCTTCATCTGGTTCAAGTAAGTTTTCCTGAAAAGTGGAATTGGATCCACCAGTTGTGGATTGTGAAAATTTATCTACTTCAGAAAGTATTGATTGAGAGGCCAATTTCGCTAGTAGCCATTGCATGTATCCAGGAATCGGGCTCAGAGTTGCAAATGTCTTTGCAAAGGATAAAAGAATGTCAGTGAAAAACTCCAGAAGCAAGATTTTAGCAGTCTTCAACCGTATAAACAGAATATGAGTTTAACAAAACTGTAAGGACCGTTCCTTGTCATTCTTTGCATATACAATCTATTGATTAATCTGATCAAAAAAGAAAATTGTTTACTGTGCAACAACTCTACATTAGGACTAGGTGTTGGTAACCTTTTGTCTACAGCTAGAGAAATTTGTTATTTGTGCAATCATATCTGTCATAGGATTGGATTCAGCAGTTATTTTAGAATGCATCACTTGTTGTCACCTGATCTGTTTCAATTCCTTAGTCCCACATAGTTATATGCTTATCAGCTTATAAATGAGACCTAAAATTATGCATTGATGAAATATAATGTCAACAAGTGTAGGTTCGACTTCATCCACTCCAACATGGACACAAATACATTGCTCTTCTCTTTTCCATGGTTGAGCCCATGCTTAATGATTGATGTTATCATTCACTATCTTAGCCAAAAAAATTTTTAAAAAAAAGTTAAGGATAAATACTCGGAGAGAAGCAACAATCAGTTTTTAATTAACAGTTCTGTTAAGGAACTGCAATGCAAAGACCTTACATGAGATAATCATGACTTCTGTCATCCCAAAAAGGTCACTAAATTCAAATTTGGAACACAAAAATGGAAGGAAGGCTAAGCAATTGATATACATTGCGAATGCAAACGCACAAAGAAGAATTCATGAGAAGTGTAATAGGAATATAAGTTTCAAGAGAAATGGTTTCAGGTTTCAGAACTACTTACTGTTACATGAGGCATGTCCCTTTTGACAAGTGTGATCACACGCTTAATAAGAAACTTTCCTAGGTTGATCCCTGCCAAGCCAGGCTGATAAATTATTCTGTAAGTATGTAATCAGTTACAGAGAAGCTAATGTGAAAGATAGTAACTTAAAAATAGGAAACCACTAAAATCAGATATTGACTAGCATATACAAAGGAAAATCACATTGCAAACTAAATATCATGTCTACATGCATATGTACTGTATTTGGGACATATCTAATTCATCTAAAAGTATAAATCAGTTCAAACCACATAATAAGAGAAGAAATAATTATTTGCTAGATAGATCAAACAAATCTAGTTAAATGCACCACTCTGTACATGTATAAAACCAAAGGGTATTAACAGTAACTTTTCTTACCTGTGATGACGATATAGAATAAAATAATGCACATGTTGCCTCAGATTCAGGTATAGGAGGGTCATCCCATAAAACTTCCTGTTATAGTGTTAAAAACAGTTTAAAAGTCTTGTAAGTGGAACAGCAGGAATGGTATGAGAAATTAACCTGTGTTATCTACTTTTAGAAATATGGTAATACGAAATAACCTGTATTGTTTGGGCCACATCCTTCAGAAGTGCAACTTCTATGAAGATGAGGGGCTCACCTGAAAGAAATATAAAAGCAAGAGCCAGAATAATTAGTAAAGAAAACAAAAGAGCAACAAAGAGATCCAACTAAATTTTTTTCATTGTAGTTCGAAACCTCAGACTAGAAATAAAGCCAAGAAGTAAAGTTCCACTAGCAGATAGTCGTTGGATTTACAAAATGCACAGCCAAGTGTAATAAAAAATGGTTCTATGCTTCTGTTAAGACAAATTCAATGTCTTGCCCATCCATTTGCAGTATGAAATATACAGATAAGAACTTGCAAGAAGCAAAAGATTTGCTCACCAGGTACTGCTGGATGTAAATAAGCGAAACAGCGGCGACCAATCCCCAACCTCCTTTTCAGATCTAAAAGATTGCTGATAGGATGCACAGCCTATGCAAAAGACAGCTGTTTAGTGAACTTGCACCAAACACCTTATAAAATCTGTAAACGGGAGAAAAAAATGAAAAAGCATGCCTCATAAGCCACAATTTTTTCTAGCAAAGAAGCAGGATCATCCCATGTAATCTGGTGAAGCTCCAAGGCTGCAGGACTAAGCCATGTGATGAGTTTCTCCTTCAAGTAGAAGTCTAATGCTCGGATAGATGGTACATTTTCCTGCCTGTTGAGCATAAAGAAGTGCTGAATGAATCCTATTTTCTTTGTATTTCAAAATATATTCGTACACAAGTTAATATCAGCATGACATTAACAATACAACACAACCAAGCACTAAAACCACTCCATTTCTACTACATTTGCAAGACTGCAGGAAGAAAAAGATTTATTTCCTTGGGCAAGGCTAGCATTTGGAATAAGTGGACCTTCAAATAGAAGAGCATGCTAGACAAGGTCTTATGGCTTACTCAAGCATGGATAATATATCGGCTCGAAGAATAGACAGAAACTTCAATCCCCCAGGGTGCGTGTTAAGCCGCTCAAAAAGTACTTCATATGTTGGCTGAAGAGCTTTTCTCAAGTTTCGCTCTACACGATAGAAAGCAGAAAGCGCTCCTTCAGAATCTGGACCACTTGATAGGCTTTCATCACCTAAAACCCAGAACTTTTAACCACTCAAGATCAAAGATATTGATCCACACAAGTAACAAGAATGCTATGTAACCGGCTAAATCTACAAAATATATCATCAGAATGCTCACCATCAGGAAATTCAAGTCCAAGATATTGCTTTATCAATTCACGCACTTGGGTCCTGTTTAGATCGTACCCTTTAGCGAGTATAACCAGTAACTTGCGACGTTTTTCAGTAGAAAGGCTAAAATAACCCTGAAGTACAAGTCCCTCAGCATCAGGACTTACATGAAATATCAGCATCTCCATCACGAAGCAATGGAACTACTACAAAGTGCAAAATGCTAACCTCGGAGAAATCATCAAGTACGGCATCCAGAACTTCAGTTTTATTCATTGATATAGCCGAGTGCATTGATTCCCGGACAAGATCAAAATCCCTATACACTTTCATGTAACAAAATCAACTAAACAGCCGAAAACAGACCAAAAGGGAACAGTCTTTCCTCTGACAATCCCATTCAGAAAAGAAGCGAGACAAGGTACTAAAAGAAACGAAAGATCTTACCTTTCCTTATCAGCGGAGCCGTTGGACTTGTAGCTTCCCCTACCACCATCATTGGATGGGAAATGACTTCCATTAGATTTGGGCAACGTGCGATTGACCCCGTTCTGTTGTTTTCAGAAACAAAAGAAAGAGGATCAGAAGAATGGGAAAGATACAAACATTTTAAGAAATTTGAGGGAAAGAAAGAAACTGGCTTACGTTGAGCGTGAGAGGGGAGAGAGAGGAATTGGGTTGATCGTTGGGTCTCATCCTGGTTCGAAGTAAGATGGCCAGAGCTCTCTTGTTCATTTTAAGAGAAGCTGTATGCAATTATATAAGCTTTATTTTTCTCTTTTTTATATAATAAAAAGGAATCGTGCACAGTGTGTATATGTTTTAGAAGACGACCGAACATGAGAATAACCATCTCTGTTTCTTCGTGTTCAAACATCGCTGTCCACTGTTTTCCTCATTTTTCTGGAGCTGGACTGCTGGAGAGAGCATAAGAGGGAAACAGGGGCGTTACTTTTCGGGACCGGTTTGGTTCTGCAATTTTTGAATGTTAATAGATTTGGTGTACGTGGTGGCATGTGATCAGTAGCGGTGTTATAAAATGGCTCATTTTGTTTGCTAGTTCATGAGATTCAATCAATGCGGCTTTGGTTGTTGGAGCAAATTAAATTATTATAGTTTCTAATGGAAAGTGGAATTGCCAAGTCTTCTAAGACAATTTGGCCTGTGTGGACTGAGGACTACGCAGAGCTTCTTTACACATTACAAATGCCAGTGTAGAACAATGTTGAAAATTATAAATTTGTTTTCTAATTTTATTGTTTAGAATGTATAATTCATACGAATTTTTAAACAATAATTTAAATTATTTAATTATTTAATTTTAATTAGTATTAAATAGTTAAATATTTTTATTTATTTAATAATAAAACTAAAATTATCATATGTTATAGAGATGCTCCAACCTCTCTTTAGAAATTCCGAAACATTTTTCATCCTATATCTGTCAGACCTCATTTCCAGAGTCTAACTCGAGAGTCATAAAACGTGTGCGCAGCAGTCTGTAGGGTTTTTATAATATCCTGAGCATTCATAATTGAGCACTTGATATACGACAATCTATTCTTATGTTCATATCCTTAATCATCACCTTAAACATATCACCCAATTTATCTCTTATTTTCACAACAAACTAAGTACATTTTAAGCTCCATTCAAGCTTAAATGTATTATAGGAAAGCATTGATAAGCATACAACTTATAAATGTACATAATTTGGGACAAAAGCCATATCTTTTACTATAGATGTCAGATCAAGGTCATTTAAGTACGGTTTCGAAGAGGACTTCGAGTTTTACAACTTCCGTGAAGACCCCAAAGAGAGATTTTGTCATCTAGAGGATCAAAAAATTTCACATTTTCATAAATGTCTCGAGAATGTCCGCTTAGCGGACATATGTCCCTCCAAAGGACATAAATTGGGCTGAAACACTGGAATTCCCGAGAAGGTCCGCCCAACGGACATTTACAAGTCAAATTTCAAATTTCTAACTCCTACAAGTTACCTATGACCCCTCTTATGCAAATTTATCATTTCCAACTTATTTTCCTCATCATTTTCACCTCCATTCCAATTCAATATCATTTACAACCAAATCATAATCTATGATTGATCAT
>JANZXP010000002.1:15595364-15606151 GCA_027576715.1 Erythroxylum flavicans
AACTTAACAAGTCTCAAATTCTGCAATAAGTAGCCTTCACACTTATAATCATGAGTAAAACAACTAACATTACTAAAATCACTCCTCACCAATCAAGCACCATCCCTC
Organism: Erythroxylum flavicans; assembly: GCA_027576715.1. Taxonomy (NCBI): domain Eukaryota; kingdom Viridiplantae; phylum Streptophyta; class Magnoliopsida; order Malpighiales; family Erythroxylaceae; genus Erythroxylum; species Erythroxylum flavicans. The sequence goes on from JANZXP010000002.1 coordinate 15,595,473, forward strand.
TTCAGTTTGACCATCCCCAACCCCTGATACTTCCTTGTCCCCAAACTCAAAGCATCTCCAAAAAACATAGCTCAAACAATGACTCAACAAACCCTTTTGCCCCACTTCATTTAAACATTCAACCATCAACCAACTCTTAAACATCGAAACTTGCAACTCAAATCATCACCTAGGGATGACAGTCCAGCTCGGACCATACCCCGTTGTCGTCGTTTGAAAAGTATTTTTAAAAAGACACTAAGTTAGGCCTGGCCGGCTTGGGCCTCCTATGGCTTTGACCCATTGCCACACCTACCAGCACCAGACTAACTCAGAAGGAAGTCGTTGGGGGACTATAATGGACACAAGTTGGATTTTTGCCCACCAAGTTCCATAGATGGAAGGAAGATTGTATCGCTAGATTTGGAAACCCTTAAGGACGAAGCTAAAAGCTGAAATGCCACTCTAATTGGCTTCTTCGTGGGAAATCACCTTCCTTACCTTACTATACCTAACTAGGCAAACAAGCAAAGAAGAGGCAAAGGGCTAGTAAAGGTCTTATTATCAAAAGAAAGTGTATTCTTATTCATATTCTCAACTTTGGAGGAGGCCAAAAGACTATTGGAAGAAGGGCTATGGCATGCAGGAAATCAACCAATATTCGTACAGGCTTAGAAACTAGGGTTAAATTTAGAGAAATAAAGTTATGACAATGTACCTATTTGGGTAAACTTTCACATTATTCCACTTGAATATTGGTCAACAAAAGGTCTGAGCGTGATTGCAAGTTAAATATGAAAACTTATTTATATGGATGAAAACACAGCAAAAAGGAAAAGGATATGATATGCTAGAATGTGCATAAATGTGAGGTTAGGAAAGGAACTCCTGGAGCAAGTTCCAATCATAAGATTAGAGGAAAATTAGACACTATTTGCAGATTCTATCCAAATCTCTTATCAGTGGAGACCAGTCTTAAGGTACCAAAGGAAATTTTGGAAGCCAACAGGAAGAAAATTTATGAAAGGAGACTATGATGATTTGATGACCCTAAATGCCAATCAGGAGACTTTACAAAGAAGTAGTGTAGACAAGAGAAAACAAAAAATGAAATAACTAACAACAAAGGGAGACAAAGGAAAGTATGAAGAATAAAGGAATAGGCTCCAGAAAATCAACTTGGAACTAGGAAGGAAATATGAAGGTGAGGAATAATATCCTAGCAATAATAAAGAGGGAATGGGACAAACCAAACAAACTCAAAAGACATAAGAGGAGTTAAAGGACAACTTGTCATACCAACAAGCTAATGAAGAGGGCTTTATAAGTGATAATAAGAGGAAGTCGGGGAGGGAAAAGAGGACCAAGGGTCCTACAGCAAATACCCTTTTCAAATAACAATAGTTTTATAGAACATAAAGGGTATCCATTGTCTTCAAAAATAACTTTTTCCAACATATTTTATAGTTGAAATCAAACCAAAAATAATCAGCCTTTTGGAAACTAAATTGAGCAAGGAGAACATAACTAAGCTTAAAGCACTAGGAAAGTAGTGATTGCTGCTCTTTAACCACCAATGTTATCATTATGGAAGAATAATAGTCAACTATGATAATAAAAAGTTAAGGGTGAAGGAACTAGCTTCAAGTGATCAGATGATACATCTAAAGGTGGTTTTCTTATAGAAGGGATGTCAGGTTAAGTTGTCATCATTTTTCTATGGTTCCAACTTTAATTTACAAAGGAGAATGTTGTGGAACATTCTAGAAAGTATTCAGCCAATGGATTAGGGTCCCTAGATTATTATGGGAGACTTCAATTTAATTGTCCATAGATCAGAAGCAAAGGGAATGTGAGTGATAGGAACTACTCAGATGATTTACAGGATGCATATATATATTGGGGTCACAGACTTTAGATTTAATAGGAGATACTTTACTTATAGTAATAAGCAGTCTCAGGATGGCTGATTAGGAAAAAATTAGACAGAGCATTTAACAATGAAGGTTTGATGACAAAATTCACATTAAGCAAAGGGCAGTTTATAGAACTCCGAATCTCATATCACTTTCTAGTAGTGGTGCAAAATATTTTCAACTGTTGTAAGAAAGCAGTTTCCTTCAAATTTAATAATTTCCTTATAGATATGGAAGGTTTTCATGAAGGGCTTTGCAAAAGGAATGGAAGTTCCTATACATAGAGTTAAAAGCTTCAAGTGTGTTAGAAAACTATTATATGAAACAAGAACTGAAGAAACTCAATGCTGAAGGGGGAGCTAGTACTAATCAGGAGGTTAACAGAACAAAATAAAAATGCTGAGAATACAACAATAGCTTTATTGGACCCAGATGATGAAATTCTTAAAGAGAAGGAGAGAGATAGTTCAGGCATATGCCAAAGTAGTTTCCATCCATATATCAATATTAAAGCAGAGATCAAGAATTTGGTAGTTGTAGGAAGGAGAAAGGAACATAAATTTTTTTCATAATTCAATAGTGACCAAGAGAAATTAGAACATGATCAGCTCTTTAGCCAAATTTGATGGGCCTATAACCACAAATCAAGCATAAATAAAGCGGGAGGTTTTAAATTTCTTTAAAAGGCTATTAGGAAGAAAGTTTTTGCCAATTCAAATGTAGATGCTTATAACCTTTATAAAATGCAAAATGAAGATTGAAGGTAAGGAATTGTCACAGGATCGATTACTGCTCAAGACATCCATAATGTTGTATTTGAGCTTAATGCTCATAAAGCTCCAAGTCCTGACAGTTTAAATGGGCTCCTTTATCATAAAACTTGGACACTATTAGGAAATTTGGTTATTGAAGCAATGGAAGAATTCTTCGAGAAAAAGAAGATTATAAAGGAAATTAATGAAACTTTTATTTACTTTATCCTGAAAATGAAGCGACAAACTTCCTCAATGATTACAAGCCTATCTGCTACTACAATTTCCTATATAAGATCATAGCTAAAGTACTGATAAGGAAGATATTAAAATCAATAATTGTGGAAACAAAAGGTAGAAGGTAAAAACATAGGAGACAATGTGCTAATAACACAAAAGCTCTTCAAAGGTTACATAAGGAAGAATAACCCTCACAATTATGCCATAAAGGTGGATTTCAAGAAAGCATTTGACTCAATACGTTAGTATTTTATTTTACAGTTATTGGAGGTCGTTGACTTCCCTGAACAATATTAGCAATGTTTGGGGAAATCTATGATAACAACATCCTTTAACATCATGGTAAATGGAGAACTTACAAGAAATTTTAAAAGAAATAAGGGGCTAAGGTAGGGTGACCCCATCTCCTCTACATCTTTTTTGTGTGCATGGAACTCTATCAAAGTTGATAGAACACAAAGTTGCTTCAAAACTTGGTTTTAAATACTATAATAAGTGTAGGAGGGTTAGAATGGCAGATCTATCCTTTACAAATGATTTATTCTTATTCACTAAGGCTTAGGAGAAGTCAATTAGAATATCGATGGACACTTTTTAACAATTCAAAGAGCTTACAGGATTGGAAATTAATTAGGGGAAGAGTCAACTAATTATATCCTCAAGTGCTCAAGCATTAGAGCCTAAACTAGTTGATCTAATAAGCATTAAAGCTCATAAACTCCCAGTAATATATTTAGGTCTTCCAGTGGCCTTAAGAAGACTAAACTTCAAAGAATGCACCCTCTAGTTAAGAAATTTTAGAGGAGATTAGGAGCATAGAGCAACAAGGACCTATCTTATAGAGGGATATTACAATAGGTAAGATCAGTCCTAAGCTATTTACATATATATTAGGCATCACACATGTACCTCTCCAAGTACTTAATCAAATATTTGAAAAGATTAATGAGGGACTTTTTATAGAGAGGAAGGAATCAAGGGAAAGGATATGCCAAAATTAAATAAAGCGCAATCATAAAACCCATCAAAGAAAGGAGGTTGGGAATCAATTCCATCAACTTAAGCAACAAGGTTTTGATAAGAAAGAGACTATAGACTAGATGGATTCACATCTACCTTTTAAGAGAGAAGACAATTTGGGAGGTTGCACCTAGACCATCCTACTCCTTTTTTATGTCTCAACTGCTACATATAAGGAACTTCATGACAAACCATATTGAGTGCAGGATAAGAAATGGGAAAATGGCTTCACTATTCTATGGTAACTGGAGCAAAATAGGACCCTTGATAGAATCCCCAATACTAAACCATCTTTAAGGGATACCTAAGCATGTAAGGGTGAGCAAATGGATCGAAAATGATAACTGGAAAGATATTTCCTTTAGCTTGATCCTAGTTATACCTAACTACAAGTCGAATTAAAGGAAGGAGGATTCTTATATATAGCTTAGGAACCTTAATAGAGAATACAACAAGGAATCATACAAAAGAGTCTCTAGGCCTGGACGAACAACATTGAGGTGGCATAAAACTATATGGAATAACTTCCTTACTCCTCAAATCTCCTTCATATTATGGCTAGCAATGTTTAATAGATTTCCTACTATTGATAGGTTAAGCTATCTAAAACTAAAAGGCAATCCTACTTATGCAAATAAAACCTAGAGAATCATAAACACCTGTTTTTTCCATACTCGAAGTCAATTTAGGGAAAAAATTAGGAGATAAATTAGCTCAAAAATTGTAGTCTTGCCTACACTAAATTTATCAACTAGCTATAATAAAAAAAGGGCTAACAAGTGGCAATTACATGGTTTATACAATCAACCTGGGCTTATCTATATATAGATTGTAGAAGGAGAGGAAGATATGTTTCTTCAAAAGGGAGGATACTAAGGAAGAATATTTACTAAGGAGCATAACACAATCCATACGAGTACAAATATTGGCAAGTGAGGCTAAGACAAAATGTAGCAAGTAATTATCCAAAGTATGGAATCTAAACTAAGGAGACACTAGAAACTACAACAACCAAAACACTCTTGATCTTGGTAACCCAAGGATTTCTCATCAAACAAACAAACACCTAGGGGACATCACAACAAACCCATGGGTGAAGCAATCAACGTCCAAATCAATCATTATAGAGAAGATATTAAGCAAAGATAAAGAGGAAAAGAAGGCAAAGCTTACAAAGGTTGCATATGACGAATGAAGAACTGCCCATATTGAAGATAACAACCATCTAGATGATTTGTAATAAGAAAACGAGGACATAATTAATAAGCCAAAAAGAAGGAGCTAATAGGATTGCAAGAGACCACTTAAATATCTACATACAGATATGCTAGACTAACTAGTGAGGGAGTGGAAATGGATTAAGCAGAAGGAATCAGAAGATCTGAGGAGCAAAGAACATAACCTTGTAACCTAGAATCATATAAGAACACTACATGTGCATTTAGTTAGTAAAAATGGTTCAATATGCTTTTGAGTCATGGTGAAACGATGTAGCATTGATACAAATAGTAGTGAAACACATATTTTTGTACAAAGCAATTCCTATTAATGAAACCTTTAAATTTTCCATAAAAACTTACATGTCTATATGAAAAAGCTAAAAATAAGGATGAATTTTCAATAATCACACATGTTTTATTGTGTATATTTATTATACATAGATTAAATTTGCATGCCTACGTTATATACTTAAAGCAAATAGATGTTGATAAATAAATAGGAAAATATTGACAAATAAATTAAATATAAAATTAAATTTTAATTTTAAAAAAGAAATAAAAATGAGGGTATATTATATTTAAAATTTTCACTTATCTATTTTACAATAATAGTGAAAACTAATAAAAATAATAATAAGATACTCAAAGTTTCAATTTATTACAAAATTAGTTTGCTGTTAACCTATAATTAACAATATTAACATAACCTACAATATTGGTAAGACCTTTAAAAATGTAAATATTTACGTAACAAAAAATTTTATACATCAACTAATTTATTAGAAACCCAACTAAAGTTATCTAGCGACAATAGGTAAAGACATATCATTACCCCAATAACTATCATGTCCTCTTTAGATTTGTGATAAGAAGTATTTAGATATTTTGGAAATAGTCCATAAATTAAGCAGTTTTGCTTTGTTATGCTCTCTAAACTATTTGAATGAAATTGTACGAACGTCTACTTTAAAGTTCGGTCCCTACCTTGGTCACACTCTAAAACTCTATTAACAATACCTTCACTCAATACTTTGGTGCTCTTACTTAGTGAAATTAACCTCTGGATTACACAGGAGTAAGTCATTGGTCTTTTGTTTTACGGTTTGTGAAAAAAATTACGAGATTGGTTTATACATTAAGATTAAAAGAATTAAATGATAAAGCATTAATTAAGATAATATGACCAACCTTTGAGTTACTGCCGTTAATTGCAGACTAATCTTTAAGAAATAAAACTTCTCAATATTAACAACCAAAACAGAACAACCATTTGATCGATTTCTGGCACAATACTTGACCATAAATGATGACCAAATTGTATGGTGACACATTCAATAATTTCCTTTCTATACTTCGTAAGATTTTGTTTCTTTCACTAAAATTTTTTGTACAGATGATCCTTGCCTTGGTATGTCTTAAGCTTAAAATCCACCTTCAAAGCATGCTTTCTCAAAAACCAAGACACAATTCAATAACTATGGAAATTCTTTAACGAATGATATGATATATCCACTTATAGGCAAGTTAACATACAATGTTGAGCATCTGAGCCAAACAGTAATTATTCAAAATCACCATTTTCCCAACAGCCAAGCGGAGGATATTATATTTGAAGGCTTTTATTAGGTTTTTTTTTTAAATTTCTAATCTATTAGTTTACGTGAAAAATATTTTTTATCGTGTAGATACTTATATTTCAAAGGGTTAGGTCATATCAGCACTGTCAATTATATGATCAACGATAAGTTAATTCTATAATATATTAACATTTCAATATTTTATTGCTATTTTAATAGTTTTGATTAGTAATACAAAATTTAAGATTTTAAATATGATTTACTTTTAAAACAATGTTTGAAGGATGAAATTAGCTAAAAAGTATAAAGACTATTTTTAATTTATATAAAAATTTAGTCTTTTATTATGATTAAAATTAAAAATATTTTAAATTTTGATTCAATAACTTCATTTATTAAAATTAGTATGAAACTGTTTTTAGATATGAAAGCTATTTTTTAAATACATTTGCACGTATTAATAGTTTTAAATTTAATCTTTCAAATTTTCTTAACTTATAAATTTAACTCAACATTTTTTTTTGATATTTTAGTATACAGATCAATACGAACAACACAGCTCACAATTTTCTTGTATAATTTAGTATGATACAAGTTAAATTTCATTGCAACCTTGATATTATGTTAGTAATGACTTTACCAGCCAGTAACAATTAGTACTCAGTCAAAAAGTTGACATTCTCCAAAATCATAATTCTGTATGGTATTATAAGTTTTCATACTATTATTCAATCAGTACAATGCATATCAAATGATATCAATCAGTACAATACAAAACCCAAAATTTTGGTGGAGCTCATGAAAAAGGAAAAATAGATTCAAATAAATTTGCGTTGGGTCATCTTGGCAAGGTTGCAATGAATAAATATAATTTACTATAAATTATGTGTTCTAAATAAGCTATTTAGTAAATTAATAATTTAAATTAATATTATAATTTGTTTAATATAATTTTTAGATAAAACTAAAAATCTATTGGCCAATTTATACTAAAATTTAATTATTTTTTATATTTAATAGCATTAGAAAGAATTTTAATAGTATACAATTAAAAATTTCAAATTAATGAAATAACCTATTTTATATACGTGACATTGTTATGTTAAAAGTGGGCTTGGGCATTGCAACTGACAATCTGGCTGGGTCTCCCTTGTGTGGTTTAATGGAGAGAGACGAGTCCATTATTTGACGCAAGTTCACAGGATGGTGGACTCTCAATATAGTGTGTATACCTGCTTTTGACTTTGTGTTATGGTTTTTGATCTCGATCCATAAGAAAGTTGTCAATGCTTCAGTATTGGTAAGTATTGTGACCTCATGGATTTTGTTCCTGTGAACGTGCTTGTCTTCAAGAGCTGATTAGCTTGATTAATAGGAGCAAAGTACTTGGTAAAGTCGATACGTTGGGGGATGCAATGTTGTTGTCGCCAAAGGAAATGGCGATGGAGACAATGATGATCCCTTCTGGTTTACCATTGGAAGCCTTTTTCATTCTACCATACTTACACTCCTAGTGACTCTGACAAAAGCAAGAAGAGCGCATCAAACTCATTTAATAATGGTTTAAATCACCAAACAAAGACTTAACTAAGTGGTGGACTCACATTCCACACTTTAATATATAATATTGGTCTTATTTTTATGTAAAAAATGTCATGTCTATCTTTTTTATGAAATTCAAATAAAAGTTTAGAATTTTGTAATTTTGAAATTTAAGTTAAATTATTTGTGTAATATAAAATCTTTGGACACAAGGGGGATAAGGACCATAGTATTTACATCAAAATTCAAATTAAACCCTCTTGTTTCAACTCGTTCAAAAAGAACCTTAAGATTTTTCAAATGTATCCAAATAACCTTGACTAATCATTTTCATTAACCATTTATCAGAAAAAATTATGTTGGCAGATTTTACTAATTTTTGTGTGGACATATTTATCCTATATGGCGAAAGACTGATGAAATTGAAAAAATATTATTAAGATAGCAACATTTTGGGATAGTCCAAATGTTGTCGTGTCGATTAGATTAAAACTAGGTAAAGACGATGTCGTTTTGATGCTTTCTTTAGTCAAAAGCAGACAGCTCTTAGGGCTTCCTTTATCATCCTCCATCGTTATCGTCTGGGGCTTTCTTTGGTTCAAAGTAGACACTTCCATCTTCCTCCCTAATCTTGTTGTGCATTCTTCTTAATTTTAGGTTAAAATCCCTAATCTATAATTTCATTCCAATTTCAAACATTCCTAGATGCTTCATTAGGGTTTGTTTTCCTTCCTCTGTTTTACCATCATCTCTTATCTAACTAATGTATCATCCTTTCTAAAGTGTATAATTTGGCTTTGATTATATGTTTACTATTGGTATTCAGTGTGGGGATGACTATGATTTGAGATTCTCAATTAAATTTATGATTATGATTTGTTAAATTTTTTACTATGGTTTAAGACTTTCATGCATTGTCTAACCATCACCTCCAATTGTTTTTTATACTCTAAAAGGCAATAGGTTAACTGTATTTCCCAAGCACTAATTTGTTGGTACTTCTAATCTTTTGAGTTAATAGGATAAGTATTCATAGAGTGGCCCAACTAACAAATTTTGTGAAATTGAATATGACTTTATTTTCATTTAGTTAAATTCTCATATCAACTCAAGGTATTGTCATGATTTGATTATGCTATGGAATATATAAATATATTTTTCAAGTAGCAAATTCTTGGTGAATTTGTCTTAAGGTCCAAATCTTACAAAGACATCATTAATTAATGTAAGTATCCTTTTTAGACATAGTCCAATATGCAGTCTCCAACTTCAAACCACAAAACCAAAATCTTCCTTCATAATTTCCCATTCTAGGTTACAATTTCTATATGCTTTATGCATTTTTTATTATGATTCGCTTTTTATAACAGTAGTACTTTATGGTGTCCTAAATCTACAAGACCTATGTTGAACTTAACTCATCTATGCAAATTTCATAATGTAAAGGGATTGTTCGCTTATGGTTAAGACTATCTATTTGCCATCAAAAATGGTCACAGCCTCAGCCCTCATTTGCAACATTGTCGTGGGAGTAGGCTTTTTATAAGTTGGAAATAGTTGGAAGTGTATCTATGCTAATGCATGTATCAATTATGTTATTGATTAATGATTATAAAATTGTTGTTATAATTTTGCAAATGGAATTCTCAACATCTAGTAGCTCTAACTATAAGCATGTTAACAAAGTGGTTTGCTATTATGGAATTGATGCTTGTTTGAGGAAACCATATATAGAGTGATAGTAATTCGGGTAGAAGATTTTTGGGATATCCCAATTATTCTATTAGTAATAGTTAATTTTTTTTATGGTATGATAAGCAATTTTTGAAGAGAGCAACGCTGAAAGAATAAGAAGTATACATGGACCAAATAAAGATGATGTGCAATTGAAAATTATGAAGCAATACATTGAGATGTTGACTAAAGAGAAAAAAGGGTTAAAGTTGATGGTATTCAATTTGTTCTTTTGTTTCAATATTCATGTTCTATATGGTTATAAAATTCAATGTTTAGTATGGCTAGTATAAATGCACTTATGCTTTTTATTATTAAATGGGGTTATACTTTATAAGCCTTTAAATACACCGACTTCCTTTCGATAACAATATTTCAATTACTATCTATTTACAAAATTTTTATTATTAGCTTAGTATCCATTTCCATTCCATAATAAAAGTTTCATTTCTAGCTTACTAGATGAACCTATCAAAAAAGGAGCAAGTAAAAAATATTTTGCTAGATATAAACCTTATAAATGGAAAAAATATATGAAATATCCAAAAACCAAACCTCATTTTTATAAACGAAAATTTCGACGATATGGATATAGACAACGAAAACCAAGAAAATTTTATCAAAAACAACAATATTGCCCTCAAAAGAAAAAATCATGTAGATGTTGGCTTTGTAAAGAAGAAGGTCATTATGCAAATA
>JANZXP010000002.1:15629887-15645368 GCA_027576715.1 Erythroxylum flavicans
GAGACACTTGTACCTTATAAGAGATCTATTATGTATCTCTTCCTTCTATCTTGCTATGTCTCTTGTGTTAGTTTCTTTGTACTAAAGCATTCCATGACTATTGATTGATAAAGGATAGAGGTTGTTTGAGTTGATTGCACATTCTTGCCTTGCAGTTTTATATTTGCTTGTATTGAGTTTAACTGTTAGATTTCTCTTTACCGATAATTTGCCCAGGAATGCAAAAGGCTAAGTGTGAGGGAGTTGAAACTCATTTATTTATATATATTTTCACATCATTTGGATGGGTTTTTGTCATTATAATTGGTCTTTATGGCATTATTTGATTATTATTTGAATTATTGTACCTTACATTTAATCTTTGTTTATAGAAGCAAAAATTGTCATATTTTGTTTAACTGTCATTAATTGAATTTAGGAAAATTGATGCTACATTATTTGTAATTTTTATTGTAGGGTACTCAAAAGATAAAAGAAGTAGCAGTCCAAAGCATTAACAAGCAGCTGGAGAAGAGAAGCAAAAACGGCAGCAATATATAAAGAAAACACCAGCAGCTGGATAAAAAAGACCAAAATGACACAACAGTGTGGGAGCAAGAAGCAAGCAAAATGCCAGCGCATGGTGAGGTAAGTAGGCCCAAAACGCAAGCGACATATGAAGAAAATGACTACCAAAAATGAAGACGTGAAGGCCAAAACGCGACACACAGACGCTGGAAAGAAGAAGCAAAATGCAGACGGAGAGGAACAAAATGCATAGAAAAGAAGGTTGGAGGTGTGCGTTGGTTTTAAATAAAAAGAAGAAGCAAAGCGCAACGCCCATGCATGTTGGAGACAAGGAGAACAAAACGATGCAGCAAAAAGGCAGCACCAGACCAAGCCAAAACAACGTAGCAGAAGGAAGGCCAGAATGAAAAGAAAACATGTAGCAAAGAGGGTTTTAGGTGTGCATTGTTTTGAAATAGAAGGACGAACGTAGAAGAAAAGAGAGTAGGGTTTTTATTTTTGACAGTAGCATTCTCCAGCCATGAAGACTAGTTTTCGTTTTTTTCCTCACCTCCCACAAATCCAAACCATCATTCTCATCTTCCATGGCTGATTGTAGGAGCTCACTATTGGCAGCATCTTCTATGGTTTTCCATAGCTAGTTTGTCTTGATCCTCTGATTTAATGGCAATGGTAGGAGCTTAGGTCTTCATAGGGGAGTTTAACGTACATTTATCTCCCACCCATTTAATTATTTAGTGATTCCTAGGTCTTAGGATAATTATTTAATTATTTGGAGTTATGTATTGATTATATTTTTGTATTGGAAGATTTCTGTGGCTGGATTATTGTTTAGCAACTGATATTGTGCTGATTATGACTTAATTTCATTACTTTGTTTTGACATTTTAGTGAATGTTTGGTGAATATTTAAGTGGCTTGAATTATTGGATCATTATATCTGTTGCTGGCTTTAATTCTGTTTTATTAATTATTGAGTAATAATTGAGCATTGATTTTTAGTATCCTTAGTTCTATTTTCCTATTCTGGTGGCAGTTAGTAGATTGGGACCTTGGAAAATATTTTGTGAGAATTCGAGGTGGCTCGGTTATTGGATTAAAAGCTTGATTATAACTCTTGGTTCATTGTTTTTAACTCCCATATCTATTTAAGTGATGATTACTCGTGCTATTGAATTGGAGGGTTGCTTTTATCATTGTTAATCCCTTGTGTTTTTCATTCCATTCATGCACTTTCATTTCATATCACTCATTTTAAATTTAAAATACCAAAAACAAGTCCTTTATGTTTATTTTAATTCATTTCAATTTTAGTGACAGTTAATCAAATCAAACCCCATTATATAGTTTAGGTTGCATTGCATTTAGTTACTTAGGAATTTAATTTCATTTTCAGTTCCTCAAAAACAACGACCCGAGGTTGCACTTTATGCAATTCTTGATTAAATTTTGAAGTAACCCCATGGAGACATCGGACTTAGGTTGTTTCAAGAACACCATTGCTAATAATAATTTTAGCCACCATAATCCTATCATTAATCCTTGTGATCCCCACCACTTGGTTTATAAGTTCCTTGACCACTAGCATGCTTACCTCATTCTGCCTCCATGTACCTCTCGAGTACCATAGTTTGAATCCTCCTATCTCCTTTACTTTAGCTTTTGACCACTTAATATCCTAAATGCAGGCTATTTGTATCGTGTACTTGTCTAAAATCTCTACAAATTCTAAAGACTTGCCCGTGAGGGTCCCAATGTTCCACAAACCTATTTTTAGTCTGTCATCACCTTTTTTATTGTTACATGCTGCATTCACTGAAAAAATTGCTTGTATCCTATTCGCGTGATTAAAATCCATCCCTCCTAACTCGCGGCCCCTAAACTTTCCTGTAATTACTTCTTTAAAAATCCCTTGAGATTTCCAAACGAAAGGAGATCATGAACAGAAGAAGAAAAGAAAAAAAAGCCAAATACAGCAAACACAGACACCAGCTAAGACAATCTTATTTGCCAACCGCAGAGAGCATTAGAGGTGCACAAGTAATAAAGGCATAAAAAAATATGAATGACTGATTTGAGTTTGTACAAAAAATCACTAAAATAATATTTAGTTTATCTCGCATAAGAATAACTCGTGCTCCAATTAGAAGCAGTAGTAAATGTTATCTGTATTTGTCAAAGCATAAGCACCTATTAAGAATTTACTGAAGAGATATGCAAGTGAAAGTGGTTGCTGTGTCAAGTAAGGTGAGATTCTAGTGAGAGAGGCTTTTGTAAAAGGTTTATTTATCACATTATAAAGAAATTGTAACGGCCTTATCATATACTGGTAGTTGCGTAAGAATATTAAGCGGAGTACCAACGAGTCGTAAAGGAAAAAGACTGACGGCTTGTCGTAGACAGCAGCAAACTTGTCAGGATGCTCTAGAAAGCTAACGGAGAAGACATATGATGTGCCAAAAACTCTACGAAAGTATAAGTATATTTATCTAATGTAGTATATGAAACCATGCATCTTCGTCTTTGAGCAATGGTCCTATACAGTCTAAACAAGAGCTGCATCTTTGCTAGTCAGAATTGACCTAGCAATATGGAACTCGCTTTTTTAAAAAATAGTTTTTAAAATTTTTATGACTTGGCAGTTGCTAATTATTAATTTATTGTTTTTGCAAGTCTCACTTTGTCAGGTTAAAACTGAAATAGCAATGTGGGTCCTGCTTTTTTAAAAATATAAAAATATATTAATTTTTAAAATTTTAATCACAAATCAGAACGTGAGCTTTGCTTTAATTTTTATCCATAACATATAAAAACCATAAATAAACGAAATATTTAATTTGTTTTTTTCCCCTCTTTGGAGACCCAACAGTCATTTTCTAACTCTTTCATCTTTCTTGCCAACAATTAATTAAAGATAACTAATTGATGGTACTGGAACCTTAAAGCTAGCTGCTTTTTCAATCCCCTTTCTTTAGTTGTGTAAGGTTTATAGTAAGGAAAGAGAGATGTGTATATTCTTGGATGGGATAATAGAGGGTCATTGTTTGCCAAGGAGTTGGTTACTGGGGGTGTCACTGGAGGCTTTGTAAAGACCGTGGTTGCTCCATTTGAGTTCTTTAAGATTTTGTTTTAGGCAGATTCAACTATAATTTGCGATCTAAATTTCGTGTATTGTAGTGATTCATGATGGTCCTTTGAGTTGTTCTTGATTTCTTGGAAAATGGTTTAGTTTCCTTTTGTGATGGTTGTTGTTAAGAAACAAAATATGACATAGGTATTTAATCATCAGATTAAGGAAGTTGAGATAAGATTTTTTCCATTAAGTAGAACTACCTGCCATTTTGTTTAAAAAAAGACTCAAGTATCAGTTTTGGTGAAATGGCGATGCCTGATTATGTTTCTTATCAGTGATTATCTATGGTATTATACACATCCCATATTATCCGATTTGATATGAAAATTACAAGGATGAAAAGAAATGATTTATTTTTTTTGCTTTCAAATAAGCAGAGTTGAATTCAAGACTATTTAGCTATTTGACTCTTTCAGAAAAATATCAAAGACAGAAGGAATCATAGGTTTCTATCAGTGGATCCAGTAATCAATGCCTATTCTGTGCAAAGATTTTTTCCTTATTTGTCATTGTTATATTAATATCATTGGTGTTGTTTACAGAGGGAATGGAGTTAGTGTTGCTTAAACTGTTCTCTATTAAGCCCTACATTACACTACATGCGTAGGAACAATATCGGAGGTGGATTATCTTTACTTTTCCTTTGTACTCGATCTTGTAGCTGGTTCATTTGTTGGAGGGATAACTATGTTTTTCACTTACCCCCTTGATTTAGTGTGAACTAAAAAGCTCATGTTCTAGTTAGCGGTTAAGAATTTAAAATTTAATATATTTTTGTATTTTTTAAGAGCAAATGTGGCAAGGTGGGGCTCATAGAAGCAATACATTAATATTTAAAACTATCAATTCATTATTGACCTGGCAGAAAACTAATAGCATCATCATATATCCGTTAGCTTTTCTGTTATTTTGGAGTTATATTTAAACATTTTCCAAACATTAGGGTTTTATTTAGTCACTCTAAAACCTTAGGTTAAACTTGTCAATTGGTATAAACATTAGGGGCCAAAGTGACCCTTTTACCTAGTTTCGTATATAAGTTAACTTATATGGTACTCAATTAACCCAGTTAACTTATTATAAGTGTAGTATATATCCACTAACCCTTCTTCCTTGGAGCTCTCTAATCATTGTTTATGTACTTTTGTGATCTTCACAATTCTCTCTAATCACTTCATTTACATATGCAATATTTGATGATACAATGTGTGATGAATTTATGAATTTGCAAACGTTGACTGATTAGTGAGAAATTAGTAATAACAAAATCAATTTAAAAATTAATGTAAATTTCTTACATTTGTTGCATTTTTATGATTTTTGGTTTTGCCTCCTTTGTCCATATTTGGTGCAAATCAATCTCCTTCCATTTCTAATACCTTTTCTTATTTTAAGTTATTCAAAATTTTCTTCTTCCTATTTTTTTGGTAGATCAAGAATTCTCCTTATTATTAGTGGCTTACTTACTTTACCTTGAGACCAAAATCTTTGTCCATCAAGTGGCTCAAAGGAAAACTTATATTTTTGCACATACCAATACTTGTTATAACATGCATTAATGTATTCGTCTATATTACCATGGCTATAGTAAATGACAGTCACAGTATAAGGACATGGAATCCCTGTCAAGTCCCAATATATGCAAGTACATGTATGATCACTAATTCTCACATAAAATCTGTCTAATCTATGCTCAACTTCATTTTAATCAACAAATCAACTAAAGCTTTCTCTCTTATTCTCCTCTAACATAGTCTTAACTCTTGGTGATATGTTATTATCTTATTTCCCCCCTAAAACACCTTTTTTTATGCAAACTCTTCATAACCATATTCTTAATATGCTCCAATATGCTACCGATAGGCTTCATATTAGCCTCCAAAATCTAACCATTAAAGGTCTCACTCATGTTATTATTTAACAAAACTACATTTAGCATTGATACTAAAACATGCCTTGCACCATATCTCTTTAGGATATTTAAATAGAGCTTCAACACAACCTGAACTCAATTTATTTAGAACATGCAATTGATAATTGAAATCAAGGAAAAAGGCTGCTTCAGCTGTCCTCTAAAACTAAAACTTTAGATAATCTTCATTCTATTTTTGTCGTCAATTAGCACAAATGTGACTTGTATATATTCTCTGCTCAATATATGGTGGTAGGTCTTTAATTGCATTATGATGACCCTAAATAGTTATAAAAACTAATAAGAATAAACAATAGAATACAATACACAAACATATATAATTAACAATATGAGAAAATATCTTTTGCATTTTAGATATGAATGTGAATCCATTTGTGTCCCCAAGTTGTAGATATGAAAATAGAAGGTGTAGAAACCACTTTCATATTTTTATAAATTTAACATTAAACACACTCCAAACAATAGAAAATATTTGATTGTTTTAATCCCTCCAAGAGCAGCTAACAACTATCATTTACATATCCCTTTCCAAAAACTTCCATTTAGTCTTATTATTAATCTACAACCTTTAATCCAACCTCTTTTACAAGCATTGAAACAAATATGGCATCTTATAAACACTTTTTTACCATTAATATTAGTTATTATTCTAAATTCTCATGTCGTATCTAGGTTTTTGTTCTTCATATCCCCACCATCCCTAATAATTTAGCAAAATTTTCACATATCCATGCATCATCTTGACGACAACAAACTTTGCTCTTTTACAAGTGTTGAGACCCACATCTACATTTAATTCCTTTCATAATAAGGACTATAATTTTACAATCTTAATGAATGGTTATAACTCATTCCTATCTTTATATTGGCTTACAATCTATTTAGATGGATGAGCTTGTTAATGTTGGTGGTTGAATATGTTTAGGTTTATATCTCTTCATGATAATAACTATTGCCATTTCATTTAATACTTGCAAAAAGTAACCAAAGGCACTATGGAGTACATCTTACTCTCACTCGGGACTTCTAATATTTTTGTATTTTAGGCCTAAATTCTTCGCAATGGAGTATTTAATAATTACCTTCTCGAACTTCCTAGCATTTTTAAACTTCAAACTTATAACCCAAGCTGGAATGTTCCATGCTAAATCTTAATTAAGGTTTTTGCATTTACCTCTTAGTACTGTCAAGATCCTTATTTGAACTTGTGTAGTATTGATTAAGTCATCACTCTCAATATATTCATTGTCTTTTTCATATTCAGAAACTTCCTGGGCATCTTTGTGTGCTTTTTCACTTTTAAGGTTTTCAATATAATCATTCATAGTCGCATCTTTAGTTCTTCTCTTGGACTTTCTTCCTTTGTATTTTGATCTAATAGCCTAGAGCTCACATCATCTCTTCAACTATCACATTCTAAATTAGTCAACAAATTACTATCATTGACTGCATTGCAATATAAGCATTTGTCTCCTTTTCATTACACACACCCTTAACTTTAGTTTGCATACTATTACGACTCCCACGGCTACTCCCACTACTCCTCTATTGACTTATTCTAAAAAGAAGAAAGCACATGACAAGGAGTAGGTTATCGATTAAGTCCAGCTTGTTGAGTTGTTAGGTATCCATGTTGAACTAACTCCTAAAGATTTGGTCAAGTTCTACCACCTGGATTAAATGGAGCTCTTCACGTTACTCCCCACTAGCTTTTATCACCTATCTTCTAGGCATTTTCTTGAGTTGTTAGCAAATAATACTCTAACTTAGTTACTTTATATATCCAAAGACTTGCTTTTGATAACGAGCCTAAGATTTCTTAATTGATATTTTACTTGGAGATTGGTCCGCTCAAAAGGACTATTCTATTGATTATATTGTGTTTAAGATTCTTGCGCTCTATAGTCAATAAAAGTGCTTCCCTCATTCTTTCATTTCTATACTACCTTTCCTGTTCCTATCATTTTGTTTAATAAAAGTGCTCTACTTAATCCAGGCTGTAGAACTTGACCAAATCTTCAGGAGTTAGTTCAACGTGGATACCCATCAGCTCAGTAAGTTGGACTTAATCGACAACCTGCTCCTTGTTATGTGCTTTCTTCTTCTTTCTAAAATAAGTCAGTAGAGGAGTAATGGGAGTAGCGGTGGGAGTCGTAACATATACCCTCAACTTCAATATGTATGCCCTCAACTTCAGTATTTGCGCCCTTAAATTAAGTATGAGAACCTTCTACTTTAGTATATTTTTGGTTAGAGGATTTTCTCATGAAACTGTAACAACTAACTATGTTTTCGTTATGGCCTTGTAGTTTCTCCAACAACTAAATATCCTTTCTAGGTTAATCCTTTTTTTTAATGAATAAATTTTCCCTTTTAATTTATTTTCTTTATGCAATGAGGTTATAACGTAACTTGTGATTTTTAAGTACTTCCGGTGAAATCAATAGCTAAATGTCTATGTCTAATTCAGTTCCCTATATTGACGTGGGGAATGCAAAGAGTGTTGGAGTACTTCAAGCTCCTATTGCAACCCTCCTATGTCTCTTTCTCTCCCTCTCTCATTTTTATTAGGTACAAATGAATGCAAGTAGTTACTGACAGAAACTTTTGGTTTCAGCTGAGAATTAATGACACTTAATTGCTACTATTATAGTCATCCCATGATTAGTATTAGTATAGTTACTGGATAAAATAAAATAACTAGACTACTATTGCAGCAATGGTGAGTTTAGGTCGATCCCACAGGGAGTGTTCAGTTAGCTTATGAAATGAAATAAATCGGTGTTTAAGAAAAAAGGGGCTTTTGGATTTAATAAGGAAATGAAATATAATAAACCTAATAAAAAAATTAAAGAAAATATACGAAAAATAAAAAAATTGGGGAATTCAGTAGGGATTCGATTCTTTGGTTCGATCTTGGCCTAGACCCTAATTAAGTACAATTCATTGATTTGTTGTTCTTTTATCTTTCTCAGCAATTATCGGTTTTAGATTAACAACAAACTCTATTAATCTCAATTTTTCCTTAGATCTAAGTTAATCACAAAGTGCTTGTTAATTAACCCTAGCTATCGGGAAACTTAGAATAAGCTTTCTAATTTTATCCGGACAACCACATTATGAATCAGAAAAATAGACCAATCTAGGCAATAATCACACAAGCTAAAATTATTTAACCTATGTTATGATATCTCTAATGATTCGGAACCATTAGGTGCTACACATGAATCAGAAATACAATGATTACATATTGCATTCGATTTTAGCAATGGGTTTTCATGAAAAACAATTCAATAAAGCATTAAAATCATCATCATTCAATACCCAATCCAATAAACACAAGATAACATAATCAATTCCTAATGAGAGAAAGAAACAACAAAAGTGAGAGAAAGAAACACAAAAACGATAAAAAATTACTTAACCCGAGCCTTCAGTGTCGATGTCGCCTCCGAACCGGCGTAGGGACATTAGCTTTCCATTGGTCTCACAGAAAAGTACTTCAACCCTATAAAAATCATCCTCATTCGAAAACCCCTTTGGTCGTACGCTATTGCCGCAAGCTTCCCTACTCTCTACTATTCATTAAAGTGACAAATAAATATGGTGGTTTTTGGTCTACCGTCACTATTCACTCACTTCTATTCTCTCAATTTGTTTCTGCCGCTACTCTTCTTCTTTTCTTTAAAGCCGCTCCAGCTATGCGACTCTCTCTTCACGCCACCCACTATAGCTATGATGGGACGAATAAAGTTTAAGGGTTTTTTCGTCCCAGCTCACTATCCATGCAGACGTCGTCTACATAAAACCCAGACTGCGTATTGATGTTCCTGCTGTCGTTTTGCTCCTTTAACTTTTGTCAAATGCTTATTTTCTTTTTTTTCTTCTTGTCTTTTAATTTTCTTCTTCTTGCTCTATGAAGACAAATGAAAATTAATCTTCAGAAAATGGCCCAAATGTAGTGCCTTTAACTCACTTTAATTTATTTTCTTTCAAATTGTACCTAAAATCATATATGAATTAAAGTAAGAATCTTAAGCATTTTCGTATATTAATCGCTAAGTGTAAATAATTAAATGTATCAACAATTAGACACATATCACTTTGCAAAGTGGGTTTCAATTTGATAATGTTGTCGATGGTATTGGTGGTAGTGAAAAGAATTTCAATGAAGTTGGTGATCATTCGAAGGATACTGGAAAAGCATAAGGAAGTTCACATTGTGGAAATAATGATTATGATGACAGTGATGATGAAATTCAATCATTAGTTCCTAGTGATGATGAAGCATCGTTACCAAAAAAAATACATTAATTTTAATCCAAAAGTTGAAATCACAAATTTTAAGTTTAAAATTGGAATGAAGTTCAAGGATGAGAATCAGTTGAGGGAAGCTATAAGGAAGTATGCAATTACAAATGGGTTTAATATTTGAATAGCAAGATCTGGTGCACGAATGGAAGCATTTTATGATGCACATTGTCCTTTTCTGGTGTATGCTAGCTGGATAGAAAATGGGAAAACATTTATTGTGAAGAGAGTCGAAAACACTCATACTTGCAGTAAAGTGCAGAGAAATAAGCAAGCTAGCCATAAATGCGTTGCAAAGAAGTTCATAAGCAAGTTTATGAGGAACCTGAATTGACCTATTAGTGAAATGGTGGATGATCTTCAATCAAAATATGCATTAAAGGTCACTAAAATTCAATGTTATAGGGCTAAGTGGGAAGCAATTACTATGCTTCAAGGATCAATGGAAGGTCATTATGCGAAGTTATGGTTTTAATGACATGAGTTAAGATGAGCTAACAAAGATGGAAAGGTTATTATTGATGTGATTTTGATGAACATACCGAGAAACCAATGCTCAAAAGATTTTATATGGGTTTTAGTGCTTTGAAGTATGGTTTTCTTGGTGGATGTAAAAAGATTATTGGGTTAGATGAATGTTTTGTGAAGACTTTCCTTGGGAGTTGGTTTTTGAGCATTCTTGCTAAAGATCTCGACATAAGTGGAAATTCATGGGCTTTTGTAAGAGATCAGCAGAAGGTAAACTTTAAATATCCATATATCTGAAGTTCATTTCTTTATATGATTAACACTTTATTAATTTATGTAACCATTTTTTACAGGGTTTACTGGAAGTATTAAAGAATTTGGGCAAGCAGAAAATGACAACTTTTCACCTGAATATATGGTGATTTTTAGTAACTCCCATTTTTTCTTCATCTAACCTCCTTTCCCTTCCTCTACTAAATATACTCCATAATTGACCAACTGATAAGTTCGCCACTAATTTTATAAGATGTTATGTACACATACAAGTCAATTCTCGTTTTCAATAACAAACAAATCACCTTTTCTTTTTCTTATTTGAACTTGGCTAATGACTGCCACTATTCAATTTGTTAGTTCATTTAGATTATGGATGAAGAAAAAAGTGAGAGACAAAGAGGACACATAAATTAAGGGAAAACTTTTTAAGGAAGCACAATGTGATTTGGAAACAAAAGATCTTGAGATCATTACATAAATGAACGAATACCAAATTCCAATTTAAACCCTAGTACAACAACATTTCATTTCATAAATATTCAATAAAAAAGCGAATCAAGAAAAAAGAATAATAGAGAGCGAGAGGGCGAACCCTACCCTAATCAGCGCCACAAGAAGTCCAGCAATAGAAGTCACAATTTCAAAAATTTTTAGTTTTGACCCAATGATGAAATCACTTTCTTATGAAGCACCCACGCACGAAATAACAAAGAACGTTTGTTGGTTTGATGGAGTAATTAACTTTGCTATAAAAGAAGCATCCTCGCACGAAATCACTCTCTTATGAATGTTGGGGAATTTTACGTTACAGATTAGGGATTTTAGTTAGGGATTTTAAAGATGATCGACAGAAAAGAGACAGAGATCTGGGTTTAGTTGAAATGACATCGTTTTACTATCATCAAAAAACGACGTCGTTTCGCTAATCAGAAAAGCTTCCCCTAATGATGCTGACATGTTTGATTAGTGAGGGTCGTTGATACGTGGCAGTGTCATGTCAGCAAAGATAATGGTGAGACTAATGACAGGCTAGAATTGAAAAAAATTAAAAGTTTGAGCATTTTATTACTACTTTAAAGTTTAGGATATAATTAAAAAATTAAGGAAAGTTTAGGTTTTTTTGTAGTTAACCCAAAAGGATTTTAGAGTCCAGGTCAGTTACCTGTGTGACTAGTATGGACTCCTAACTTGAAGAAATTTAGGATTTCGTTGGATTTTAAATTTTGGTAAAAACTTTAAGGATTAAAATATATTTTTAACCTAAATGTTTAAATTCAAACCCAAAACAACCTAAAAGCTCTAACTTTTAATTAAAAGAGTTTAAAGTTAAAGGTGAATTAGTGTCACCTTTTATCCATATATTTTCATCAAAGTTTGAGTCAATTAATATAGTTCCTAATTTAACCAAGAAAACCCAATACTTTCTAATCTTTCTTACAAGTTCTTATAGTATGGTGCTTTCTAAATTAATCAAACTAAATTCTCAACCATCATTTATTTTCATTTTGTTATCAGTCTAATTCTGCCTAACAATTTAGCTTCATTTCCTAATTTTAGCTCTCTACATCTTTATTGCTAATACACTTTTAGTATTAGATATTATTACTAAGTGAACTAACACTTAATTGGGTCACAAAAATATGACATATTAAAAGTTGTTAGAATAAATGAAAAAAATTTATATTAGATGAAAATAATAAATTTTTATAAAATATTGTCCCACCTTTAACAATAGCAATATCATTATATTTCATAGGATATCCTTCCCACCTAAAGAAAAGGAATATATAATTATTATCAAATATAACTGCTTACACCGAAAAATAGATTCGGCCCATTTTTTCTGTTTTGGACCCGAAACCCGAAACCCGAAGCCCAAAGAGAGCCCATGGTTTGAAGTCCACAAGAAATCCACTGATCCTGACCCATCAAAAATCCAGTGTCTAGCAAAGAGGAAAGCAGTAGAATTTGAGTTGGAGTAGGAGTCTTGAAGTCCAGGATAATGAGGAGATAAGGATAAAGCTTTATCCAAATCTTATCTCTATATGGCAGGATAAAGTTTTATTGGATTACAAGTTTGATCAAGGTTGGACCCATCATGTTTGGCTATAAATAGAAGTTTTGAAGTAGAAAGAAGGCTCTCCAACATCTCACATATCAAAGCCTGGCATCCCAGCAAACCTATTAGCTTATTTCTATTTTCGGCAATCCTCTATTTTTTCCTTAACTATAGTTTTTCCTTTTTAATTGTCATTAGTAATTTGCAATTTCTTCATTATTGTGTTTTGCTGAACTGTTTATCGATAAAGCAAAGTTTTTTCTGTTTGATTTTTGTCCCTTTCTAGCATACACAATCGTTTGATTTCAGTCTTAGATTACGAGTCGCAATATCCTTTTTCCTTATTTCCTAGTTTAGAATCACTTTAAATTCTTGGCATGCTCGCAAACACATTCACACCGAAACAAAGGGCTACGTGTTAACCTTTAATCAAAATAAAGGCAAACGTATTTTTGGCACGCTCGGTAGGACCACGCAATGACGAAAACACGATCTAGTAAGAGTACTGAAATTTCCATCAGTGGAGGTGATGATATGGAAAACGTTGCAACAGCAAAGCAGGAAGACCAACCTCAATCCGTTGAGTTAAGTCAAGCAAGCAACATTGAGATCCTTTTAATAAAGGTTCTGGAGGCTATAGAGAAATCGATAGCTAAAACGGACACTCTCTTGAACACTTTGGGGAGTAACCAAATTTTGGCCGCGATCAGTGGATCTGCCATGCTGGAGAAAGACAAAAGCATAAGCTGAGGATGGTCAAGCAAGACACTACATCAAACTAAATCGTAGGCCAGCAAGCTACCAGTGGCTGCAAAAAATCAGTCAGTGGTACCTACAACCACTCCAACCGAAAGGGAGGAGTCAACAGCTAAGGCTGCTAAGTTAGGAGAAACTTCTCCTGTGAAGGAGCTCAGGGGGCAATCCACCAAGATTAACAGCCCTAACAAGGAGAAACAACCGGTGTCCACCTATGAGCCACCAGAAAAAAGGGACAAGACACCGAAAGCTATTTTGGCTCTAGTGTCCATCAACAACAAGATTCCTGTTCAGTTCCATAGCTATACTGGACCAGTGACTCAACCTCACCTTTATGAAGAGGGAATGAGCTCAGGGGGCAATAGGAGTCTAGTGACCAACCATATGCAGGCCTTCACAAGGGGTATGGGTTACCAGGCAGTTCAGCGGCTGGTGACCATGAACTGCCTGGTGACCATAGGCCAGGCGATGTATGAGCAAAACACTCAGGTGATAGATCACGTCACCAGGGATACGCTGCGTGAGATTGCCCAAGAGTTATATGGGCCCGGGTTCAATCAAATTATTTGACCTGAATTTAGGAAGCCTTATCCTGAATTCATTGACAGGGAAGTCATTCCCAGGG
Organism: Erythroxylum flavicans; assembly: GCA_027576715.1. Taxonomy (NCBI): domain Eukaryota; kingdom Viridiplantae; phylum Streptophyta; class Magnoliopsida; order Malpighiales; family Erythroxylaceae; genus Erythroxylum; species Erythroxylum flavicans. The sequence goes on from JANZXP010000002.1 coordinate 15,643,956, forward strand.
GTGTAAAATTTTTAGATTTTACATTGTTTTCTGGAGAAGAGGGACAATCCACCATCAAGCACATAGCAAGATTCACCACTCAATGCTCGGAATTTTCTAGCTACGAAAACTACCAGTATATGCTCTTAAGTTGTTCCCAAATTCGATAACTGGAGCTGCTTTCTTTTGGTACGTGTCATTGTCAAGAGACTTCATGTTTGGTTGGGCAGACATGACAAGACTTTTTCACGCTCAGTTTTACAGAAGTGAGTCCAAAGTGAGTATCGCGGATTTGTCGAGGCTTACTCAACGTTTTCGAGAAAAGGCAGATGATTATATTGCCAGGTTCAAGAGAATGAGAAACAAGTGTAGGATCAATATTCCGGAGACTGAGTTCGTGAAGATGGCGCAAAAAGGTTTGAACCCGGAGCTGAGGAAGAAATTTCAAGGCATGCATTTTAGAGACTTTTTCGAGTTGGCTATGAAGGTGACAGAATATGAGGAGCTGCTTAAAGAAGACAATAAGCTAAAAAAGCAGACTATGGGGACTTATTTCAAGGAAGTCCATAACGCTGAAGTGGAAGTTGTTATAGCTGCCGTATCTAATATTGAAAGTATAGTGTGCCCACACCTGGCAAAGATGCCTCCTGGAATGCAACAAAATGGAGACAAGAGGGGGAACAAGTGCACATTCGATGTAAGTAGAATATCTGAAATTTTTGATTACCTAATGAAAATCGATTTTATTTCTTTGCCAAAAGATCACATTTTCCCTACCAAGGAGGAGATGAAGGCCAAAGACTATTGCAAATATCATAACGCGTGGACTCATTCCACCATCATGTGCTGGGCCTTCAAGAACGTGATTCAGGATCGCATCAACAGGAAAATTTTCAAGTTCCCAGAAGAGGCAATGCTCATTGACAAAAATCTATTCCCGGTGGGGTCAGTGAACGTAGCAAGTGACGACATGAGGAATTGGCTCAACCAAAAAAGGAGGCTGGAGCATACGAATCAAGTGTGGAGGCCGAAAGGGTGGAACATGTGGAAAAGGAAAGACGATCTGACAACTACCTTTAAAAGTCAGGAGAGAGTCAGTGCATTGGAAAGGATCGGTAACAGGGTCACCAGAAATAACAGTGAAGCCAGTGCCCAGGTAGTCATCAGCCCTAGTGGTCACCCGAAATTTTTCAAGCCACCGATGCCCAAAAAAGCTAGAGAGTGGGTTCGGGTGAAAAGCAAAAGGAGAGATAAAAAGGAAATACTTACTGTTGCTCAGAAAAATGTAAAAACGAGAAAAAGAAGGTGGCAGCACAAGAAGTTGGTTGAGAGACTGCTCTAGGAAAAAGAAGAACTAGAAATAAAACTTCAAATTCAAACCCAGGCTCACTTGGTGGAGAAACAAAAGATGCTTGATAAAGGGAAGAAGTTGGC
>JANZXP010000002.1:15649997-15660847 GCA_027576715.1 Erythroxylum flavicans
TGTAAATCACATTACATAAACAATATACATGCATATTTAAAAGAATACCTCATAATATATTATTAATAAGTCAGAATATCAGTACAAAAGTCACATATGACTATTGGCCTAGGGCACACTACTAACAATTATTTCATTAAATAATAATAGACATTGGTGTATTTTTTATTTCAATAAAATATTTTATTTTTACTTATTATTATAAGTTTTATTTCTTATTTATTATGTACCGATTTTATAGCGGTTCACTACCGGTTGAACCTTTAAACCTTAAATCTTTTCTTCAACCGATTCGATGTCCGGTCTAGTTTTAAAACATTGGTCATGACACCTGGTGGTGGGTGACCAATAATTTATATTAGTAAATGAAAATGGTTAGGATGTCAGACCTACTTTTCAATTTTAGATAGAATGGGTCTTACTTTCTCCATACCTGACCAACACTTTTTACCATAGTGAGAAATTCATATTCATTTAAAAATATTAAATACTAGTGTTGATTCATCCAACGTTTTGCACTTTGACACTAAATGTCACCATTAATGCAATTTCCTATTATGTTAACAAAATGTAAAATGGTGCAATATCTATTAGCTATGCAACTATTGTAAAATTGTGATTACAAGTGGTATAATTAGGAATGAAAATTTTATTTTGACTTCAAATTAATGGTTACGTTTAGCTTAATTGGACTTTGAGGTGGGATCAAATTTAAGGAGTTGATTCCGACCAAGCAATACTCGAACATCCTCTCTAAAATAAATTATTAATAATGTGGGTTGGTTGAGTCAAACTAAAATTGCTATGCTTATGAAACTAATACTAACTGTTATAAGCTAACTTTTTACCCATTTTGTATTGGTAATAAGAAAATAAATCATAACACAATTCTTTAATGATATGAACATGTATTGAAATTCTATCACCATACAACTTCCGGAAATACACCCAAATGTAGCAAGCTTATATCTCAAATTCAAAACAATAATAATTATCGTATTATTAGCAATTATACTACAATAAGTGTTTAATTTTCTCATCATCTATTTAACATTGTTTGAATCTCCTCACAAGTAATGTTAACTTGATCTCATATATGTTAAAAAAATATGAGTAGTGGGATATTTTTTACAAAAAAAATAGCTTAGTAATGAAGTTGAACATCTCTGATTTCTGACAAGTTTCTTTTTCCAACTTTGATTGCAAATATGTAGGCAAATAAGTGTACTAAATCATGTTTTAATAACTTAATAAACATTTCCATATAATTAATGGAGACATCAAGCATTTTAAATGTAAATTCCATCTTGTTATAGAATTCATACATAACTTCTTAGTGTAATGAATGTTAAAATTTCTTGTTATTTTCTTAAAATTTTCAACTCATATCGATGTTTCCCTCTAACACACTTACTGTTTTGAATCATTTCTATCTTTTTACTAGTCATAGTCCATCCTTCATAATTAACTTCATTGAGACATTTTTTGTACTAATTTTATACTCTAAGTTGAAACCATTATAAAGATACCTCTTAACTTCTTTAGTAGCCTCTTTACTAAATACCTTATTAAATATGTCATCAAAATTAAATGAAATATAATCATCAATGTCACTAAATGCTTTTTTGTCACCTTTACATGTTGGATCTTCTAAACTACTTTTATTTGAATCATTTGAGGCTGCTTGAGCCTCATTAAGAGCACAAGTACGTTGTTCTCCCATTCCAACAACATAATCAAACTGTTCTCCTAATTAAACTGTTCTCCCTTTCTTGCAACACATTCAGATTGTTCCTTGCCTCTATTAACATTGTTAGGTTGTTCACCCTCTCCACAAGTAGATTGTCTCCCTCTTCAGTAGCACAATCAACTTGGTCACCCTTTCTAGCCTTACAAGTAAAATGTTCCCCATAAGCACTATCAATTTGACCTTCCTCACAAAAAGCACCATCTACATAATGACCATCATTATCCACTGCCTTTCCTAAGCATCCTTTTTTATATCTAAACCAAGGATATTTAACATTTTCCATAAATACCTTTGTAAGCTTACAGTCATTCTATTTAACATCATCAACAGAGACATGAGGAAATTAGTCATTGAACTTCAAAACCTCTTCATTAGTCCAAGTCCTTTGCAAAAATGAGTTGTAGTATGGTTCAATGATCTAGCTTAAGCCTAAAGTTATACATTTGTTATAAATCCATCCAGTAATAAAACTCTAAAAAACCCATAAAAAAGTTTGACCCAATCTCAGGAAAACTAAATCATATAATTTTACCCTTGATAAGAAATTAAGAATCTAATTTGTTAAATAATCAAACATCATAAAGAAAAACATCTTTTGATAAATTCAAAGTTTAATAAAGAACAAGGAAAAGAAACACTCGTAACTCTCAACAAACAAAGATGTCAAAACTTCCAAAAACTGAATAGAAACACTCCTTAAATACAAAATAAATGAGGATTTTGGTAATGAACACAACCTCAGAAATGCCCATTTTGGAGATCGTGTCTTTCGACTTATTTTTCTAAAAAGTTATAACGGTTGGTATATAATCATATTAGAGGTTGTGTAACTTAGTGTAACTTCACTTTTATATAGACATAATGGCATAGGCTAAACATGACCGTGTGTTAAGTTGTATTCTTCAACACTTAATTTTTGAGAGTTATATGAGCATTGACACGACTTTTGTCTAAGATTGTATTCACTTCCAAATCTTCTCTAATTTTAGATTGGATCAAGTTAACGAATGATTAATATTGGTATAAGTCCAATAAGCCTCCTAAAATAGTTCTCAAAGTGCCATTCAAAGTTTAATCAACATATATGTCTTAAATTAATCCATCTAAAGCCTGACCAACCCTTTCACACCTAACTCTTTTAACTGTTTCGCTAGGCAGAAGTAATAGATCTTTTGAAGTTGTTAGTCACGTTCACTTTATTTCACCTTTTTTATTGCACATACTATAGGTGAATTTGCAAGTACCATCTTATTAAAATTGAAACTCAATTTTGGGGATTGTTATTACATGAAAATAAATTTAATTAACACAATATTTTCAATAGAATATACGTTTCACTAAAAGCTTAAAATAAAAAACTAGCTATATTACATATATGCAAGTAAATTTTACTCCTACAGCAAAATAGAGATTTCATAGCCACGTTAACTTTTTCAACAAGTAATTAGACTACAACTTACCTTATGAGATAAAATATATTAAGGAAATTCTAGACTACAACTCACGTTATGAGGATAAATGTATCATTTAACTAGTGTTTATCATGTTCTGACTTCTCGATTAGTGGAAATCTGTCATTTCTTCCCATGTTTAAAAACTATTATCTCTTTTAAATGGTCTCATATCTCCCTAACTGTTGTTTTAGAAAGCACACGACCTTAAGTATATCGATTAATGAAATACTCAAAAGAAAACCCTAATAACTATATATGATGCCCCTTTTTTAAAAAAATTAACATAAAATTATTAAAATTTCTTGCTAATAAAATATAAGCTAGGCAAAATCATGTTGCAAGCTACTTTGCTTTACATAAAACTAAAGATCTATAATTTTTTATTAGTTTTTGAACTCTAAATTTTGAAGATTCCATTCTCATAACCTCCCCCAAACATTGAGTAACCCACTAACCTTAAACTCAAAACATCAACCCGCCGTGGAAATGGATCTCGTTAGTCCTCACCAATTCAAGGACATGCAAAATTTTTAGAGAAAACTATGCCAAATTTTTTGGATTAACAAATTGAGATTTTATTTATTGTCGGATATGTATATTTGTGGTCTAAGCCAGGTTAATGAGATGAGTAGGTCCATATGTCCTTTTGCCATGTGAGCTTTTCTAATAAGTTTTTAACGAAAATAAAAAGATAAGAGATTAATAAAAGTTATAAACTACAAAATTATTTTTGAAAATTTTTAAAATTATAAACCTTTTAAAAGTACCTAAGCCCTAAGATATTCCCCTGTAGTTTACTCTTGATTTAAAAATAAAATATTATTTTGAATTATTGTCCTACTCATATTCTTATAAAGTAACTAAGTTGAATTATATTGAAAGAATATATATATATATATATAGAAAATAATGGAAAATTCTGTAATTAAATTTGAACCACATGGTTTTTTTAAGAACAATTACCATAAGATTTATGGTATAACTTAAAATTAAGTTTCAAATGTAATTCGAGGAGTCAATATCTATAACATGTTGATGTCATTGTCAATCTAAAGTGTCTTATGAATGCTCATGTCAACTGTGAATAGGGGACAAATTATATGTGAAGGAAGATTATATCTAGTTTCAATTCTAACAATGTTTTGTTAAATTTTATCCACATATTTATATAAAATTCACATTAATATAGGGTTAAACACTCTAACAGAAACAGGTTGCTCGAACTCATATGAGGAGGACCCTTTTGAAAGAACTAAGACAGATGGCAGGCATCAGAATTGCCCTTTTTATCTCACTGGGAAAGGAATAGAATTCTAGACAATAACAAGCCATCTTTGATTCGCCAAGATTTTGTAAACTAATTGACTTGGTCGATACGTCAGAAAGGCAAAAAGTTGGTCCAACGGATTATAAAAAGGCTGCTGCTTTTCCTTCAACACCAATTTGCCTGTATAATTTTATTGGCATATCCCTCCACTCTTTAAGCCTTCTAAGTAGTGTGACTTGATGACCAAGTTCCCTTTGAGGAAATTTATATAGAGATATGCAACATTCTTGACGAAGTAAAACAACGTTAATGATCTTACGTTACTTGTACGAATCAGCCAATTTTCAGAATGATTTTAGTTTTAGGTATGCAATAGAAGTTTAAGCATAGAAGTGAAATTTGTTTTAGTATTGCTAATCATTAATAAAAGATTAATTAATCTACAATTATATGTTTCAGAATGCATAGATAATAGGCATTCTTTCTGTTTGCTTGTAGGCTATAAGTACCTTTATATATAGCTTATCTTAAAAACATGCACGTTAAATGGACTGACAAAAGGATGATTAGTAATTTTCTTTCTCACTCAACAACGGCTACTGGCACTAGTTACATGTAGCTAAACGTATAAAACTTGTGCCTTTTATCAGTTACATGTAGCTAAGTCCACATAATGAACGTTTCTGTTTATAAATAAGCATATTTATTTAGATTGCTTGGCCAACATTTTACTGGTGGCAATAGTCCACTATCAACAATATCTTCTTTTGACATTATTTTTTCAGCAAGAAGACAAGTTAATTGGGTGTCAATAAAGTAGCAGGGTCTGATGACATCGGGCCAGTACTCCAACTCCAATTCCACTAAAGGGGAATGGAAGGGCATCAGAAAGAGACAAATCATATGAAACAATCACATACCGAAGACTTTTCATTATCTCTCCTGAAAAAACTCGTGGAATACCAAAAAGGAAGAGCAGGAGTGGCAATGCCTGGACATTTTCGTCTTTTTAACAAATTCCCTGATTGCTAGTCCCACCCTGGGTGCCAGGTTGGCCACTAGACTCTGAGTCTCGTTGTGTGAAGTGAGAACCAGGACTGGTCCACTCACTGCCTGCCCTTTGAAAAAGCTTGTACTTGCTCTTCGGTATTTTCGTTCTTTTCTCTTTTTGTACCTTACTTGAATAGCGAAGGACGCTGAATTTCTTAACCGACATGTATCTATCAGAATCACCTTTTTGTTTTCCCACTAGTAAAATTTAAACATGTAAAATTAACATAACGAATAAACCCAATTATAAATCAGATGTTTTTGGCATGTCAATACTCAGTTTTTATAAATTCATAATTTTAAAAATATTCTTAAATTTCAAAGTTTTTTTTGAACTATTATTTATCTTTTTTACAAGAGGTTCTTTTTTCACAAGACAATTTTTTTATCAAAAAGGTTTTCAATATTTTCATTTTGTATGGAACTAATATTTATATTTTATTTTTATAATTAATTGAACATTCAAATTTATAAAATTTAAATAGAAATAATAAGTGCAAAAATAACTATTTTTTAGGTTTTTTAATTCAATGACTAATATTTTAAAAATTTTTAATTTAGTGATTAATATTTCGACCAACCTAGGTTAAAATATTGTCTCTATTAATTGTTTATTGATATATTTAAGAAATAAATACTTATATGATATTTGATAAATACACCACATTAGTTAAAAATCAGCAGAAATAATGTTTGACTTAATGATGTATAAGCTTTGATAAGTTAATCATCGAATTAAAACTTTCAAAAAGTCAAGCATTTAAGCAAAAAATATTTCAAAAAGTTAAGTACTTTTAAAATTATTGTTTCAATTTAAATATGAGGATTAAAGTATGTTTCTTAACTAATTACAATGAGAATTTTGTTAAGAATTTATTTTCCAGATAAGAGAGAGAAAATTTATCTAACTCTTTTAGCATTTTTTTAATTGAAAGAGATATATGTGACAAAATTATATAAGATATGATGTTTAAAGATTAAGAAAAAAGATCATAAGTTAACAAGAGTAATGATTATAAAAGAACTAGAATCTTTTAATTTGTGAAAAATAAAATCAAATCCATAATAGATTTTAGGTCATATTTGATGATCATGTAATTTCAAACAACCAATTTTAGCATATAGTATTAGCATCAAAGCGTAGTGATTAATATGCATCCTAATTATGATATTATTTATTATATTTGAAATTCAAATTTTAATTTTGATTAATTTCATGATAGATTTGATTCTTCAGGAAAGAAAATTGTTTAGTTATCTTTAAAATATTAAGAAAATAATTTGATAATTAATTAAATTATATTGGAATTATAAATCTTTAAAAAAGTGCGTATGACTATTGTTTTAGCTAACCAAACTTATTAAAAATTAAAAAAGTCAAATAGGGACGTACTTAGATCATAATTATATATGGTATCCAAACATATTTTGTATTCCTTTTAGAAATTTGTCCAAGGAAGAATCACAAGGCTTTGAAAAAAAATCTTGAGTTTATGGACAACCAAAATTCAATATTAGGTTAAAACCATTAGATGGGTTTTTATTTTTGCTTATAAAACTCTTAAAATGTCTTAATCACGGGCTTTTTAATGTGTTTTAGAAATCTACAAAGAAGAATATGTTTATTATCAATGGAGAACTAAAATAGAATGTCACTAAATTAACTGTTTAATAAGTTCAACATGAAGAATGAATCATAATTGTCTTTCTTATATTTGGTTAGTTTCAATGGACAACCAAAATTGAATGCTAGGTCAAACATGTAAATCATTAAATGTTCTTTTGATTTTGAAAAATTAGAATACACTAAAAGAAAATTTGAGCATAAGGGTATATTTTTGTTTTTCCAAATGCTCATAAAAAATCTTATCTCTTTTAATCAATCAATTTATTTAACGATAGAGATCTATGGCTAACAGATTGTTATGTTTAATGATGACAAGTAGCTCAACTCATCTTGGGGGACACTTTGGGTGGTCAATAATAAGTGTTGGATGGAGATGATGGTTGATGGTTGACTAAGTGTCAAATAAGAAATTTTTCTAAATGATAAAGACAACCTTTGTTTAGTAACTAAAATAACCTAGACACAAACTTAGTATAAACCTTCTTTGGCTATACGGATAACTTCTTTCAAGTTTAGAATAAGTCTTATTTGTTTATGAGATTAACTTAATCTAAACTTAGAAAAAGTTGTATTTAACAATAAAAAGGTCCCACATGTCTCTAGCTTTCCCTTCCATTTTTTTTCCTAATTTCCTTTTTTCCCTTTTCTCCCTTAATTTTTCTATCAGTTCAGATTGCTTTTAGAGTGGACCAATTTCTACCTTAAGTAACACAAGCTTCTTTTAAAACTCCCTCTTTAGTTTTCATTTAACAATTTGCCCACCCATACTCTCACTAGACCTCAATTCTGACTCTACCTTCCCTGCCCTTCTTAGCCATAATCTGAACCTAATCCCTAAGACGCTAGTATCTTTTATAGTAGGTGACAAACAGAAGATAAAGCAAACTTGGAGAAAGATGGTAGGAGATCATCCTGAATTATTTAGAAGGCTTCATTTTGTATCCCTATTAGGTAGTGGAGCACTGATTTCCTTGCCACCTGATGTGCTAAAGAAAGGTGCAAAGAAATGGAGCGCAACATTATTCCGATATTTCTTAGAAAAATGATTGGCTTTCACATTGGTCTACCAATGAGAGAGTACAAACTAAGGAAAGCTTGGCCTGGAAAAAACTTTGGTGAGTAAGGATGAGTTCTTCATCTTCAAATTCGTTTAAGAGGAAATGGTGCAAAAATTCATCGATCTTATAACTTGGCATGTGCAAGTTAAGCCTTTGCTAACTAAGAAATGGAAGTTAAGGGATGCTAGATAGGGCAGAGTATTCCATCCTAATATGGGTGAACTTCCATCATATCCCTGTAAAATATTGGCCTTTAAAGGGGCTCGATTATTTATCTAATTTTTTGAGTAACCTAATAACCCTGTATAATAGCATACAAACTTGAAGAGAATTAGTTTTGTGAGGGTGTGTATGGAAGTTGAACTAAATAAAAATCTACCTAACTCCTTTTAAATCGTAAGGTTTGATAGGAAATTTGTCTTAGTTAAGGACTCGGTGAGGATGTCTTATCTTTGGAAACCCTTCTAGAAGGGATTAGTGAAAGTATGAAGGCCCAGGGAACAAGTATCTCAAGATACCACAGATACTGAATATGCGAATATAGAAGTAACTGATAATCCTCAAGTTATAGAAACAACTGACACCTTGACTATAGGAGTGACTAAGCAAATTGGGGATCAACTCAAACAAAGAGCATAAAAGAATTCTAATAATCTCCTAAAGTAAAGGAACATGTAGGCACCCCCTTAATAGTGAATAAGAAGATGCAAGCAATATAAACACCCCCTACTAACCTATGTAAAAGGAAAGATCTAATGGTAAATATTAAGAAGGATAAGCTCCAAAGTAAGTAAGCTCCTCTAATGTAATTAAAAGTAGTTAAACTCTAGTTAGGAGTTTGCTTGACCCTACTTATATTAATCAAAAGACTAGAATAAGGAAAGCCAAATCCAAACAACGTTAATATATTACTAATATAAAATGTGAGGGGCTTCAATCAACCGAATAAATAGCTAACTTTTAAGGGCTTTCTTAGCTTTAAGAATTCTTGTTTTATTGACCTAATTAACCAAATTAAAAGATGAACAATTTCAAAGGTGGCTTAGATTTTTGAAACATAGGTAGACTACTCTTAGTAACCATTCAGCTCACCCTAGTTGTAAAGTAATAATTTCTTTTGATCCCTCTTTTTTTCAACTATCCAACTGATACTTCTCAGATGAATTTATTCACTGTGAATTAACACTGAAAATCTCTAACTTACCTTTGACAATTATTATGGTATATACTGACAATTGGGAATTTCAAAGAGTTGGTTTATGACTTGACTTAGGGAGAATTGAATCCAACACTACTTCCCCCTAGATATTAGTTGTATATTACAATTGTATTCTATCTCCCTTTGAATTGCAAAGCAATATGACGTGTCTACACTCAATATTCCATAAATTACCTAATCTGAAATTAAACTTAGGCCTGGTGGATATTAGATATTTTGGTTCTCTATTCACTTAGAGTAATTGCTAAAGTGGGGATAGACTTATTCAAAGGAAGCTTAATAGATGCTTAATTAATAACTCATGGCTTAATAGATTTCCTAACAGTTATGCTACATTTGGTAATACATTTTTTTTCTTTTATCATACACCTATATTAACTGAGCTCAATCATCTGGTGGTAAAGAGGAAGTCCCCTTTTGATTTCTTCAACTTCCTTCTCCATCATCCTTAGTCAAGGCATATAGTTGCTAAAACAGTAAGCTTTAAGTGTTCCTGCTCACGAGCTTACAAGTGTGTGCAAAAACTAAAGGTAATTAAGGCTGAATGCATCCTTTTGTTGAAAGATAATGTTGATCCAATATTACAAGATAAGAGAATGGCTTTTTTGATGCCCTAATAAGGCTCAAAAGGCATCAAAAGGATCAAGAGGATAATTATTTCTTAAAGTAGCTGAACTGAAGAAATACTTCTCCACCTTAAAGTCCTATAACTCCAAACTAAGGCAAAAGTTTGTGATACAATGGTTACAGGAGAGGGATAGGAACTTTAGATACTTTTAAAATGTGATCCAAGGTAGAAGGATCAAGGGGAGAATTATTTCAATTAAGGATTCAAATGGGAATCTAATAATTTAACAACACAAGTTAAAGGAACTACTAATGAATCACTGCAAAAATTTCTTAGGAAAGAGTAGAGATATAACTAAACTTCTTAAGGATCTGGTGAGCAATCTTTAAGGCTCCTTATTACCTCTTTATACTCTACATTGATCAATGATGAAATCAAATTAGTCTTATTCTCCTTTCATCCTAACCAAGCTCCTAGGTCTAATGGTTTTAGTGAAAGGTTTTTTCAAGCAATACAAGAACAAAATGGTCCAATGATTGTTGATGTTATCTTAGAGTTCTTTAGTAATGGCAAGTTACTCACTAAATTGAATAAAACATATATCGTTGGTCCCCAAATTTTCCAATCCTTATAGTCTTAAAGGTTTATTGCATGTTGAATATAATCTATAGATTATTAGAAAGCTACTAGTAAATAGAATGAAGAAGACACTTCCTGATTTTGTAAATCCTTGTTAAGATGTATATATGAGTGGAAGAAGTATATGGTACAATATCATACCTACACAATTGCTTTTTTTAGGATATAACTCCAAGAAGCACGTCAACAGTCATGCATTGCAAATTGATTTTAACAAA
>JANZXP010000002.1:15660947-15680436 GCA_027576715.1 Erythroxylum flavicans
ATGAGATGTGGTAATTTACCACACCTGGACCCGTTTCTCTGGTCCGACCCGTTCTCTGGAAACGGGATGTTACAATATGAGTGGAAGAAGTATATGGTACAATATCATACTTACACAATTTCTTTTTTTAGGATATAACTCCAAGAAGCACGTCAACAGTCATGCATTGCAAATTGATTTTAACAAAGCTTTTGATTTTGATAACTGGGATTTTCTACTAGGCACTCTTTAAGCTATTGGTTATCCTAGCAAGTTTATCAATTAGACCCAATCTTGTATCACCTTAATGCAAAAGGTCTAAAACAAGATTATCTCTTATCTCCTTATCTCTTTGCAATCACTGTAGAGGTATAGTTACCTCCTTAAATATAATAAGATTTCCTTGCTTTAAGTATCATCAAATATGTGGTAAATCGAAAATATCGCAAATATCCTTTATTGATGATATATTAATGCTTTATAGGGTAGATATTGCTTTAATAAACTTGATAAAGATACTTTTAAAATAGTTTTAGATTTGAGTTTTAATTTAGTGAAAATCTCCTTTTTTTTTTTTGCTCTCCCCTAAACTACTATGAGCTTAATTGCTTCCTCTCTAGGGCTAAAATTTCAACAACTTCCTTTTAAATATCTTAGGGTTTCCATCTTTACCAAGAGACTTAGTGTTTCAAATTGTGCTCCTTTGATCTCCTTAGCTGAAAAGAAAGTGGTTCAATACGTTCTTATCTTATGGTGGAAGGCTGCAATTAGCTATATATGTAATCAATAACCTTTATATATACTAGTCTACACAACTTGCTTTACCAAAGAGTACGTGAAAAAATATTGACAAGTTGATCAGGGAGTTTATATGGAGTGGATCGAGTAACAGTAGCAGCAAAACCCAAGTATTAAATATAGCATACTATGCCTCCTAAAATAACATAGAGGACTTAGATTAGTATCAAGTTGCAAAAATGTACACGGTCCTTATGAAAAAAAGGCCATGAAGGATATGTATAGAAAAGAAAACTTATGGGTGAATTGCATCCATATATATCACTTACGAAGAGAGACTATATGGATTATGAAGCCTAAACAAACTCATTCATACACCTTTTAGTAGATCTTGCACATTAGAAATTTTATATAGGCCTAGAGTAAACACAAAATTGGTAATAGGGAGAACAATGACTTTTGGTTTGATAATTAACACTTACTTAGCCCATTATATTGGGGAATATCATGTTCTAAAAGTCATAGTTCCTATTAAGTGTAGTCACTTCTAATGAATGGGTATTGGTGTTAACCATTTAATTCCTAAAGAGGCTTCTATTATATAATTTATAATATGAATATTTGGTTTTTGTCACTACTTCATACAAGAAAATATTGTTGGGAAACCCTAAAAGGAGTACTAACTGTGGAATGGTGTGGGACAGTAACATTGCTTCCTCACACTCCTTTATAGTTTGGCTAGCTTCTTCCCAAAGACTAAGTACCAATGACAAGCTAAAATTCTATATTGACAACGTCACTTGTGTTCTATGTGGGGATGGCTAGAAATCATACAATCATTTTTCTTTAAAATATGTATTCTCCTCAATACCATGAAATATCATGCTTATAATTTTTAACCTTTAATGCCCTCACGAGGAATGGTTCGCCACACCTACCTGAGCCTTAAAAGTTAATATAGGAGTCAATGGTGATAAAAAACTTTTCATTGTAGGTTTTGGATTGCTTATCCGTGACATTTGGACATTTGAAGGGAAAGGAAGGAAAAGATTTTTGGTGATGCAATAATAGAGGTTAATACTAGTCTAAGCAGTATCTACCTCAAGCTTAGATTGGTGGCTTTAGCCCGGGGGATTATAATTGATATGTTTTCATAATTGAGATATAAACTCTCACCATAAAATGTTAAATTTTATGTACCTTAGGTATTTCTAGTTCAGAAGTGAGATGGTGGTTTTATGTAAGTAAATCTACATTCTTTTGAAGTACCTGGAGTTAGTTAATTAAATTTCTTTATTACTTTAAAAAAATGATGAAATAAGGGTTATACTATTCTAAGAATAAACTAAGGGGAGTTGGTTTTAAGAATAAAGCATTTTAAAGGAATAATTCAATATGAAATTAGCAAGGATGTCAATGGGCCAGGCAATTACGGCAAGCTGCAGGCTGGGATGGCTGGCCCGCAGCCTGGCCCACAGACGAGCCGTCAGGCTCGTGGTCGGTCAGTGGCCCGGTGGGCCACGGGCAGGGCGGGCCAACCCTGACCTGTCTACATTTTTTTAATTAAAAAATACAAAACGGCGTCGTTTTGGACACCCATGACCCTCGGGTCAAAAACGGGCCGGGTCGAGCCAGAATTGCCATCCCTAAAAATTAGCCTATAAAATTATAATTCTAATTCAAATATCCTTTTTTAAATTAGAACTTAAAATAATCTTAAACTGTAAATTAATTACATAATTTTATAAATTATTTTCTTAATTAGATTAAGATTAATAATTAGAAATGAGTTCTAATTAAAATAGAATAATAATAATTTTTATTAGTTTAATAGTAAAGTTATTATTATAAGCAAATTACTCAAATTTTATTTAAATATTTTATTATTATGAGTTCACTAATTTAATATGTGATTGTTTGGTTTTCATAAGTATTTAATAAAAACATTATTTATAAATATTTATCTGTAGGAAAATGCATATAATAAATAGGATACCCAGACTTCTGTGTATTGTGGCATAGATGAGATATGTCATCATCATGTTAAAGCAGTTATTTCAGATTTAGTCATTTTATAGAGAAGATATAATAAAATATCTTATCAATATTAAAAACTTAATACAAGAGCTATATTACATATTTTATTTGGCTTTAAAAAATGTTAGATTGAAGTACATGACTTTAATATTGGATAATGCCATAACAAGAAGATGAATTATTAAACATTCTTTGAAATTTGAAATCACGTATTACTAAATCATATAAATGGTCAGTGATGTTGTTTCTATAAGAAAATAGAAGAAGGGAGTTGAATAGGACCTTATGCCCTGTATGCTTCCCTATTGAGATATTTAGAGTTATTACATATCATGCTTAAAGGGCTTTATTATGTGAATTAGTTAACTTTGTTCCATTTATGTTTTGTTATATTTAGCTCATATATACATTGTGCAATCATTTGTTTTATTCTAAGTATGTTATAGTAAACTATATATATTGTGTTCATTGATGTGTTCTCAAGCTCAATATTTGATCATCCTATTAATTGTCATATATATTATGCATGAGATTAAACTTAAGTAATGTAATTGGTTTAATTTTTATATGAATGATGATTAAGAACTTTTGTAATTTTTTGATTTCGTAAGCAATTGAAAATTGATTATCTAATCTATGTGTGCATGGTATGACATTAACATACATAAATGTTATTTTCTTTGTTGATGTAGAAATTCAATGTTTCAAATATGATTGTTGTGTTAAAGAATATTATTGCTTCATCTTAACAAAGGTGAGAAGTTAAATGACATTAATTATAAAATTTGAAGTATGCAAATTCAATATGTGATAAAAGAGCATGAGGCTTTAGAACCATTGAATATAGCCATTCATGTTGTTGAGAAAGTAATATAACCTAACACAAAAGGGACCATAATGCATACGAAGTATTAAAAAAGAAAAAAACTTATTGACTCGTATTACTTTGTTGAGCAGTATGGACAACGATATTATGCACGAGTTCAAAAAATATAAGAATGCGAAGGACATGTGATCCACTCTGGCTACTTATTTTATGGGTACATCAGCGACTAAAGGTTACTCACCATCAAGTTTGACACCTATAAGAAGAAACTTTACAACATAGTGAAAAATCATTTAAGGTATATGCCAAACATGATAAGTAAGTTGCGGGTTGTTGGTAAAGAGTTATTTCATGAAAACCAAGTGTGAGTTATTATTCATCCTCTACTATAGAGTTGGGTGTATATGAAAATGTTTCCAACTTATAATGAGAGCACCATGATGATAGAGGATGATAGGAGACGTCTTATACTAGAAGAACATCCTGAAGCATCTAAGATGTACTTTGAGGTATTTGCAATTGTTTTTAGTTCATGTAGAGCTATGAACAGAAAGTATAAGCATTATAGTCGTCCAAGTATAAAAAAGGTAAGAAAATAACCATAATACTCTTGGCTCCAAGAAGGTCAAGAAACTAATATGGTAAATGAGATTGTCTTTTCAAAAAGAAGAAAAATGAAATAGTAAAGTGTTACAATTGTAGCAATAAGGGTCACTTGCTTGTAATTATTAGAGAGATTAAAAAGGTAAAACCTTGTAATAACGTATGTGTCTTATTCTAATTTCTAACTAAACCACATTCTTTGTGGGTTATAGACTCAAAAGTAACCAACCATATAGTTAAAGTATAGGTATACCATCATAGAATTTCAGAAAATCCCACATGCAACATGATAGATTTATGTATCAAACAACTAAAGGGTTGTTGTACAAGAGACTGGTGCTCGTAAGTTAGATATATGAGTGGTAGACCTTTAATCCTACAAGAACTGTTATTTGTTCAAAGATTTAATATAATCTTCTTTTTATAGTGGGTTTAATTAAACTTGGATTCAATGACAATTTTTCACAATAGTGGAATGAATTTATATCATGAAACCACTTGTTAAGTATATAGGTTTATTAAAATTTATTCCTTATTTACATCATCTAATAATTTAAATAACATTGTAATTTTGTTACATACTAGACTATATCACATTTGTAAGAATCAAATAAGTCAATTAGGTATAAAAGGCCTTTAGGTGAATTGAATCATAAAGCTACCTATTTATAAACATTGTTTAGTTGGTAAAGTAACAAGATATCCATTTGGGAAAGGAATATGAGCTTTTATTCCGTAAAACTTAATTCATTCTAACGTTTGTGATATAGTGAATATGAAGAAAATATGTGGTGTTGTGTATTTCATCATTTTTCTAAATGACTATACTCAATATAATTATTTCTGTTCAATTTCTTATAAATCATAAGCAATAAATTATTTATAAAGTATATGAATTTGGTGGAGAATCAATTAGATAAAAAAATAAAGGCATTAAGAATTGAGAAAGGACAAGAATACTTATTTGATAAGTTTAAGATGATATGCAATGAAAAAGGAACGGAGACTAGCTTTATAGAAAGATGAAATATAATGTTTCTAAAAAAGATTAGGTCTACGTTGGCACAAGAGGATTTACCAATTACCTATTAGGGTGATACATTGCTCATAACCATTCATGTACTTATTCGAATGCCCACAAGATATTACAAACACTTTGTAGGAGTAATAGAAAAATAGAAAACATGATATGATAAGTTTAAGAGTGTGTGTGTGTGTTAACTACATTCATGATCTCTCTCACAAATATAAAAAATTAAGTTCAAGAGGGAAGAAAAGTATCTTTATTAGATATTTTGAATCCTCAGAAAGATATGTGTTCATAGGTAAACAAAGTAACGGAGTAACTAAATTTGAATAACAGAACATTAATTTTTTATAAAATGACTTTCAAATTAAGGTAAAATATGAAAATACCTATTTTTATATGAGACTCTTCATAAAAATGATTTTATTACACAAAATCAAGAAGAGAAACCGTATTAGTGTGGGAGCAATCTAAAAAACAAAAAATTGACTCAAGATCAATTCCCATTGTAACCCAATTATATTTTACCTATTTTATTTGATCCTAGTAGAAGTAATTGAGACATTAATGAAACTATATCTCAAAAATCTCATTTACATAGAATTGATCATAAAATGATTCCTTGACATCATTTTGAAATGGAAGAAGAAATTCATATGATTACCCCACATGAAAAGGATGAACTAGGGCATGTAAATGAAGGTCTTAATGGTCCTACTAAAGAGAATAGATGAAAGTAATGAATTTGATCTCTAATCAAGTATGAGACATAATTGATATCACTAAAAGTCAAAAACTATTAGAAACAAATGGTTTCCGAAAATAAAGTGAAAGGTTGATGGATGTATTGAGAGACATAAGGTATACCTCATGACTAAAATTGCTCAAGTTTTTTTGGATTTAAAAACTGTATTACAATTCTTGCTCCAAATTTGACATAATTTAATTTAAGATTAAGATTATTAAAGAATTAAGTTGTTTAAAATAATATTCAAAAATTAAAATTAATAATCTCAATTGTGAGTTAAAATAGACTTCCAAAACAGCTTAATTGGAAGAATTGAGCTAAGAGAGAAGCTGGCGTTTGCTTGCTGGTATTACAAGTAAATTACTCTTGACACTTAATACAAGCAAAAACATCTTGCCTAAGCTGTCTATGCGCAGATTTGATGCTCTCAATTTAAATGAGAGCTGCTATATTCTTATTTTATTAACATCTATTTATCTAATAAACGAGACTCATAAAAATTAAATAAGTAAATGCTCGTAAAATATGATAAAATCAGAGTAATAGATTTGAACTCAATTTAAATGAGACAGAGCCATTCAAGTTCCAAGTACGCATAAAACATCGTTTTCAAAGAGATTAGTTAGTTCATATTCTACTTAAGAATTTCAACAACCTTAACTTAACCCACAAATTGTTCCACGAACAGTAATCTGTTAGCTGACATGGTCAACCAACCAACTAGACAGAATACTAGTGAAGAGGAGAGCTGAGTAAAAAGAAAGGCATGGAGAAAGTGATGGGCGGAAACAAGCAGTAAAAGGCGTACCTTAAAAAACAGTATTCATACGTTGCTTGTCTACTTCAAACCTTTTTTCTGTTTACTTTCTTCCATATTTGTTTTCCCTTTTTTTTTTGCCCTCTCAACTCTTCTCTCTACCCTTTTTCGCCGACACCCAAATTTCACACTAACAACTATACATACAAACTCCACCTTTCTCTCTCCGCATTACTCTAAGTTTCGAATCTCTCCGTCTCTTTCTTTAATGGTGATCTAACTACTGTCTTTGATCTCGTCCTTAGTAACTAGAACAACCCTTTCTCTTCTTGTTTTTGGCTTTTGCTTTCAGGGTCCTCTGCCATGTCCTCCTCTAGCTTTCGTGAAACTGACCCCTAATTAAGTGCCGCAAGGAACCATTTCGGCAATGGTTGTGAAACGCGTTGCTCATTGTTTCTTTTCTTCTCTGTGTTCTTCTTTACTCTCGGAGTTGGTGTTGCTTGCGTCGACTTTCTCCTTACTGCTTATCGTGCAATGCACCACTGATGCCTCTGATGGTAGCAAATTTTTTTTTTCTTGTAAATATCCCTTGAAAGTTAATGTTTTGAGGTTCTTTTTCATTTTTTTTTCTTTTTGCCTGGTCTGTTGGTGTTTGATCAGCTTAAAGTTGTCACATTTTTTGGTTTGGAGGACTGAGCTGGGAGTCGAGAACTTCTCTTTTGACTTGGTTAATTCTTTTCTAAACGAAAACCTGATCATTTCTGTTCTGTTTGTGTTCATGGACAATGTTGGGAATTATTGGAGTACATCTTATGTTGTTTGTTATCAGTGTCTCGATTTCGCATTGAATGGGATAGAAAAATACTGTTCTGCTCAAATTGGAAAAAGAATTATATTAGGCCAAGCATTACTGGTTCTCAAATCGTTGAAAAGGTTTCTTATACTGATTGATCTAGAGCAACTTCTTGCTGTGACTGGTGTTGATGCTTTTCTTTAGCTATTGGTTGGTTTCTTAGTTAAGTGCAATTCTTTTGTTTTAGTTCAAGGGCTCCAGGTCATGTACACTTCATTAGGCAGTCCTTCACAGCTAACCAATTGGAAAAGTAATGGAGGTGATCCGTGTGGAGAATCATGGAAAGGGGTCAGTTGCGATGGATCAGCTGTTGTTTCCATGTACGATAATTTGCCAACTCTACTTATCCTCTAATTGATGTAGTTCTATTTCTTCTTTTCCATCCTGCACATGTTCAGTAACTAACTTGTTTTTAGTTGTTCTTCTACAGTCAGATTTCTGGACTAGGACTCAGCGGTGCAATGGGATACTTGCTTTCAGACCTCGTGTCATTGAGAACACTGTGAGAATATTGCTTCTATGTCTTTAACATAATATCAGATCCGATCTTCTCCTTTTTTTCTTTTGTTGAGCGACTAATTATAAATTGTGTTTTCCAGTGATATGAGCAATAACAACATTCACGATTCAATCCCATATCAGCTGCCGCCTAATCTTACAAGCCTGTAATGATCCTTCTTGTTGAGCATTTCCATTGCTTTGCAGTGTTAGCATTTCAGTTATTTAAACCACAATCATCTTCAATCTTCCATTTTGCAGAAATCTTGCAAAAAACAACTTAAGCGGGAATCTTCCTTATTCCTTATCAAGCATGATTTCAATTTCGTACTTGTGAGTGATGCATCTTTAGTGCTCTTCATTCTTTTTTCCATGTTACAGATTCCATTACCATACAATTCTGACCTCATTAAATTTCAGGAATCTAAGTGGTAATTCACTTTCTCAATCAATTGGGGATATATTCACCAATCTTGCTAGACTCTCCACCATGTAAGACATCTCACTTACCCACCATCTTGTTCATTATTTTCTTACTAGCCTTTTTACATGTGCAAATTTTTGGGTATTTTTCTTATGCCACGTGAGCTCATGTCATGGTAGATTATGCCCAGATGATCATAGGCAATTAGCAGTTGGAATTGTTGTTTGGTAGCTTTTGAATCCCTTACATGATCCCAAGCTGCTTTCTTTTTCAAGGGTCATATCTGCATTTGGTAACATTATCAGAGTGAGCTTTTATAATGATATAGAAAATTTTTAAGAATGTTGTCCTTCATTCGATTGGCAACAGATAACTATGTACAAGTGATTTGCTAACCTTAATAATATTCGCACGGTGATGAACAATATATTTTGCATTCAATATATGTTTGTCAGCCTTTTCATTGTCCATGTCTTATAAATTTTCTTTTGTAGGTTCTGGTAAGGAGCATTTCTGGCTGTTTTCTTACGTCAATTTGTTTGTTGATGCAGGGATCTGTCTTTCAATAACTTAAGTGGAAACCTTCCTGGTTCCTTTGTTTCATTGACAAACCTCTCAACACTGTGAGTAAGATGGTGTTAGAGTGAATAACAGAAGATAACGAAATCAAAGAAATGAATAGAAGACATTATATAGTTTGGTTGTTTAATCTTTTTTTTTTCTTTTTAAATATGGTAGCTATGTTCAGAACAATCAACTGACTGGTTCTCTCAATGTCCTCACAACTTTGCCTTTGACAACTCTGTAAGTACTTTCTGAAATTGTCATTGCAAAAACATCTTCTACTAATCTATTCTTATATGACTTCATACATTCAACAGAAATGTTGCCAGCAATAATTTCAGTGGATGGATACCTCGAGAGCTCAGTTCAATCCCCAATTTTATGTATAATGTTATGAAGTGTTCTGTTTCTTTTGTGTCAAATTTACATAATTTACCTTGGCACTGTGTATATCTTAAACTTTTACAAATGAAACAGGTATGCTGGGAATTCCTTTGACAATGGTCCTGCTCCTCCTCCACCACCCTTTACCACATCTCCTCCTGGAAAATCTCGTAGCAATCATAGTCGTTCAGGACCAGGAGAACATACACCCCCATCTTCTAGTGGACAACCATCTCAGTCAGATAAAACACTGACAACGGGAGCTATTGTAGGCATAGCCCTGGGTTTTGTGTTTCTGGTTGTTGTTGCACTACTTGCTATTGTTTTTTGTGCACGGAGAAATAAAAGAAAAGACACTGGTTCTATAGCTTCCCAGAGAAGTCATACTGGTAGCACAATAAACAGTAGGTTCCCTTTCTGAGATTTCCTTGTTTTTCTGGCAGCGTGAAGTTGTAAAGTAGATTTTAACTTGTAATTTGTAAAATGCATGATGCATAGTAACGCATAATTTATATCTAAATGACACCACATTTGCATGTTTATCTTAGTCTGGCTTACTTTCTTTAGATTAATCTATTGTAAGCGTAGACCTTAGATAAAATATCTTGTTTGTAGAATTAAATACTGAATCCTACCTCGTGGATATCTGACTGAAACATTGTGGGATTAAGAATTTAAATTGGGCTAACTAATGTGAATTTTCTAATTATAAGATGCTTCAATCTACTTCCTTGCAGCTAGTGTAGAAGTGCAACAACAGAGAGTGAAGAATATGGCAGCTGTTACAGATCTGAAGCCCCCACCTGCTGAGAAATTGCTGGGTGACAGATTACAGGGAAATTCCGGATCGGGAAAGAGAATAAAGTCACCAATTACTGCTACTTCATATACCGTTGCTTCTTTGCAAACTGCTACAAATAGCTTTAGTCAAGAGTTTCTAATTGGTGAAGGTTCTCTAGGTCGTGTTTACAAAGCCGAGTTTCTCAATGGAAAGGTAGCTTAGCCACTGCATATATGACCATGTTTATATTTTGAATAATTTAATTTGGTTTTCTTTATCTTTTTAAACGCTGTGGGGATGTTACTTCCATTGTTATTCAAAGGCCTTTTAGTGTAGCCTCTCAGCAGCAGAGTATCCTGGTTAGATCCTAATTGCAATTCTAGATTGGTGTTCACTGTGCCCTCAGCTAGGTTAGAGTTGTATTCTGCTGATTAGGCCCCTTAATTGCTTCTTTTTCTTGAGAAATTTTCTTGTTTAAAAAGGTACAAGTTCCTATGCTATGTACTAATGTCAAGCTGGCAGATTGATGAAAATTGGTCCTTTAGTGTTGCCCTTTGCATCCACAAATGACCATTGATGTTGCATGGATCTTAAACAGCAACATGTCATCAGCTATGTTCTTGTAGGCTTCATATGAATGTGATAATTCTTCTCCCTCTGGGTTCTAGTTGGCAGTTCCTTTACTTTTCCAGAATAATGAAATGATCACCAACTGTCACTCTCATCCAGATAATGGCTGTTAAGAAGATCGACAATGCAGCACTATCATTACAGGAGGAGGATAACTTTCTTGAAGCTGTTTCAAACATGTCACGCCTGAGGCATCCGAATATCGTTTCACTTATGGGATACTGTGCTGAGCATGGGCAGCGTCTTTTGGTGTATGAATATGTAACAAATGGGAGTCTTCATGATGTGCTTCACTTTGCTGAAGATGGCAGCATGACATTACCTTGGAATGCTCGCGTTAGGATAGCACTTGGCACTGCTCGGGCTTTAGAGTATGTCACATTTGTACGACATTATTATTGTCCTTGTGTCTGTTTCTATTATTTTCTGGCTGTGCCTCCTTTCTCAGCTGTAGCCTGCTCATCAGGTATTTGCATGAAGTCTGCTTGCCATCTGTTGTACACAGAAACTTCAAATCTGCAAATATTTTGCTCGACGAAGATCTCAATCCCCACTTGTCAGATTGTGGTTTAGCTGCTCTGACACCAAACACTGAGAGACAGGTAACATAAAGTGATTTGATAGTTTGTTCAGGTTGGCAATGATTGATTCTTATTAATTTCATATTTTGTGAACTACTATAAATATATCTTAGTTTCTGTGAACTGAATAAGTGTTGTTTATTTCTTTTTGATAGATTTCAACCCAAATGGTTGGCTCATTTGGTTATAGTGCCCCTGAATTTGCCTTATCAGGAGTTTATACAGTAAAAAGTGACGTGTACAGCTTTGGGGTGGTAATGTTGGAATTGTTGACTGGTCGGAAACCACTTGACAGGTAATACCTCTTTTGATAACTTATCAAATTGTAGGTTCAGTCCTTGATTCATACGGTAAATGTAATGTTAAAATAGCTGTTATTATACTATGTGAAAGTTGAGATAAAGGAGAGATAAAAGAGAAAGGAGAGGATGCATACATTAATTCCATATTGTTCGACTGTAAAGTCTATGTCCATGTACACAAAGATCATGAAGGGTTCTAGGTGTGCTAATATCCCCCATTGATTGAGAGCAAGAAGCTAATAAGCTTATCAGACTTGAGCAATCCTCCGTAAGGTGCCTTTTGGGATGGAGTTAAGCTCAGTTTTATTACCTATGAAAACATATCCTACCACACCCTTCCTCCAATCCTACACATACTTGCACCATGGGGCTATATCTTGTATTATTTTTCATGAATGCTATCTTGTCTATCCTAGTTCAAGGCCAAGATCAGAGCAATCATTGGTGAGATGGGCTACTCCCCAACTGCATGACATTGACGCCTTGGCAAAAATGGTGGATCCTGCCTTAAATGGCATGTATCCTGCAAAGTCACTTTCACGTTTTGCAGACATTATTGCTCTCTGTGTTCAGGTGAGCTGCTCTATTGAACATAAAGATGTGGTGCTAAGTCAAAGTAATATAAATGCATAATTTTTACTGTATCTCTGTTGACCATTTCAATAAAGAGACGATGAGAAGTGCCAAATCAGTGATTACTGATAACATTAATTTGTTAAACAGGTAAACATTTTGAGTTTGAGATTATTTGCATGTCATTGAAGCCTTCTACTTATTGACGTTCTTTTTTCTTTTACCTATTTGAACTTGATTGTGGATATATCAGCTTGAATGTGGTCCTAGTTGCTTGATCTCTATATTGAAGTTTGTGAGCTTACTTCCATCATCAGTAGTTGTTAATAGTAAGTAACTTTGTTTTCCTTTCTCTGTAGCCGGAACCTGAGTTTCGCCCCCCTATGTCCGAAGTTGTGCAAGCATTGGTGAGATTGGTTCAAAGGGCCAGTGTGGTCAAAAGGAGATCAAGTGATGAATCGGGATTTTCATTCAGGACCCCGGAGCATGAGGCTATTGATTTGTCATTTTGAGTGTCCCCAAGTCCCAACCTTCTCAAACTTGGAAGTGAAGCTTCCAGTTTTGTATACAGCCAGAGAGACGTTGAGAAAGAGCACAGAGCATAGAGCAGCGTAGCTGCCGCAATCAGATGATAAAGTTGTGTAATTATGTCCTAAAGATGGTAACTTGCATACTTCAGCTGTAAATGTTCCAATATATTGTATTTCAAAATTTTCTCCCGATTGTACAATGTACGTTAAATATGTTCTGCGGCACAATAAGATTTCCATTAACGAGCGAGTTTGTATGTTTTAGTGAACTTTATATTCAAAGATGTAGCATGTAGTGAAGAATGAAAAATTGTTTAGGTTACTTACACAAGAAGTTGCAGCTGAGTTATGCGGTGAAAACTGATGTGAACTTGGAACTCTGTTCTATTCTTGGTTTGAGCAAATCCAGCTCTAGATGATTTTCCAGTAAATATAGCACCACTTTTGATATTGGACGAACTTGGAAGGCTCTATTAATACGTCCAGTGATTTTATTCTTAGCAGCTCTGCTTTTTCTATTTAAGGTGTCGTCTTCATGTTCATGGATTGTGGTAATCATACCTAACAAAAATTTTCTTTTTGTCAACTTTACGGTGCCCACTTACCAGTTTGTTCACTTGTCCAAGGATTTGGACCATGTGGTTTGGGACATTGCTCTTTAACCCGAAAGAGGATGCGAGGCAACTCCATTTCATCATTCCTTGAAAATTGAAGGGCATGTGATGTGAGGCATGAATCAACGTAGATGCGACAAAGGTTGATTGATGGAAACAGGTTGTTTCACGTGGCCTGTTGATGAAAGGTGGATGCTCCTGTTGTCCATTCGTTTGTTAAATCATAGTGCAAGCCAGATAGCTGCACGTGAAAAAGAAAATAAAAAAAGAAAAGAAGAAACCACTTGCCCTCTCGGATGCTCATACATTAGCCAACTTAACCCAGCTGTAAGCATCTTGAGTTTGATGAGGCCAAGATTCTTATCACCTGAGCTTCGTTACGATCCCATTACACATTTCAATGGACTTTATACTTGTAGCGAAGGAGATTTTCTATATTAGTACATCTTGTTTTAATGAAAAAGGTCCAACTTTTTTCCAACTAAACTTCAACGTTAATGACCTCTATTCAGAAATTTATGCTCAAGTCTCGGGTGTCACCCAAATTTCGATCGGGTTGAAGTCTCGTGCCCTGAGCTCAAGTTTGATCCGGTTGGAGATGAATTTGATTATTATTTATTTAAAATTTAAAAACGGCATCGTTCTGTTTGAATGGTTCAAAATTCAAAAAAAAAAAAGAGTCCAACTTGAAATTCGGTTAATTTGAACTAAATTTGTTGATTTCATATAAGACCGGATCGAATCAAATCGGTCTCAAGTTAAAATGTAGTCTATAATAAGATCCAAAGCTTCATATTTTTTAATTAATGCAAGATTAATTTCAAATGAATGAGCTTTAAATTATGAAATAAAAAAATCCATATTATAAAATAAAAATTTCTACTATTTTTCTTTTTATAGGACACATATTTCATTTTACATTTTATATAAAAGGTTTTTCATTTGAACTATAAGCACTTAATTATTTTATTGTTTAAATAATTAAACTTTAATTGTTTATCCTATAACGATATGTTAAAGCAGGGTTTTGAGTAAACATGGTTTTAGCTTGCATTGCATTGGTATTTTTGTCTCCATTAAACTTATATATAAGTTGGGTTGGGTTAGTTTGAGTTAAATTAGATATCAATTTAAATTTTTTTAAAAATTTAAGTTTATATTCGATTTAATTTATGAATTAAATTGAATTTTAAAACTCATATCAAATTCATTATAAAAATTTTTAAAATTGGACCTAATTCATAAATATAATTTACTGCGAGGCGTTAATACTAATTTATGTTTTAACAAATAAAATTACATAAAAAGAAAATAGTTAATTATTAAGCAAATAGTGAGACGTAAAAGGAGAGTAATTTTTCTAAAAAAAGTGATAACAATAAGACTTGAGAGTTTTAAGAATTGAGAATTATGACAAAGAATGCCCTTATTATTTAATTTTGTCTAAAATTCCCGTAAACTAAATCTTTTATAAGTTCAAATTGGGTTCTTAATATTTTGATATTAAAATTTAAATTCAAATCTAATTCATAATTAAAATTTAAAATCTAAGTCTTTTAAAAGTTGGTAATTAAGCTCAAAGAGTAATAAGCACATGACCCTCTTTGATGCTTCTAATGACTTCAAAACTTCATGCTTTAATTTTGTATTTGTATTCTATCATTAAATCTACATGTAAAATCAATAGGAACACAAAATGAGCAATTAAACTCAAAAAAATATGAATGAATTCAAATGAAATAACATATAAAAATATAGCAAAATCCATTCATATTAATTAACATGCTTATGACATATCTAGAATGTTTCTGTTAGTGGTTCATTATATGTATCTTGATTGAACTAGATGTACAATTCCCAATTAAAGATTACTTTTAAAGTAATATAAGATTAAATAGGGGCTATTGAAGTTTATGAAGAATTGTTTAGATAGGCTATGCTAATTGTGAGCTTTTCTTCATACAAATTTGATGACAAAGAAGCCTATATGAATGCAGAAGTGTTACATGCTCTTTTAGTGTGTCTTTATATGAAAATTTTACATATTTTTACCATAGGAACCATGTCTTCTAGTTTTAGGTTATGAACCATAAATATATACATAGAAGTTCTTTTTAACTTTGGATATAGAAGATGATACAGGAGCATTGAAGTTTTTATGCCTATAATTGGATTCTATATGCTCATATGATGACATAGGCAATGGCTGAACAATATGCATATTATTTTTACTACAAAAAATTTTCTTATCATTAGATGATGTACTTTTATAAGTGTAATCAATTACATGCTTACCATTTAAGATTTTTTTGGGACCTAAGATGCATTATAATTTTTCACCTACTAAATTGAAATTATAAAATGATGCTTTAAGGATATTTATTCATTTTCAATTCCTCATTCTCATACAATAAACATGCTCATTTTCATTGCCAGCAACCGTACTCTTAGATTATATAAGGTCATACACATAACATTTCAATTGTTTATTTTAATCAATATACATCAAAGAGTTTTTGAGCTTCTTTATACTTAGAAGATATTTTCTTCATTTTTATGCCTATAGCCTATAGGCATTCAACTAACTCATCATATGAAAGATTAATATCATAATTATTATTCTCGTCACAAGAGATTTAACAATGGGGTAGCTTATTATTATTGGATATAAAGCACAAACTTTGCATAATATGTTTTGGTCTATGACTTTAAGAAATAATAGTGTCATCTTATTAAGCCTTTAAATACTTTCTTCTTCTTAGTTAATTACTTTTCTCTCTTAATCTTCAATCATTTATTAAATTTCTTTGTTATTATATTTATATCCTCCTCATTACTCTTAGTTACTCTCAGTTATATAGGTCTTCTATATAATTTTACTCCCCTTGTAGACTTTAAAATTCACACCTCTTCTTGTTGAAGTAAGCTCCTTTTCATGTAATTCATTCATCTACATCTCATAAGTTAATGATTAGACTAGCTTTTCTAATGGTATGGTCCTTAATTTTTATATTTTTGTTTATTGTCTTTCTTGCAGGCTATGTTCTATGTTGAAGAGCGTCGATAATTGTCCAACCTCATTCGTATCTATCTATTAAGGTAAGTTGTTCAACTAAGCAATGTCTACAATATGATCGATTTTGTATTGTTCTTTGAAATTTTACCTATAACAATAATTGATGAGATTTTAGGTTGGGGTTTAATAGTCTAAGTATTTATGTTTGGGCATTGTTTAAATTGAAAGATAAAGAATTGAACTTGTACGTGATTAATTCAAACTTAGTATTAACTTAAGAAATTCATATAATTGACATGACAATTCTTTGCATAATAAACCTCTAGAATGGTATATAGGTTAGAAACCCGTGATATAATTCCCATGAAGCTTATCGGTGAAAAATTCTATAAGCCTAGGAGTCACAACAAGAAGTTGCTTTCTCAATTCATCTGGTATAATAATGCCACGTACCATAGTTCTTATTTAAAGTCAAACTTCAGAAATGAACTTGTAGGTGATTAAATCAAACCTAGTATTAACATTAGAAATTTACGTGATTGATAAGACAATTCTTTGCATAATAAACCCCTAGGATAGTATATAGGCTGAAAACCCGTGATGCAACTCCCATGAAGCTTATCGGTGAAAAATTCTATGAGCCTAGGAGTCACAGCGATAACTTACTTTCTCAATTCATCCGGTCTAACAATGCCACGTACCATAGTACTTTTTTAAATTTCCATTGATTTTATTTATTGTAAACCAATTTTCACTTTTTTATTTTAATATAAAGTTAGAAAAACGATATGTAGGTGCTTTTTTTCACTTCTTAATGTCACTTCTTACAAGATATTGGTTGGAAAATTGCTTTATTTGACTGATACTCACATATGTTGTCCATCAATTAAGTCAATATATAGATAAATCATGTATAGTTCATTTGTAGGTTACTTATATGGTATTAATGTTGGCCCCAGGTCTCGGATCCTATTTCGTGCCGTCTAGGTGCCAAAATTGGAGTATTTTTAAAATAAAAATAATTATATTTATAATTAATATCAAAATAAAAAGAATTTAATTCTTTGGTGGGAGCAAAAATAATTACACGAACAATTAAAATAAATAGCCTAGAATAAATTTGATATGAAAATAAATTAAAAGAAGTCATGAAGGGAGCCTTTTTAATATAAACAATTAATAAGAAAATAATATATCATAATGAGAAGTTAAAAATGAGGAGTAAAACAAATAAATCCTCTTATGAATTAATGAAATAAAAAGAAGAAGAGGAAGTAGTTACACTTTACATGATCAGTATGATAGAAAGATATTTTCAATAGATCATCAATTAATATCTCATGCTAATGATCCATTTTTCCCTTTTCTTTCTATCATTTGCCAATACTTCTACACAATTTCCAAAAAGACCCAAAAACTAACAATATAAGTCATACGTACAAAACTCCCATTATTAAACAACTATCAATTTTATTTCCTATAATGTCATCATAACAGGAGAGAAAAATTTTGAACATATACCAAGAGAATTTCTACAACTTCTTTCATTCATTCCTCCAGAAACAAAGTTTCATT
Organism: Erythroxylum flavicans; assembly: GCA_027576715.1. Classification (NCBI taxonomy): domain Eukaryota; kingdom Viridiplantae; phylum Streptophyta; class Magnoliopsida; order Malpighiales; family Erythroxylaceae; genus Erythroxylum; species Erythroxylum flavicans. The sequence continues at coordinate 15,678,988 of JANZXP010000002.1, forward strand.
TCGCAGATATTACAAGGTTCATACATAACATCAATTACATATTGAGAGTCAAACCAGTAGTACAATCTAAAAATACAACATGAATGCTTATGCTTGATATGCTTCTAAAGCTACCAAAAATGATCAAACAACTTAGTTATAAATGATAATATTTTTAGGAGATTTGTTGATGTTTTTGCAAGGTTCACTGATCTGCTATATTTTTCACCTGAGGAATGGAAAAGGATGGGGTGAGCTGGGAAGCTCTGTAGCTAGTATGCTTATAGCCATTGGTAATGAGCCATAAACAATCAAGCATATATACATACATATATAGCACCTTAATCTGGAAAATTTAACATAACCTATCCATAATTCCAGCTTACAGAACACATAATAAAAATGCTATCACATAAATCATATCATGTATTTTTCAACCATTAAAATGAAGTATTCAATTATATATCATGCTCAACAAATCACAATGAAATGCACAAATAATATGGCTCGAGAGAATCCCATGAAACAGAATGTCGAAACTGAAGTTTAGACCATGAACAAAATGAGTCCATTTTCAGAGCTCATATGCCACAAGCGGGCAGCCGGGAGAAGGTTTTTGGTCAACGTGCACATGACGAAAGAAATTGTATCTCTTTTGCCCATATAAGTAGATTTTCTGATGCATACATATTTCATAACTTATTCATATTTTCATGTTTCCTGAATTTTTCTGTTTTTCAACAATACAAAAGCAGCAGAATTCTTACATAACAATCATGATATTACATTCACATAATATTTTTCCCACATTCGCAATGATTCAAGACAAAAATATTTAACATACATACACACAAATATTTCTGCTCATCATCACAAAACCATAAACATATTACCAACATTCACGATGAGTAAAAGCAAGCATTTCAGTTCACATACAAACAAATAATTTCAGCTCATCATCACAAAATCTATAAACATATTACCCACCTCTTTACTTACAAATCCAAGCTCAAAACTTGTCTCTCCTCTTGTTCTTGCCTTTGACTTTCTTGTTCCCTTCAAACAACTATATTTTTCATTCAATCAACATACACGAATAAAGCTTCTATAAGCTTAGATATCCAAGAATGTGCTTAAACTTAATCTATTATTGGTTTATCTAACTAAAAAAAGTAAGATCTAATTAAGGGTTCATAAAAATCTAAAAACATCAATCTCTTGTTCCTCTTCTTTCTTCATCTTTATTTCAGCTCATAAAAACCTAGTTGCTCTACTTTCTTCTTCTATTAAAACAAGAAAAGAAGATAGAGGTACCAAAAACGCAGCTGAATCTTCTTCTTCTACTTCTTATCTTCTTTTTCTTTCTTTCCTTCTTCTCCTTTTCTGCTTCAGTTTTTGCTTTCCTTCTTCTATTTCTTTCTACATTTTTCTTCTCTTTTTCTTTCTTTCTTCATTACTATACACGACTCT
>JANZXP010000002.1:15700534-15729887 GCA_027576715.1 Erythroxylum flavicans
GTAAAGCTACAATGTCAGTTTGGTTTTTATGAAATGAAATGAAGAATGCAGTTTGATTTTAAAATTTGGTGACTTTTTTGTATAATAGTTGATGAAATGATTAAGTTGGATATGTGTTTGCTCTGGCATGCCATTATTATAGATTATATACTGGAATGTCCACTGGGTGTTCTGGTATGTAATTATAGTAGTGGGGTGTTACACACACACACATAGAGAGAGAGAGAGAGAGAGAGGACATGTTAAAACTTAAACAACACAATTTAATTTTTTCTTTTATTTCATGCTCCATCAAAATAAACATTAAAAATAATTATGTTATTTAACATTGATCTCTTTTCAAGTGACTAATATGATTTTAAATACTTACATAATTAAACCACAAAATATGGTTATTTAATGAAATTATCTAACAATCTTCCATTTAGCCTGTATAACATAATCATGTTTTAATAATATAATATAATACACATATAATAAAAGATAAATCATTTTCAGTCATAACAATAATCATAATTAAGAAAAAATTAGAGATGACTATAGCGGTTATACATCCTTTAATGTGACATAGTCCCTTTAGTGTATCCCAAAAATAATTGAAAACTTAATATGATTATAAGGAGAAAATGGTTTAACAATAATGTCTTCGTAAAAGAGAAACATGATGGTGCCTAGTAATGCTTATGCTTTTTATTTGTTCATTAAATGTCTTTGGCAGAAATCCTTTTGTTAATGGATGTGTAATTATAATATTAGTGCTAACGTGTTTGCTTAACACTATTTGTTTTTAAACTTCTTCTTTAGCCATGAAGTATTTTATTTTCATATATTTAGCACCCTTTGTGTACTTATCATTTCTCAAAATGAAGATCGTTGCAACATTATCATAATAAAATTCCAATAGTTTAGCTAACCCGTCGATAATTTCAACTCCTAAAATAAAGTTTCATAGCCATAAATATGAATGATGGCCTTAAAGCATACCATAAACTCAACCTATAGTGGACGTAGCAATGATGGACTGTTTCACACTGTTCAATAAAATTTCTCCTCTCTTTAAAAGAAACAAATACCCAAATATGATTTTTTTCTTATGTCAACATATTTGACATAATCTGGATTTGAGTATCTAATCACCTTAAGATGATCATATCTCCTATAAGTGAGTATATGATCTTTTAGTCCTTATAAGTATCTTAATACCTTCTTTACAACTTTCCAATATTCTAATTTAGAATTACTCTGATATCTACCCAACATTCTAGTAACAAAATTAATGTCTAGTTTAATGTAGTTTAAGCATAAATTAATCTCTTATAATATCTGCATAAGGAATATTTTCCATTCCTATGCATTTTTATTAATTCTTTAGGCATAGCTTAAAACTAAGTTTATCTCCCTTCGAATTGGAACAATATTTGTTGAGCACCTTTTCATTTTGAATCTCTTTGAAATTTTATTAATATATGATTTTTGAGATAACCCTGATAGTTTTTTGTGATGTGTGATTAAATATTTCAATTCCTATTATATAAAATACCTTGGTCATATCTTTCATTTCAAGAGAGAAACTTCTTGGTCTCATCAATAAACCGAAATCATTAGTAATAAGTAAGATATCTTCAATATATAGGACAATAAATGTAAATTTTATCCTATAAACTTTTAGATATATCACCAACCAAAAATATTTTATTTAAACCCAAAAGAATTAATGGTATCATAAAACTTGAGATATCATTATTAGGGACCTTGCTGATCAACTTCTTAAGTTTGCACATCATGTTTTTTTTATTTAACTAGAAAGCCCTTAGGTTGATTCTTATAGATTTCTTCCTCTAAATTCCAATTCAAATAGGTAGTTTTCACGTTTATTTAATGGAGTTCTAATTCATAATAATCTACGACCGCAATAATAGTTCAAAACAAATCTTTTCTCAAAGTAGGGGAAAATATTTTATTATAATCAACATCATCCATCACTATAATAGTTCTAAACAAATCTTTTCTTGAAGTAGGAAAAATGTTTCATTATAATTAAAATCATCCTTTTGAGAGTAATCTTTTATGATAAGTCTAGCTTTATATTGTTTAATATTGTCATTAGAGTCCCAATTACCCTTGACCAATTTACACTTGACTCTCTCATAACCTTCTGGAAATTTAATAAGATACTAATAATTCATTTTCATTTATAGATTTCAACTCTTCTTTCACGACATCTAACTATTTATTAGAATTTTCATTTTGAATGGCTTGTAAAAACAAAATAGGATCTTTGTCAATTCTTAAATCATCTTTTACCTCTTGTTAATAAACCATATAATCATAAGAAATAACTTATCTCCTTTGTCTTTGTGATCATCCTAATGCTACTTCTTATGAATCCTCTATAATAAGCTCATTTACAGTGACTTCGCTATTTAGAGTTTGGTCATGAATTTGTTCTTCTTGTAAGTTTTCAAATTTTCGACAAATTTAGGAGCAAAAACTTGAGGAGAAGTTATAGCCAAAGGAACTTGTATTTTAACTTCTTGAATTTCCATTTTACATGATTTTGAATTTTGCTAGTTTTACCATTTTCAATGAATCTAGCATTTCTAATTTTAGCAGTTCTTGTACTATAGTTGAGACAATAAAATATGTACCTTTTAGACTTTTTTAGATAACCAATAAAGAATCATTAGTTTTTATTAAATCCAATTTTCTTTCATGTAGATTATAGATTCTTACTTTTTTCAGATAACCACAAACATGTAAGTGCCTTGAAATAGGTTTCCTTCATATCCATGACTCAAAATGTATCTTAGGAACTGTTTTACTAGGAACTTTATTTAATACATACATGTTAGTTTTCAAAGTATACATCCACAATGATAAATGTAAAGAACACTAACTCATCATTCTCCTATTTATGTCCATCAAGGTACATTATGCCTTTCAATTACACCATTTTTCATAGTGTATTTAGCACATATGCTATACTTTTTAATACATTTAGCAAATGAACTAACAAATTGTGAAGTTCTATTGTATCTCTCATAATATTCATCACTCTTATCGAATTTGAAAATTTTCATGTTTTTGTATAATTGTCTTTGTACCTCATTAAGAAATTCCTGTAAGATGTCTAATGATTGAGATTTTCCATATAATAATCAGATATAGCCATAACATGAAAAATCATCAATAAAAGTGATGAAAAGTTTTTTTTTTGTAGTAAACAATAAAACATCAGGAGGTATATGTGTGTGTGTATGTGTGTATACTTTTAACAAGATGTGTGCTCCTTTTCTTAACTATATATTTAGTCTATTTTTTTTACTTTAATACAATTTATACAAATTCTAAGATCAGTAAAATCCAAATATGTAATTGTTTCATTCTTTACTCATTTGACTAATTCTTTTTTAAATATGTAGCCTAAACAATTGTGCCACAAGTAAGCCGAAGCTTTTTTTTTTGATAAATCCTTGTTTAGTATAAACATTATGATGCAAGGTCAACAAAGTTTTGGTAAAAAGATTATTAAGCTTTAATTTGTACGAACTATCACAAAAACACTAAAACCTATAAGGTAATTATGTTTGAACAAATTGAAAGATTACTAAATGTAAAGGAATATCTAATAATATCAATCTTTGAAAAACAAACTAAGTTTTGAGAAATGGTAGGAATATAAAGAATTTGAAAAAGATTTGAATAATATTCAATTTCTAAAATCAAACGATAGGTTTTAATAGCTTTAACTAGAGCTTTGACTTAATTTCCCATAAAGATAAACTTATCATTTGAAGTTATAGTTTAGATGGTCTAGATAGTATTAGTGAATGGTACATCCAAAATCAATCCACTAAGTGTTATAAGGAACTTGTGCTAAATTTAATTTGAAATGTACTAAAACACTAAGCTTACCTTTCTCTTCAAATAATGTCTTATGTTTCAGGCAATCATTTTGATATTATCCATTTTTTTTTTAAATGACATCTATTATTTATTGATTCCTTCTTACAAATTGAAGTTAATGACACATTAACCCTATATAGTAGATGCTTTCTATTTCTTTTATCTTTTCTGAACTTCTTTCTATCTCCTTGATGACTTATAAGATTAATCAAGTGAACTTCGAATTTCTTAAGCTTTGCTTCCTCTTAAATAAACATACTTTGCAATTCATTCACATTCCATTTATCCTTTATAGAATTGTAACTCATTTGTAATGGACCATATTTAGGATACAAAGATGTAATAACAGATTAAATAAGTAAACTTTCACTCACTTCCATTCCCATAAATCTTAATCCTACTATCGTATTTATTATTTTACTGACATGTTTACGGATTCTAAAAGAATCATCAAAATTTATGGATGTAAATGTATCCATTAAAGTCCTAAGAAGTGATTTATCATCGTAATTAAACTTGGAAATATCTTTAACACACTTAAGATATTCCTTAGCACTTCTAATTTTAGGAATTATAGTATAATTTTGCTAGCCACAGTCATTCGTATAAACATTAAGTTTTGCCTGTTTGAATTTTTTAAAAATTCATGAAAAGACTTCTTTTCATTGTTACTAGTATTAGTAAAAGTAGCAAACTTATTGGTCTAAAGTGCCAAGTTAAGACCTAGGATTCCTAAGTTGAATCAAACTTATTCACACCATTCGGTAAAGTTAAGCACGTTAAACTTCATAATAGATTGAGCTTGTGAATGAGTAGCTACAAAATTAGATGCTATAAAATATATTAAACTTTCATACATTAGTGTTTTGAGTCATAATTTAAGTATATAAACAGAATTAAGTTACAATCATACTAAGAATATGTGTATATTATGGTTCTCCTTTGAGTAAAACAATAATACAAAAAAAGAATATAAATTGATACTTAATACTATGTTTAAATGATTGATAATTACATATACTATAATTAGATATGTTTGTTATCATTGGATATACTAATCATAACTAACAAAATATACCAATTAGTCAGGGTCATTTATTTATGTAAAAATTAACCTTTGGACGATTCCTAAATATTTTATTATTAATGAACTTTAGTATACATATTAAATATAATATTATGTTATTTCAATCATAAACATCACATTGTCATAGGTACCTATTGATTTTTATTTAGTTTAATATTTATAAAAACTTTCTAATTTCATATAAATATCAAATTGAAAAATATACAAATATCACTTAATATGATGTAAAACTAATTGATTATTAATCCTATTAGGAGCATCATTACAATGTTATAATATGTTTTGAAGTATATAAATACAACTTTTAACTCATTACTCTACTCGTATACAGCTTTGGAAATCAGCTATTAACTCCCTTTCCTCATCCTTATTAACCTAGCTACTTACAAAAAGGGATTTTGTTTCATTGATTCCATATTTTTTTATTGGGAGACTGAGGTTTTCATATGATGTGTGACCCGTTAAGATTTCTCTAGACCAGCAAATGATCTTGTGTGCTAAAGCATATTTTTCCATTGAGGTTCCTTTAAAGATTTTGTGGTTTCTTTCTCTCCATATGGAGTATATGTTGCAATTGAAAGCTACAATAAGATAAATGTTATCTCCTCCCATCTTTTTAGATTGGTAATTAGCCCAATTTAGAATGTTCCCCAATTAGATCATGCAGAACAAACATTAAGGAGTTGTTGCATCAAAAACCAAATTGTGTTTGTGAAATGGCATTGAAAATATAGGGGGATTTAGATTTTGCTACTGAGGTACAAAGATTGTATAGAAAATCAATAGAACCCTGGATTCTATCTTTGGTTTTAAGTCTAACTCTTGCAATTATCCAGGTTATGAAGGAAGCTTTAGGTATCAAAGTTTTTTTTTTTACTATATCATACCACTGAACTCTTGAAAAGTAAGGCCTAAGGAGTCTAAGGAATGAGGATTTGCTGAATCTATCACTGTTTTTTGCTAGAAAAAGAGCTTTGTCCGCTTCATTGGTGTTATGATAGTAGTTGGGAAAATAATTCTCTAGCCTATTTAAGCCTCAAAAAAGGCAGTACCAATTTCCTACATATATCACTTCTTTGACTTTGGCTTTCAAAGGGATTTTAGTAACTAACTAGTTCAATCTCTTCTTGATATTAGAGTGCTTTGAATGGCCTAATTATTGAACTAGGTTTATTTTGTATTGACATTTCCCACCTTGATTTTTATATAAGGATATATTTCGTCCCTCCTCCTTAACATTTGAATGAAGGTCCTGATTGCAAGGTTATGTACACTAAGTTTTAATATTTATAACCTTGGTAATTTTCGCAAGCACACAGGTTGTTCGTGTAGTACCTAAGGTAACGATCCCACGAAGAGGGAAGTCTAGTCCTAAAATCTAAGGTTGTAATAACTACAATAATTCAAAATAAATAAACTAATGCAAAAAAAATCAACCAAATAATTAATTTCAAGAATTAAATTGCAAAAATTTAAACAAGTAACAAATAACACAACCCAATCCAAAAAATCGACCTAGAAATTACCAAGTGAGAGAAAGGAGATTTTTAATCCGAAATTAACGAAAATCTAACTGATTATGCAATTATCGAATTAATGGGTTTAGACGGTCCTAGGGTAGATTACTCTCTCTCAAATGATAATCCTTAACCCTAATTGATAATCCTTAATTTAAATTATGGAATTGTGTTCTCTCGATTCACAATTTACCCAAAACCTAATTTAGTTCTAAAATTGTCTAGTAACCTACCGGGAACCAATGATCTATCTCTCGTTATATGATTCTGCCGGTTTGATTCAATTCTCTACCTATCAAATTACCTAACTCTTGTTAGCCTAATTTGATTATTTTCACTCGGCTCACCCTCTCAGTTTATTGCTGAATTATTACGAATAGATATTGAATCACAATTAAATCAATAAAAATACAATCAACTAAACTTTATTAATCTCAAGGACCAAAACCTGAAGGTGAGTTTAGACATAAATCAACACTCGACAAAAGTTAATTTCAATAATCATCCTAATTTCATACATCCATAAAATTGAAATAAAAATAGAAATACTATCGGAACAGATTCATGGAGGTAGCAACTGCGGGAAACCACTTGTTTTGGGAAGTACATCGTGTCAAGCTTCGTCTTCGTGACTCTCTTACTTCATCTCCTTCCTCAATCTCTCGATAACTCTCTAGGTTTTTTTTCGAAATGTGATTGACGTGAATGCTCTCTTTTGTCCCTTTATGATGCATTTATACTTTGGACGCCCTAGGTTTTAGTCGAGGTCGAAACGGTATGAAAAATCTTACAAATCCTAGTTTTGCTTCAACCCGATGCAGACCACGATCGTGGCTAGCACCTAACCCTCTCTGTCACGATTGTGGCCCAAAGTGCGCGATCATGGCCTGGCACATAGCTCTCTGTCACGATCATAGCCCAAAGTGAATGATCGTGGCCAGGGTCCTATTAGCTCTCCTTTTTCTGTCACGATTGTGGCCTATTGTGCCATGATCGTGGGCTGTGTTTTTGGCCCAAAACTCTTCGAAACTTCTCCGTTCTTTGCCGTTTACCTTGAAACATTAACAAACACATCAAAGTGCCTAAAAAATATAACATTTAAGCTCAAAGACTCATACTAACCCATAAAAACACTTAAATACATAAACTAACACAATTAAAACATAAACTAACACTAAACACACAAATTAGCACTAAATACCTAGCAAATTGAACCCTAAAACATAATGCAAATCACAACTATCATTAACCATACCAGTCTACATGGTTATGTACACTTGTTGAATTTTATATTTATTTTCAACATATAAATTAGAAAATTAGAAAATTTTCTAAATAAAAAAGTTAGATAATTAATTGTCTCCAAAAGGTCATAAAGTTCGATGACCTTTTCTAAAGTGATGAATGTCAAAATACAATAGTTGCTTTAATTGTTATCCATAAATTCATAAAATGCATTGATATGTCATGATTTTGTCTTAATTTTTGGTATTTAAATCTTCCATAATTCTATTTTAATATGTTCAAACTCATCCTCTTTTTTAAAGTAAAAAAGTTCATTAAAACTAAAAAATGAGCATCAAAGAAACAAGGTACAAGGTAATGATGTAATTATAAGGAAAGGAATATCAAATTCACTACTTTAGAACAAAATTAGAAAAATTTACCAATTTCTAACTCATTAGAAAATCCATCTTCCTCTGAAAGAGGCAGTTATCTTTCTTATGACATAAACTTGCAGTGTTTCCCTAATCAAACAATAAACCCTGTAAACAAGTTCATTACTTGCCCTTTTCAAGTTATTGAATAAGTTGTTATTTCTTTCCCTACAAATGGAGTAAACAAAACAAGTTATACAAATACTGATATCTAAGTTCTATCCAGAATCTTACCAATCCATTTGAGTATATCTTGCCAATCTTGGTAAGGACAATACAACTCCATCGTAAGCTACATCATTTTCTAAATAACTCTAGAATATACATATAAAAAATACAAGTCTAATGGATTCAGAGCTAAGAATGGATAACACACAAAGTTGATCATTAAAACTATAAATCTTTTCTTTAGTTTGCAATCTGTGTCTTGCAGTTCACCAAGTGACAAAAGATGTTTTAAACATCTAAAATCTTTTTCACACAATATTAAACCATTATATTCTAGATTGTTGTTGTACGATAATAGTAAGAAATGATTGATTAGTAAATTCCCTACCTCCATTTGGAAACCAATGTAGGCTATCAAATCTTGAAGATTTGGGAAATTAATCATGGAGCTGAGATCTGATCCACTCACTACCCCTAAAGGTTATGACCCAACTACCCTGTTGAATTATATCCTTAACCCGTGCTTTGATAGGAATTTTAACAATCTAAGTTGAGATGTCCTCCCTCAAGAATAGAAGCTTCTGAGTAGCTAATTGCAAAACCAATACTAGTAAGTTTGCTTATCACCTATGTGGACTTTAATGAGGGGGTAAACAATCTGTCTTTTCCTCTGAATGTAAAAGAATATCAAGAGAACTCTCTCTTTTTACTTAATCTATCAGAAACTAAAGGACTTAAGATAGAGTTCATTTGTTTACTTAGACCGTAAGGACTCTTTATCAGTAAACAATCTCTAAAATCTTTTAACCATAAGTATAATTTGAATCAACTACATAGAAATGAGTCCTAAACCACTTTCCTGCTTACTTCAACAAAGTTGATCCCATTTTATTTGTTCACCTTTGCAGTTAACAACAAACCTAGACTATCAAAAATTCTTAATGCTTTTTTCTAGCTCCTTATTAATCTTTTTAAGAAGGAATAAGTGTGAACTCTAATGTGTATAAAGGCTCCTCATAATTGAAGAGATAAGAATAAGTCTCTCTATATTAAATGAATAATTTTTCAGCTAAAAATTGATTTTATTTTAATACCTTTCCAAAAGGGGAAGAAAATATTAATAGCTTAGCTTTTTAAAGGAGATGGGAAAACCAAGATATTCGAAAGAGAGATACTGAATATTCAATCCCCATAACATCCTTAATCTAGATGTGGGTTTAACATCAGAAGAGAAGTATATCATACTTTTTTGTTAATTAACTATTAGCCTAGAGATCCTGTAGAAAATTTAAAGAGAATTATACAAGACTAAAACTAAATAAGAATCATCTCTAAATAATGAGATCAGGTCATCTGTGAATCTTAAGTGAGTAAGCTTTAATGGTTTACATTTGTGATGGAACTTAAATTTGGTATTGCTCAAGGTATTCTTCATAACAATCCTCAAGAAAATTTCTAGTGAAATGAAAAAGGGTAGGAGGATAAAGGATCCCCCTCCCTAACTCCATTATTGCCCTTAAATTAATTGGTAGGAGATCCATTAATGAGAATGATGAACAGGGAGGTAGAAATGTAAGTATAAGTCTAAGATATAAATTTGGATAGGAATTCAAATTTATATCTTGGATTTATTGGAATCCAAACCATTCAAAACAACACAATATGAAATTCCAACTGATAGTATCAAAAGCTTTTAAAAAATCCACTTTGATTGAACAACTCTTGATGGATTTATTAGTGCCATAATCCCTCATCAACTCTTGAATAATAAAAAAATTAGAAATAGATCTACAAGGTATGAATGATCTCTATGAGTGATGAATTAAACTCTTTAAACTCCCTTTTAACCTCATAGTTAGAAGCTTGGATAGTAGCGTATACAATGTATTGTAGTAAGAGATGGATCAAAAATCCTTCAAGTTGTCAACATTAGGGATTTTAGGGATAAGACATATATAAGTGGAATTGAGCTCCCTTAATAATATTCCAATTGATACGAATTCCTAGATCACCTGCACCAACAAATCTCTAGTGATATGTCAAGTAAACTGAAAGAAAAAACATTAAAAACATTTAAGTCCTAGAGATTTTTTAGGACTAAAACTAAATTGGCAATTCTTAATTTCCATATGGGATGTTGGCCTCTTGAGGTCCTCCAATGGTTTAGCATTAAAGGGCCTAGAGTGACTTAAAAGTTTAGTTAAAATCTAGGACTAATTGTTTCTAGCTTCCTTGAACTAAGGAGTCCTTATGGAAGTCAAACATTAAATCTTGACTAAAAGTTACATATATGATTAGTTGATTGACATCAATGAGAAGACAAATGAATTTTATTAGTGTTCCTTCTAGTTAAAATAAAGTTGTTAAAGAACTTATTGTTAATACTCCCCTCAATCAAGTAGCTTACCCTTCCCTTTTACAATAATAAGGAACTATGATCATGAAGGGCCCTAGAGTACGCCTCAAGTGCTCTAAGCTCTTTCTGTTTTAATTCCAACTTACTTAGATCCATATAAAGCAAATATCGTAAGTTTTTAAGCTTTATATTTGCACCGTACAATACTTAAGCAGAAGAAGAACTACTAACCTTAATAAAACTCTTCAAAGTTTCACTTAACATTCTTAACTTCCTTATTAATTAATAGGACTTATAACTAGGAATCCAGACTCACTAGAAATCTCTTACAATATGTATGAACCTTATGAGCTACGATATTGAAGAACCTATAAAAAACATTTTTAGAACCCAGGCTGTTAGGAACAATCACTTCCATGAAAGAATGATCTGAATAGAGAGGAGTACTAAAGTGAACAGATGATTATGCCATAAACATTTTTCAAGCTATTAGAGAAGTGCTCTAAAGGCAATCACCTTTATCACTTATTATATAAACGTTTTTTATTAATAAAAAGGCTTTCTCGTTAATTTGATGTTCATGTTCTTTATAAATTGATAATGATCTTAAATCGAATTAATTAATTCCTTAATACATTACATAGCATGAAGGAAATCATGATGAGATCATGATAATGAGATTCCTATCATGTGTAATTATGTTAGTATCTAAATTATCCATAGTCATAAGATTAATGAGACGGGACATTATTAATTCGAACAGACTAACACATTTTATACTCCTTGATTATATCAAGTAATGGATCTCATAAGCTGTAAGCAAGAGTTATTTAGACTTAACAAGTGGACACTTTTTAAGAGTAGTAAGTAAATTAGATGACCTTTCATGAGATAATCATATGGATGATCTAGTCTAGTGTCGGTGGTAGTCTCATCATAACAATGGTGCAAATATCCATAGACTTGAGGTGCTTAATGATATCTTAGATACTAATCCTATACTTTGACTCCATTCCTTGTTGCCTCTTAGAGGTTGCCTATAGGGTAGTGATTGGGTACAACTTGAGGTATTCGAAGGTAATTGAGTAGCAAATAAAGGATTCACCAACCATGATAGAAAGAGATGATACCCATGACCTTTTGTCGGGGTCATTACTCAAAATATCTTGCCAGAGTATAAATGTCATAAAGATAGTCTTCAGTGACATAACCAATTGAGTAATGAGCTTTGGGGATAAGAACTAACATCACTTGGGGTAGATGTGATGTAGTCAGTCTAGTGGGAGTTTACACTTTAACCATATTTTAAACCAAGTGGGGTACAGATGGTGAAAAGATGAATTGCATGGGAACATTGTCTATGGAAAGGTTTATAGTCAAACCACTGACTTTCTGGTCAATTGGAGGTCATGATGTACTGGTAGATATTACCCATGACTTCCTTGAATTAAGTATTAATTTAAGTGGCTAACATAACCGAGAACTTAATGCATCACATGCATTGAATATGCGAAGAATGAGTAAAATGGTTTTAGACCAGGATGCAAGATATGAGAGATGCATGACTAAGTTATACAAATGTTGTAGTTTAGGGTCTTTTGATTGTGAATCATATGACATATGTGAATCTTGCATATTAGGTAAGATGACAAAATTACCCTTTAAAAAAGGGGTGAAAGTCTCATGCTAAATTAAGTGAGAATAAAAACTAGTTAATTGCCACTAACTCTCCATTGATGTTGGGGGTTGAGGAAGGACAAAGGGTGTAAGAAACATCAATTTTCGTGCAAGTGTTGTGTGAAAACAAGAGAGTTTTTGGTGAAGAGTTCATCAGCTTCTCTCACTTTCTACAAATGCTCTCTCAAAGACTACATCATAAAGCTAGCACTTTGTGTGTGTTCTAGCCATTCTTCCTAAGAGGTTTCAAGCTTCGTTCTTTGCATGGATATCATTAGAGATGTCCTCCTTCGGTTGTTGTGGTTTACGAAAACACCGAAGAGGTGAAGACAACAAAGAACGAAGGAGATTGTAAGGTACACATCTTAAGTTCATGTTTTGTTAAAGTTCAATCTAATGGGGCTTGAAAGTCCTTGGCTTTTCCAGTTTTTTTTTATATTTCCACTGCGGCTTTTTATTTTTGATGTATGTGATGCAAGATCAAAACCCAATAGTGGTATTAAGGCCATCTTGTGCCTATTAGATGTAGTTTCTATTACATGTGCAATATGATTGCATGGTTGTGACAACTGAAGTTCTATTCTTAGAAAATTTGAAATTAAATTATGAAAAAAAATTTCATGATTTTCTTTCATTGATCTGCTCATGAGATGTTTGTAGATGGTTTTTCATGATTAAAATCTTTATTTTTAAATTTTATACAATATGCATGAACATGTTTTTCTTGGAATTTGATTTTGGAAAAATTATGTAAACATATTTAGAATGCATTTAATCCTATGGAATTTCTCCAGAATTAATTAAAATTGTTTTAATTAATTTTTCAAATAGTAAATAGAACTAGTCTTATGGATGCCAAAATGAATTTGCTCAAAATTAGATTTTGTATGTGTATGTTTCGGTTCCAGAAACTTAAAAATAATTTTATGTGATATAAATGTGTTATTTTGATGTCTTATGCATGCCAAAATGAATTTGCTCAAAATTAGATTTCTGGAAAAATTTTAGATGTCAAATTTGTCATTTTTATATATCTAGGTGTAGATTCGGTTATCTTGACGATTTTGGGTGATTCCAAGATTATTTTGATGTACTTGAAATGACCTAGAGATGCATGGAATGATGATTTGATATTCTGGAAATTTTAGGAAATTTTGGAAATTAATTTTGAATTAATTTAAGTGGACCGTTAAATTTTCTAGCATGACTAGAAAGTGTTTAATTTTGACATCAAATAATTAATTTTAAGGTGTATTAATTTTTGAATTAATTTCTAGAAACTGGTGTTTAATTTAATTTGATTAATGTTAAATTCCAAATTGAAATGACATGAAAAATTAAATTTAGTCAAGATTAAAATTAGTAAGCAATTTGATTCAAGAGTTGAATCAAATTCCAACTTTTAAGGATCCATAAATTGTCACAACTAAAATTTGTGTTTAATTTGATGCATTAGAGAATGCAAGCTAGGATTGTTTGGACTTGCATAATGGATGGTTATGGACTTAAGCCAAATATGATTGGGGTGTCCTTATCATTCCATATAGCTATAGTAACTATATATATGTATATATACGATATATACATGACCATCCTAGTTAGATGAGACCCAAGTAGAAATCCCTCACTTAGAATATTAAAACTAATGTCTTCTATTAATATAGTGAGAACTAGAGTTCTTTTAAAGTTAGGGTTATTGGGCAAACCCAAGCCCGCGCTATACGAATATGTTTGATCTATGGAAATATGATTTTTAGATTAATGGCTCAGTTTTAATTAGAAGCATTTCTTTGTTCGGCAAATCCAAGATCAACATGGACAAAGGCGAAGTTGTGTAGTGTACATGAGATGTATATACATCAAAAGTTGATAGCGTAATGTGAGTTTACACATTAACAATTGATAGTACTAGATTCGATAGTTGCATTATAAATGCAATTGGTATGATCGATACCTACCGATTCACCTAAGGTGCTTGTTGAGCAAACCTAAGGTCATTCTTAGGGATATTGGATATCTACCAACTAGGAGAACTTTTATACAGGTTCTCTCGGATTCATATAGAGGGTTATGGACTAGTGAGAAAATAGTGGGATCGATACTGCATGTTATTAAAGTCCTAATTGACATACATTTTTGTATAGTCTAACACCATTTCTCTCTTTGACATTAGGTTTCAAGAATTGACACCATAACTACTAGTGTGAACCTACGCTCTCTTATGGAAGCCAATAAGTTGACTAGACCTAACTTCCTAGACTTGTTTAGGAACTTAAGAATAGTTCTTAAGTCAAAGAAACTTGGCTACATCTTGGTAGAATTACTTCTCGATCCCCCTACTGTTGATGCTTCTGATAGTGATCAAAGGGCATAAAAAAAGCATCTCAATGATAGTAAGATGGCTAGCTGCATAATGATGGCCACTATGTCATAGGAATTGCAAAAGCAACAAGAGGCTATGGATGCTCACACCATAGTCTATCATCTGAGGGAGCTGTTTGATGAGCAAGTTAGGTTTGAAAGGTTTGAGATCTTTAGGTTGCTCTTACATTCGAAGATGGATGAGGGGACATCTTTAGTGCAATATGCACTGAAGATGAATGGCTATATTGAGAGGTTGGCCTCCTTAGGTTTTTGACGAATCGTAAATTAAGTATAGACTTAATTCTAACTAGTTTGGCTGATAGTTATTCACAGTTTGTACTTAACTATCGGATGAACCAAATATCCACAACGATTTTTGGGCTGATCAACTTGCTTAAAACAATTGAGACATTTGTCAGCAAGGACAATAAGGTTGTGATGCCGGTGGACTCTTCTGGTTCAAGGAGGAATAACTAAAATAAGAAGAAGCCCACAAGGCCTAAGGGAGATGTGGCCAAAAAGAAAGCTAAGGAGAGTGCCCCTGAAGGAGCATGCTTCCACTTTGGTAAGGATGGCCATTGGAAGAGGAACTGTAAGGCCTATCTAGAGTCACTGAAGCCAAAGAAGGCATCAAATGCCTTCAGGTATGTTTGTTATTGATATTAATACTATTTCTAATTCAGGCATGTTTGTTATTGATATTAATACTATTTCTAATAATAACATATGGGTATTGGATACCAGTTGTGGCTCACACATATGTACTTATATGTAAGGCCCCAAGAATAGCAACTCAACAAGGAAGACCTGCGCTTGGGCAATGGAGTAAGAGTTGCTGCATTAGCCGTAGGAATATATGTATTGACACTCCCTAGTGGGCTTGTAATATAATTGGATGATTGTTTTTATGTACCTGTATTGACTAAGAATATTATTTCAGTTTCTAGTCTAATAAAGTTTGTTTTCCTTTAATTTTTAGTAACAATGGTTGTTCTATTAGTTTGAATGGAATGCTTTATGCTATGGGTACATTATGCAATTGAATATACATATTAGATATGTCCAATCTAAAGCTAACACTTTGTGTGTGTTCTATCCATTCTTCTTAAAGGGTTTCAAGCTTCGCTCTTCACGTGGATATCATTGGAGATGTCCTCCTTTAATCTTTGTGGTTTATGACAACCTAAAGAGGTGAAGACAATAAAGAACTAAGGAGATTGTAAGGTATACAACTTAAGTTCATGTTTTGTTAAAGTTACATCTAATGGCACTTAAACGTTCAAGGCTTTTTAGGTTTTGTTTTATATTTGTATTGATGTTTTCTATTTTTCATGTATGTGATGCAAGATTAAAACCCAACACAAGCTTGATTAAGCAGCACTTTATCAAACTTTATCCTAGTGAAGCTCCTACCTAGCTACTTGTTATTCTAGGTAAAGTGATAACCAATAGATCATTCTTTTATGGAAGTGATTGTTCATAATAGTCTTTTTATTTACTTTTATATGAAATGGGTTGAAAATGTTATTTGATTAAAAATAAAAGAGAAAATTAATAAGGGGAATTTAATTGGCTTCTAATTCAAATTCAAAAGTTTATAATGAAAAAGTAATATCAATAATAATAAAGGGAAATCAAGAAAATTTAGGTTAGAAATTATTTTCATTTATAGTTTTGGATAAGATTGCTTTAATTATGTTGCAAATATAGTGAAATAGACTAGCGTGATCTTAAAAATAGGCATGTTTAGTCAAAACTATAGCTTCTAGATTTCAAATTTGCAAAAAATTCATGTTAAAGGTTGTTTAAACCTTATGTTGACTAAATATGGGTGGAATCATAGAATTTATAATTTATAGGAGCTATAGAATCATAAAAAAAGATCTTAATATCAACAAAACATAGGCTTAAAGTGGTTATAAACAGAACCAAAGTGAAGGAGGACAAGCATACCAAATTTTTCGTTTGCACTTTCCATCTTTTCAAAAAATTCTCTTTACTTCTCTTTAGTAGACGTTAAAGTAACTTTTCTTCACTATAAGTTAGTAAGATTTATAGCCATTATTAACCAATCTTCTTTATCTTGGTTGAAGGAAGTGGAAACATTTGGAACTTTATAGATTGGGAGATAATTGATTCTTCTTTGTAAATGTTTCATTCATTCGTATGTTGAAGTTTTTGTGGCTTTTGTTTCTATAATTATTTTTGATAGATATCTAATATACATAATTAGTTAATTGATTAAAATGATCATCTGGTAGATTAAATATTGAACACTTAAAAGTTCAAATTCGTTCTTGTAGCAACTAGAAGTTTATAATTTGCTGCGTTAAAAATTATTATTTTTTATGAAAAGTGTTCAAATAGATTAAATGCAACCACAGATATTGTGTTATCTTGTTTTAGTGATCTTTCTTTTCTTAAGCTATTCTTTAATTGTATTTTGGATCATATTTAAGGTTGTTAAAAATCAAGGGTTAATTGAATTACATGTTTTTTGATTAACTAATATTAAAGAAAGAAAGATATTTCATATCATATCAAATATATGATTGATGAAATAATTATTTTTTATATCTATGACCAATTGTTATTCCAATAGTGGGAGTGATTGTAAACAAAGGTTTTTTTAATTGATAAATCCTTTTTTATTATTCATTGAATTTAATTAATTTTCTTTATCATAAACTTTTGTACCATTACAATCCCCTTTTTTGTTAAATGTCTCTTTTATAATGGTAGATGAAATAGTTATTTTCCCTATAAGATTGATTCATACTTTCATATACTATATTTGTTTTATTACATGAATTTATGATTTGATTTCAGTGCAGATGACAATATCACCAAATTTTGGTGTCGTTACTAGGCAATTCCTTGTTTTTAGGTTTTTTACAAGATCTTCAAAGCAAACTAATATACATTATAATCTAAATATTGAAAAGACTGTAAAAAAGCTAAAAAAAGAAAATTTGAAATCAACACAACATTATAATTGGAAAAACAATAGAAATCATGGTTGTTGGCACCAAATCCAACAAATAATAAAATCCTACTCTAAATATAAAATAAACTGAGAAAGTGGTGACTAGGGTCATATCCATAGAGATTGGAAATTTTATATTTTCATCAAATATTATATTAGGAAAATATAAAAGAAAATAATTTCAAACAAAGATAAGAAATAAAATAAATAGAGAAAAATTAATATACCGAAATAACTAACTAAAGGAATACTTTCCATTCATCCAAACAATTGATCATCCATGTAAACATAAATTCTCCTACCATTAAATAAATTTGTTATAATTGTTGGTATGACCTAACAACAAATCTCTCCTAACCTTTTCAGTAACTAATATATGATTGTTATTATTTCCTTTACTAATAAATAATCCTAGAAACATTCATAGAATTTAATATACCATTATAATTTCATTTTAAAGAGACCTAATTCTAAATAATCAAATTAAGATGTTTTGCTCATTTAAAGATTATCTACCTCCATCAACATCAATCGAATGTTTATACCTAAATGACTCCATTAATTTGCCATGACGATTAGAATAACAAAGAATTATGGATTTTTTATCCTACTATTAAGTCAATCAAAACAATTGGCCACTTGTATCAATCAATAAAATGATGAGAATAACTGGAAGATAGAAAATAAATAAATATTATAAAAAAGTAAAACTATTATTTCTCACAACTTTTATGGTTAAACTTTAACTATCATTTGATTAGATAAAAAAAAAAGACTAACCTCATATTATAGTTTTGATCTTCTGATAATACATGAAAAGATTGTTTTGTTTGTTTTTTAAGGGGAAAGATAATGTTTTTTCACAAACAAAAAGAATGAGAGAGGGTGCTATCGATAATGGCTACTAATCCCTCCTTTCTAAAAGTTAAGAGTCCTAAACTAAAATAGAAACTAAAAGTCTTTAAAACATATGGTAAAATCCACATGTTTCTTAGACATGTCCATGCATTTTGAATTTTTGTATACTGACCACTTCGTCCTTCTTTTTCAATCTCTTTTCTTTACTTCGTTTGACTTTTCCTTCCAATTAGTGATTAATCAAGCTCTAAACCTTTAAAAATGGAAAGAATATATAATCCTCTTTAGGTATAACAAAATTACAAGGGAATTTAAAAACTATGCACAATTTAAGCAATATTAAATTTCCCACAGACCAAAACTTTGCTTATACTTGAGCAACGAAAGCACTAAAGTTAAAATGAAGAACAAGTGACAACATACAATAGGATATAAATGTAGTCGATACTTACGTAACATAAAATATTATAGTCAAGCCATAGAAGAAACATGAATAATAATTACCACGACAATTTCATTTGAAAACAGGTGCAAAAGATTCGATAAATTTCCTTAGGGATTTCACTTATATTGCTAAAGTGTTTAAGGGGTTTAATTGTTTCACTTGAACTCTTTTCATAAGAATGAACTAATATAAGATTGAAAATACACCAAATCTCCACTACTTGATTTTATGTATGCATAAATCAAATTGAATTTATTCACGAATTATAATGGGGTTAAGTTTTACATTTGTTAAAAAAAGTGGTTTAAATTTTAAAAGCTTAGTATAACATTTAAATCACTAATACAATAATAACTTAAAATATTCTACACTCTCCAATCAAGCGCTTAAATACTCAATTACATAATCAATTGAATCCTCACTTTGACAATAAATAGATTAACTCTTTTGCTACCACAAGAAGAAATGTTACGTAAAAGGTTTTCTTGTTTTTCATTTTTTATTTTTCTCAAAAAGTTTTAAATTTTTTAGTGTGAAATTTATTTGGAATTTGATTCTTTCATGTGCTAGATATAAATATATGATCAAGTCCACACACATTCTTAATTGTTCCCTTTTATTCCTACTTACTACTAAATACACTACCATGATGTATAAAGTAAATCCCTACACCTACTCTGGTCACTCTCCTTAAAACCACTAATTAAGCAATTCAAATACTTTACCGATCCTAAGATTAGGTAAAGGTATAATTGAGGGTGGGCTTATTTTATAGGCTTTAAATATTAAAAGAAAAGGGAGTAATTGAGGCTAAAAAAGGGTTTAGATTGGTAGGCTATATAGGTTGAGTAGACTAAAAAAGCAAAGAAGACTTTAATCATTTTCATGCATACACATATCAATGCAATCTTGATTGGTTCAATGCAAGTTATAGACAAACATTTAAATAAAAGAGTATCACATAACAAGAAAAATAAAGATTGCTATAGATGTTGCAATTTATATAATGGCTCAGACATTCACTGCGTTACATTGAAATTAGAAAATTTCCACACTTTCCTTTTAAAATCAATCATCATAATTAACCAACACTCACGTCTTAAGTTAACTTAACAAATCAAAATGTGTCACTCTCATATTTGACTAATTTATTTCTATAGCATGCATCATAAAATAAAATTTTAACACAAAGAACACAAAAGAAACAAACCCATATATGAAACATAAGGAAAATAAACAAAATAAGCTAAACAGAAAATGAAACTATTTTTGAAATTCTAAAAGACTCTCCCTTATAATTAAACTAAACATTTCCCTCAATGTTAAAAAAAAATTAGATAAAATACTCCCCTGGGATAAGGCGACGAAATAGAGAAACATTATTTAAAGGCTTGGTGGTAATGAGAGGGGTTCAATCGCTATTTACTTGAAAAGGGAAAATAGATTGACCTCTATTTTCTTTTCTTAGTCAAAAGGAGAACATTGGCAATGGAGAATGTCTATAGAATGAGAGACGTCGATTGAGGAAATTCTAATGGTCAATAGTCTAGGCATTAACGTGACGAACACTAGCATTAAGTTTACTTTAAATGAGCTAAGAACTCATGTTACCTCCAAAAGGTGCTTCTTTAGCATCATATTAGTTAGAAAAAAGGAAGCTCTCAATTATAGTAAGTTGGATTTTCCAACTTAATTTCATCAAAAGTTTGTACTTAAAAACTCTCACAAAATGGTTTTAACAGATAATTTTTAACTTTGAAAAGCTTACACGAATCCAAATTTTGTATCTCTACTACACCATGGAAAAAATATTAGTAACAAAAAAAGTGCCTAACTAGCTAGATCATAATTTACTAGGAAATAATTTAAATTTAAAATTATAAAGTAAAACTTTTTGGTTAATTAAAAAATTCTTCCTAGAAAATTTTCAATTCTGGAAGTCTTTTGTCTTCTCCTTATAAATAAGAGAGCTCTTATGAACAACGTTTCTAAGAGTTGGAGTTTCCTATGCTCACATGCTTTTTTCATCTCTATATTGAAATTCTTGATTGCTTAATATGCTCTATGTTCTAACTTAACTGGAAGGTGATAAGGTTTACTAAATACTAAACAATAAGGACATATACCTATTGAAGTCCTGTAAGCCATATGATATACATAAAATGCATCATCAAACCTCAAACACCAATGCTTTTGATTTCAATTTACCATTTTCTTAAGAATATATTTGACCTCTCGATTGGAGTCTTTGGCTTGCCAACTTGTTTGAAGGAGGTAGGTACTAGAAACATAATGTGTGATGTTGTATTTCTTTAGTAAAGCTATCACTATCTACATGAAAAGTGAGTTCCTCGATCACTTATTGTTGCTCCTGGTGTGCGAAACTTGATAAAAATATGAGACTTAACGAAAGCCAACATAATTTTAGCATCATTAGTTAAGGTAGCTTGAACTTCTACGCATTTAGACACATAATCAACAATAAGAACAATAAAAATTTGCCAAACAAATATGGAAAAGTCCCATAAAATTAGCCCCTTATAAATTAAAAAAATTTCACAAGAAGAATTTTATAAAATTGCATTTGATCCCTATTGCCTATATTACCTAATTTTTCACACCTTTCACAAGATTTGTAAAACAAATATCAATCCAAAAAAATTAATCAAAAATAAAGCACATTCTAAAACCTTACTTATTTTCCTTTTTGTGACCACCACATGCCTATAAATGAAAAAATTGCAAATTAAAGGGATATTAGATTTAGAAACACACTTGTTAGTTATTTGATCAAAATAATATTTTGATAAATATGGATCATCACAAATATAGTATTTATAATCATTATTGATTTTGTCCTTTTAAGCTCTACATAATTTATCAGGAAGTGCATAAATAAGTAATTAACTACATCAACATACCAAGGAGTTGTCCATAATACAAAAGAGACGCTTATTGAGAAATTCATTATATATTAAAGATAGTTCCTCATTTTTAGGCAGATGACTAAGGTAGTCCACAACCAAATTTTCTATACCTATCTTGTCCTTTATCTCTAAATCGAACTCTTATAGTAATAATATCCATTGTATAAATCTTAGCTACACCTTCTTTTTAGACAATAGTTATTTAAGAGATGCATGATCAAAATATTCATTTACTTTAGTATCTAACAAATATGAAAGATAGCATCTTAAAGATCTTTTTCCATTGTAGAATAATTATAGTGAGCATCATTAAGTGTTCTTAAGGCATAAAACATGCTATAAGCATCTCTTCCAAATCTTTGAACAGAAACAATCATAACTGTATGATTGTTTGCATCACACATAAGTTTGAAAGGAAATGTCTAGCCTAAAGGCTTGACGATAGGTGCAGAAGTTAACCTCTCCCTTAAATTGTCGAATGCCATATTTCATTTCCCCTTAACTTAAAAATCCACATCCTTTTGAAACAATACACATAAAAGTTTAGAGAGTTTGGAAAAACACTTGATAAAACATCGATAAAATCCTACATACACAAGAAAACAATGAATTTCCTACATATTTGTAGGGTAAGGTAAAAAGTTTAACAAGTACATCTTACCTTTGTCTACTTCAATATCCTTAGTATATATAGCATGTCCTAAAATGATGCTTGATCAACCATAAAATGACATTTTTATAATTTAAAATAAAGTTTTTCTCAAAGCATCTTTTAGGAACTTTTGTAAGGTTAGCTAAACAAAAATAAGAAGACATAATGAGTAGTAAAATCATCTATGAGTACCTCTATGATGTTCTACACATATTCTAAAAATATGCTAACTATGCACATTTGAAATGTGGCGGGAGCATTGCAAAGTCTAAATATGATATACAAATATACTAAAGGAAAAAGTAAAGGTAGTCTTCTCTTGACTTATGGGTGCAACTATGATTTGGTGAAAACTTTAGTAACCATCCAAACAAAATAATAAGAATGACTAATTAGAAGTTCTAATATCAATAAATAGAAATGAGAAGTGATCTTTCCAAGTACATGCATTTATTTTTTTAATTAATACAAATCCACCTATTTTATTTGGAACTTCTTGAGTTAGGTTTACCCACTTGCTTTCATAAATTAGGTAGAGCATACTTGCATCTATAAGCTTATGTATCTCTTTCTTCATAACTTCATTATATATGGGTACAATCGACATTAAGGTCTCTTGGAGGCTTGAAATTCTCTTTTAAAAATATTATATACATATATAAGGAAAGGCTCAATCCCTTAATGTCTTCTATGGTTCATTTAATAACCTCCTTATTGTTTCTTAATACTTAAATCAACCTTTCTTCTTCTAGCTTGTTGAGTTTGTTAGAGATTTTCATTGAAAGGGTATCCTTATCTCCTAGAAACACATAATTAAGGAGATCTAATAGAGGTTTCAACTCTAAAGATGGTGCCTATAAAATTGAAGGAAGAAGTTTTTGTATTAGAAAAAGACAATTCAATATATGACACATAATACCTTATAAGCCTTTTTGGATCAACTATCATTCTCTTTTATAATTCTTTCAATTCTTTAAGAATTAGATTTTTATCAAGTATAACTCTTAACAAATCATCATCATGTAACTGGAAACCCTCTTGTGCTAGTAAATTAGTAACATTCATGACAAAATAGAAGATGAATCGCTAGGATGTTTTATAACATTATAAATATTAAACTTAGTAATTTCAATATCAAATTTCATAGTGAGTGTATCTTCATGCACATTAATTTTTATCCTAGATATCGTAAAAAATGGACTATTTATCAAAATAAGCACATAAAAATCTGCAAGAAAAACTAAGGGTTTGCTTGGTTCATTAGGGGAATGGTAATAGGAATTACAATGAATATATGGAGGAATGGAAGTGGATATAGCTTCCATTGCTCACTATATTGTGGAGTATTGCTCGAAAAGGAGATATAAAAACATTGTTCATCCAATCATAATATATTACCAACCATCTTTTTTCATTCCTCACCCATTCCTTCCTTCCCATACTAACTAACTAAGCACCCCCTAAGCTCTATACTTGTACCAATACATTCTCTAAGACTCCTTTAGGATACACATTAAACCTATCAGCTAATAAATGATCACACTAATTTCTTTTAACAGTCCAACATTTAAAAATTAATAAATGGTTAATGACATGATATATATCAATGCACCAAATCCATTTATGGCTTTCTTAATGCCCAAATTACCAATTTTAAAAGGAATAATAAATATACTTAGGTGAGCTAAAACATTCTCACCAAGAATTACCTTTTTGTTACCTTTTAGCTTCCTTTTTTGGTTCACAACTTTCAAAAAAATTTAGATTGAGGTATTTATTGGATTTCATTTATTAAAAGAATATTTACTTCAACCTTGCAAAAAGTATCATAGATCTCCTTATCCTCCTCTACCTTTTTGTTACCCGCTAACTTATAAGGAAAAGGTGGAGATATCACTAATGGCTTTAGTGGTTGATAAGTCACCTCCTCTATTTCAAACTCATTAGTGCACTTGCTATTGTGGCTTTCTCTTCCTTAGGTTCCTCCATTATCTTTCCACTTCTCAAATTTATTACACATGAACTTTCTTTAGGGTTCACAATCGTTTATGATGGTTACTTTCCTTGTGATTCCAATTTGTTAAATATAGATGCCAAATAGCTAACCGAGATCTTCAAGTTCTAAATGCTAGCTATTTTATCATGTTGAAATTATTGAGTATTATTTAAGAATGTTTTAAACATTTACCTCAGAAGATGTATCTAGCTTAGAAGAAAATTGTTGGGGTGGTGGAATAAGTGGTCTAAGTTAGGTAGATTGATAATTCTGTGACCTTTCTCCATAGCTGAAATTAGGATGATCCCTCCATCATGGTCTTTATGTATTATAATAGGGATCATATCTCACTTATAGCTGAAATTAGATCTCTTGCAGTTTGTGGGGTTTTATTCACTATTATAGCTCCATTAGCAACATCCATCATTTCCCTCTCCATTATTAGCTGTCTTTTATAGAAGCATTGGATAAGGAGTCGTTCAACTATCCTATATTATGGGCAACTAGCACACATCTATTTAAACCTTTCCTAATACACACGAAGGGTTTTGGTAACCTTCTGTTTGATTCCATAAATTTTCCTTCTAATGTTGATAGCTTCAAAATCATAAAAATATTTATTCAAAATAGACTTATTATATTTGCCTATATACTAACAAAACTAAGAGGCAGATAAAAAAAACAAATTTTAGCTTTCCCATCTAAGGAGAATGGAAAATCCCACATCTTAATCTACTATTTAGTTACCCCCTGCAGTCTCATACTCAAATAGATTACATTGTCTCCTTGTGATGTTCGTTAGAATCTTCATTCTATAGGCTATGAAACTTGGGCATGGGCAATAGATGTATAAAGCCAAATTTTAGTTCAAAACCCACAATAAAGTTTGGAAATTAGATGCACAATGGTTGTTTGTTGACATAAGGGGTAAACAATTCCCTCAAGGTCCTCTCATTATTTTTAATAGCATTGTTCGCATTATTTTTTGCATTGTGGTCTACCATGGCTTCTTCATCTTAATTGCTTATTGGAAAAATAAAAAATCAAGTATGGTCTCCAGCTTAATGGAGGAGGATGCATGTTCATGTCTACAATAAAGTTTAGCTTCCTTCCTTAAATATTTTGCATTCTTCTCTATCTTAAAATCAAACTATAGTTCACCTATATGAAAAGAACATGGAATACAAAGAATAGAAATACTTAAAACCATTCTTTGTCAATGTTGCTAAAATTTGTTTTGATGTTGAATCCAAAAAATAATAAAAACCTACTCTAAAGATAAAATAAATTGAGACCATGGTGACTAGGATCGTATCAAAAAAGAATAGGGGTATTATATACTTTTTATCAAACAGATAAATTAAATAAAAAGGTAGTTTTTCAATAGGAAAATAAAAATGAAATAAGACCAAACAAAGATTTGCAATAAAATAAATGGAGAAAAATCAACATTAGATAATACCCAAAGGAGTAGTTTCCGTTCTTCCAAGTAGTTTATCACTGATGCAAAAATAAGTTCTCCTTCCCTTAAATAAATTAGTTATAGTTATTGGTACAACCTAACAATGAATGTTTCTTAACCTTTTTGATAACTAAGATACAATCATTAGTTATTTCCCTTACTAATAAATAATCCCAGAAATGTTCTATTTAATATACAATTAGCATTACAATTTAAGGAGACCTAATTCTAACCAACAAACTCAAGATGCTTAGTTCATTTAAATTAGATTGTATACCTCCATCAACATCAGTCTAATGTCCTTACCCAAATGACTATGTCGATTTTCCACTACAATTTGAATAAACATACAATTACGGATTTGTTATCTAAATGGTTGTATAATATTTTACCAATCAAAAAAATTGGCCACTTGCATCAATCAATAGAACATTGATAAGAACGAGAGAATAAAAAATATATAAATATTTAAGAATAAAATAAAAAATAAAATAGTTAGATCTCACAACTTTTCGAGATGAACTTTAATTATCCTTTGATTATATTACAAAAGCTTAGCCACAAATCATAGTATTGATTTTATAATAATATATGAAAATGTTGTTGTTAAGTGTTTTGGAGGGGAATGACAACATTTCTTTATAAAGAAAAGCATGAGACAAGGGTTGTCGAAGATGACTGCTAATCCCTCCTTTTAAAACTTGAAGTCCCAAACTAAAAAGGAAACTAAAAACCATAAAAACATATGTTAAAATTCATATGCCTTAGATGTGTGATAAGTTAGAAAAATGTTATGTTTTAGTCCCTTATTATTAGAATAATTTTGTTGCCAATTGTTTATTTTGGTTGATTATGTTAACTTATTGTGATGAATTCATAATTGTAGGTTCTTGCAGTAATAAGTGCAAATTATGCGAATTTTGGAGTTAATTGAAGCACTAGTTGAAGAATAATGGCTAAAAGTGAAAAAAGTGAAAGATGATGCAAAACTGCAAATTATGGCATGTTATGGGATGACAAGATGTTAAGTCATAGCTTGGAGATGTCAGAAAGCACACGACTTGACAAGGGCTTTTTGCACGATAGAGTAAGTTATCTAGAATCACATTGGGACGTAACAACTTCGAAGGACTTATATGCACTTGACTTTCACAATTTCTGAAGTAGATTTTAGCCCTAAATACATAGAACTATATATATTGAAGTTATAAGGGTTCAAAGAAAGGGGGTTTAGGGGAAGGAAGATACAGCATCAATAAAAGAATTACAAGTAAAATTAATATTGAGATCAAGTGGCAGAATATAATCACTTCTCTTAGAGTTTTTCTTCCCTACACTTTATATTTAGCCATGTTTCCTTAGGAGTTTTCTATTGTTAGTATGTATTTTGTAATGAGTTGCTAGAACTTTTGTAAGGTTTCGATTGTTTGAGTACATGTATGTTGTTTTATGATTCTCTTGACTATTAATGGTGTTAATGAATCATTATTTCTCTTGTTTATAAATTCCTTACAATTATTTTAAGCTCGATAACTATCTTGTGTTGGAGAATTAATTATGCATAAGAATAGGGTAATTGATTTAGCTATTGGAGAAATAAACCATAACTTAAAGGAGACATTAAGGTTCTTCAAAGGACATGAATATACCTGCAAAACATGGGTGGCTATATGAGATACCTAGGATCAAAGACTTTAGAATTAGGGGCAACCATAGGAATATAGACTTGTTCTGGACTTTAAAGATATATCCTTCTAACCTTGGAAGAGTCTTAAGGATACATTTAGGAGATCCAACCATCATTCAGTTCACCAGAATTAGTTAAGAATGAATTAACAACTGAAGTGGAAAGAATAATTGAATTCCTAACTCACCTATAATTGAATATTTATGTACTCAATTTCAGTTATTACATTAGTTCCATTTGTTCCCATT
The DNA here is from genome assembly GCA_027576715.1 of Erythroxylum flavicans. Taxonomy (NCBI): domain Eukaryota; kingdom Viridiplantae; phylum Streptophyta; class Magnoliopsida; order Malpighiales; family Erythroxylaceae; genus Erythroxylum; species Erythroxylum flavicans. The sequence goes on from JANZXP010000002.1 coordinate 15,728,529, forward strand.
TGTTAAAACACAATCATTCTTTCACTATTTTTCCATTTTCATTATTTGAGAATTTATGTTAGGCAAACATCTTTCGATCAGTTCATGGTCCTATAGGTACAACGCCTTTTCTCACCACTACTATAATATTAATCATGTATACTTGTAAATAGTATAGGTCAGATTTTTTCGATTAAGTTATTTGGCACTGTTGTCGAGCACTTTTATGATTAATTGTGTTGTTTAACTGGAATTTCTTAGTTCCATTTTTCTGTATTATTTTTAGTTTAAATATTTTTAGTTATAATTTTTTTATATCAAGTTCTTGCTATCAGTGTATGACCAGAAGTAATTTTTTAGGTGAATTGCCTTAAGAACCTGAGACTGAAAACACTAATCGTTGTCTAAATAGTCAACGAAGAAGAATTGAAGCAATGTCACGTAATAGGAACAATGATCAGTTCGCTAATAGAAATAATAATGCTAATGGGGGTAACAACAAAAAAGAAAAAGCATCTCATTGGCTTCGGATTATATAACTCCTCTATTTGAGGGTGCACAGACTAGTATAATAAGGCCAACTATTGAAGCTCAACATTTTAAGTTTAAACCGTCTTTGATACAATGGTTACAAGCAGCTTATCAGTTTAGTAGGTTACCAAATGAAGATCCAAGAGCATATTAAGATCTTTCTTGAAGTATGTGATACTTTTAAGACGCAAAGATTGGCAGCTAACGCTATTAGACTGCGCTTATTTCCCTTCTTATTGAGGGATAAGGCTCGATCATGGCTAACTTATATGTCACCTAACTCTATCACTAGTTAGGCTCAATTATCTCAAGAATTCTTGTCTAAATACTTTCCATCGAGTAAGGCTGCACGGTTGAGAAATGACATTATGACTTTTTAGCACTTTGATTCAAAAACTTTATATGAAACCTGGGAGTGATATAAGGAGTTACTAAGAAAATGCCATATTCTGAACTAGGTACAGATATGTACTTTCTATAATGGACTTTTGGGGACATTTCAGAGTATGATTGACGCAGCCACAGGAGGCACACTGATGGGTAAGCCAGTTAAAGAGGCTCAAAATTTGATTCTAACACTCACCTTTAGGCTCAGGTAGCAACTTTGACTAATTAGCTCGCAAAGTTGCAAGCTAACATTGCCAATCCCAGTCTTGTTACATCGTGTTGTAAGACATTTATGGATCGAACAGTAACAAAAAAAACCTGAATCCATGTCTTATACAATGTTCTTGATAATCTTTTATCCACTCTCTGTGTAACACCCCATTATCCTAGGGTACGCACCGGAACGCCCGTAGGTCATTCCGACACATAACCTAAGATAAGGGAGCGTTACGTGCAATTACT
>JANZXP010000002.1:15729987-15741070 GCA_027576715.1 Erythroxylum flavicans
CACCCTCGCGGGGCACGGATTCGGGTATCACCATCGATATCGGGTTCGGGTTCGGCGGGAGTGGGGTGTTACAAATAGTGTTTCAAAAATTACAAATGCTTGCAATTCAAATTCCTAGTCAATGTATAAGTCCAAGTGGATGTGAAAGAAACTAGAGCATATTTGAATTCATTCATTACAAAAAAAAAAAGAAATTAATTGGAACACAAAAGATTTAATGGTTTGATATTTGTTGGATACAATTTGAAGTTTTGAAAAAGATGTGATATTATCATTACAAAGTTGAATATAATTTCTTAATGATTTAATTTTATATGTTTACTTGAACTTTTAATAAAACAACTATCTTATAAATCTAATCTAACTTGACCATATTCATCTTTTAGCGTATTAGATTTTTTTAAAACCAAGTTTCATAAATGAGAGTGACTGATAGATAATCTTGGATGAGAAATTGTTGACATACAATTTGGTACAATGAATTTAAATGATGATGATAATGAGGCTCCCCTTAATGATAAGAACTTTGTATCAAATAAAAATTAGAGCAAATGCAATTTGAGTGGATGTCATTGAATGAAGTTTCAATTTTTTTTTATTTTCCTCTGTAACCTTACTTGCATTTGATGTATATGTTAACTTCTATAAATATAAATATAAAACTTCTACCTATAAATATTTTTGCTCCAAGTTTCACTTATAATTTGCTATTTTCTTCAACACAAACCTTTATTATTATGCTTATGAATTTATATTGTTCTTATCATATGATATTCTAATATAATCAATCATAACATTTTAAATATTTTACATTTTTTAAATTTTATATCTATATAAGAATTAAAAAATCATTTTCTTATATTATTTATGATTACTCTTTATATGAGAAATATGTGAAAAAGATTATTTTATAATTTAAAAATTATTCAAAATAGTGTTTGAGAATAATCCATATTATACAATAACTAAATTAGATGCCAAATTGATTACAATATTGATAGTATTGGGACAACCATCGTCAATTATAGGACAGGATCATCGGTACTAGCCGATATGGCTTTAACAATTTTCGTCGCCTCCAGGTTATATCAACTTGACTTGATATTTTGATTTGAAATATTTAGGATCTCTAAAGAATTTTAGTGATTGCAATCCATTAGAATATATCTCAGGGTACACCCATTATCATGTCATATCTTTTGAACCTAGAAATGTACCTTGACCTGTACCAATTTGCCTGCAGAACTGCCTTAATAATTAGCATTAGCGCATGTTATGTTGGGCTGATAAGTTTTCAGCTCCTTTACCAAAGAATGTCTTTCTTTTGATATCACCAAATTAGGGTTGTATACTAATGGCATAATGCTAGCACACAAAAAAGGCGTGAAAAGTAAAAAGGACCTACATGAAAGATGAAACCCGGACCACTTGTGCTTCTGGTCTCTCCAATGATTTATTCTTTCAGCTAATGGAGCTCAGAAGTTGGCATAGTATATGCCTCAAGGGACGATGAGCATAAGTAGATTTGATTGCACTATATGCTTCTGACGAATTAGAATAGGTTTGTGAAACTGAATGCCAGAAAATCCAACATGTCTCCATGCATCAGGTTTAACATCAGAAAGTTGCATTCAAAATTCTCTTTTAGACAGGTTGATTAACAGAATGCCCTACACTAGAAACGTACAGCTACATATTTCACAAATAAACACATAAGATTAACTTGATGCTTACAGTTCGAGCAAACCAAAGATGATTTTCTGCACTATACATCTCACACCAAGACATTCTACATTGTAAATATGGATAGGCGAGCAATGCCTCCTTGTTTAGCCTCTTATATTGCAATCATCTCTTCCGGCGCTTTGTTTCAACCTGCTAAGTTCAATAGAGGTTGTTCAGCAATACTAGGAAACCAGAGAATATAAAAGCAAATGGTGAATAAGAGATTCAACTCCTGAAAGGAACAGAAAACTACCACAATATATATTCAACAAACTGTCTAGTAAAGAAGTCGAAGGGCCTTGCCTAATACTTGGAAGTATTTTATCCTTGAGAATATGGAGGTATTATTTACCCAAATCAATAGCAATTGTTAAAAGGAGAACCTCTACAAAGAAAGTCCCAAGCACGAAATTTATTTTACAATTAATCAGTTAGTCTGAAGAAATTTGTATCAAACAATTATATTCAGAAACTCTGAACAGAGCAAGACTGAAATTTATTGTGTACAAGCATGGGCAATTACTACAATGTCATTTTTTATAACATGTCTACAATTTTGTTTCACTCACCAATTAGGCAAAGAGGAGAAAAAGAGTAGCAAAGAAAAACAAAAAGAAGAAAAGGAAAGGGATGGGAACTAACGTGAAAAGCAAAATTTGGAACCAAAGGATCAAAACCTCATAGTTCCCAAAAAAATAACTCATTATACATTAAATCAAGGTTTTAAATTGTGAATTGTGTGGGTTACAATGCAGTTGCAAATCATAATCGTTGCGGACAACTACAACTGTACATTGAAGTAACAGAGAGGGATGCAACCACAATATTAGAGTTGCAATTGCAGTTGTAGTCCGCAATTTAAGACCCTACGGAGTCAACTTCTCCATTGAGATTATAATCAAAGATGAGAACAGCTCTTGGAACACCAACTCATCTCAATCTGGTATTCAATTCAATACAGAAATTGAAGCAACACATTAGCAGCAAAAATATTATAACTTAAATCTTCAAAACAAATATTCCTGGTTGACCAAAAATCTAGGAAAATATAATTCCATATCAAAAAAACATAATTCCATATAAAAAGATTAGATATAAAACTGAAAGTTTGGAGGAACTCTGGCAGCAATTTAGATTACCAAAACACCAAACTTTCCATTTTTAAGTTCTTTTTGAAAAACTTCCATTGAGCTACAATTTTTATTTCAATTTCTAAAATATGCATCCAAAGATCTTTCCATTGACAATCAGATGACAGCTTATGAATGGTAATTGAAGCCATTAAACATTTAGAACTGATCTAAGATTGAGTAACAAGGATCCTCACCTTGCTATCAGCTGCTGGTGATGCAGAAAACCCATTATGTGATCTTTTGACATCATCATCAGATGCACATTCAGAACACACAAAGTGATCTAGTTTCTTTGCTTCCTCAATGGTCATGCCCACACAGGCAGGATGATACCTAAATGACCGTGTGAAGGTACTACTAAGTGATTGTACAAATAGAAAAAAAAATCACCACAGAACAGGTAATACAACTTCCACATTAGAGAAGATTATCACATCTCTGACAGAATATCTGCAAAATTTGGATCAACCTAGGAGGAATAAGGCATATATATGATGCAATAAGATGATCTAATTACTGGAGAAAACTGTGCTGCAGCTGAAGAAATCTGTCAAGCCAAGGAACGGAATACTTAAATGCTAGAATGCTTGTATTCCATATAAAGAATTGTATTTTCCTGGACCTTGTACTTCAATTTTCCCTGAAATCGTCTAACAACAATTTGTTGATTCTTAGACTGTTAGTGGTCCAAAAACTAAAAAAATCTCAAGGGGGTGAAAAAAAGGTAGTTAGTACTTTAAAGACAAATCCTTTTAACACATCAATATGCTTTTTTGCATACTCATGCATTGTAGACAAGATGTTCTGAACATTTAGATTCTCATACTTCCTCATAGCACTTGCTTAAAATTTCAATATTTTCACGCCGTTTGCAAAATATGGTCAAATAAGTAACAAATGAACAAAACCCGCTTAAAAATCTAGTTCATTTACTCCTAAAAAAAGGCCCCCTAATTACAGAGACTAAGAAATCAGCAATTAAAATCCATAAAAAAAAGGAAGATTTACCAGTCTTTGCACCCTTCACATTGCACCATAAGGTCATCCGGGTTATATGGCATCTCACAAGTACAATACCTTACAGAAAGAAACGAAAAAACTGAGAACTTCAGAAATCAATCAAATCTCCAATAACAATAACCGCACCAAGCAGCCACATTTGAGTACACAAACGAATACCCAGCTGTAAAACTCACACAGCAACACGGTCAGGGGTGAAACCTCCAGTGGCAGCCTTATACTCAAAGCGACAATAATAGTCCTCCGCACCCACATTCTCTAGCTTAGTGTAATTCTTAAAACTGTGGACCATACACTTCCCTTCAATAGTAAGAGCGCTTTGGACATCATAGTGGTCAGACAAGAACAGCTCTTTTGCTCCATGAAACTGCCGGCGCCCTCCAAGAGACTCTTCTGGTCGATAGTACCACCTAACCCTCACCTTAACATTGTTCCTACTGTCAGCGTCGATCCCCTCGATTCTAGCTACGTACGGAGGCTTTCCGGTGTCCGACGGTCTCATCAACACACAATCACCCACTAGCATGGTAAAAGAAAAAGAAAGAGCAGAGACAAAAAGTCAAGAATTTGAAGAATACACAAGAACATTCCAACGTAGTTGAAAAGATAAGAAAAGACGCAACCTTTGACGATTTTGTTGGTGCCACGAATAGTATAGGAGTCGAGCTCTCTCTTGCCAATTTTGGGCTTGGCAGGGATGCCAGGTCGAGTTTTGGCCATATTGAGAGTGAATGAAGGATATCCAGTAAAAATTTAAACGGGCGAAAAACGAAAGAGGAAGAAGCTGGGAATGGGATTCTCACAAACCCTAGATTCTGGCCATGGAAGAGAAGTAACCGAGTGATACTTGACCTCCGTCACAGCAGCTTTTTCCCTTTAGTCTTGAAGAAAATGGGCATTAATGTTTGTAAGCTTCTGGTTTATTGCAACAACTTATACCGCTGTTGGTCAGTGGATTTGACTAATTGAGGATTTACACGTACGGTCCGCCCTTCGGATGGGTAACTGTTTTTAGGTGAGCACTTGTCCATTTTCTTTTAAGCTCTTTGTCAATTTTAGTTATTTATTTATTGATTTATTATATAAAAGTAACTAATAAAAAGAAGAATAGTTGACTCGAAATCCCTTTATTAATTGCAATTAGGCATCTAAATGGAGAATGAGGTTGTGTCCAACCAAGCAAGACACAAAAAATGGCTTTTCCGATAACAACCAGATAATTTCTGAACTCCCAGCCAATAACAAACTAGACCTTTTTCATCCCATGGAGGAATGAATTCATATCAATCATAAAATTTTACCTCCACTGAAACAAATGAGATCTATAATTCAGTTATAAGAGGAATGGCACAAATTCTCAAAATCCATGCAAATGACATTTCTTCAGTTCTCAACGATACTCAACCCTAGTTGACAGAGAAAGCTAGTTCAGGGATTAATTAGACCTCTGGTCTTATGAACTTCTACCATTTTAACTGAAGCCAACTGTCACAAGTGTTGTTGAAGGTTCAGCGGTTAATTGGTGTATGCATTCGCTCGACAATCCTGTTTACAGCATCACGTGACATCACCAACGTGTCGTGCAGCAAGATGCTATAAACATTCAAACCCTGAAAACATAGCCAAGTAAATTAGTGAGATGATTTACAACTCTTAATTGACCTTGTAAGCAAGGAACACCAGGATAGGCATATTCACAGTGGCAATAATAAATCTTCAGAGCTGCTTCAAACTGAAATGTAGCTAATTTACTACTAGAAATGATTGAGAAGGAATTATAGATAAGTAAAGCGAGTTTGAACAATTTTGGGATCTTTTATTATCTTGTGCAGAAAGTAGGATGATATTATGTACGTGCTAACATGAAGTTTAAATGAGGCTTTGAAATCCTACTAGTCAATTATCCCAGAATTATCTGCAACATCCATGCATGATTTGGATCTTGATATTGTGACAAATTTACATATGTACAAAGGAAACTTTTTCCAGGAAGTCAAGAATTTCACCATGATAACAGTTAAGTGGAGCTTGATATTCAAGAATGTAAGCTTGATATTTGCCAAATTTGTTCCAACAATATGTGGCAAGAACCAGAGCTTACAATAGAGGGTAGCACATTAACATAATGTAGATTATGTGTAGCCAACTTCAACTTTTCATCAATGGGGCCACCATCCACCAACAGCAGTTTCTTGGTGTTCTCCATTTGCTTGACATAGTTCACAATGTTCTTGGTTTTATGTGTTAGGACCTCCAAATCCTCAAATACAAGAAGCTGTACATTTGAGCATCGTTTCTCTAGATTATTGCTCCATACATAGAACAAAAAAGCATAAAATAAGAGAATATGCGGAAAGATTCTCAAAGAACTGCAGCACTATCAGTCTAAGCCTTCATTGCCAAGATCTAACATCACTCATCAGCAGATAAACAAAGAACTGAATCATAGCTGACAACTATGTCCTCGACCACGAATATATTACAAATTCAACACCTAAATGTAGTGACTCTGAAGGAAGACTAAGCATAGACACCAAGAATAAGACTTCAAGCTGCTCACAAAAAGATAATGTAAATTCGATATTTGTGGGAAAGAAAAGAGGCATGCCTTTCCTTCTGCTGCACGAGCTGTCAGGGCAATTTTTAATCCCAAACGCCTAACTTTCTTGTTTAATTTAATAGCATGACTACGCGGCTTAGGACCATGCATGATGGCACCACCCCTAAACTGTTATTCACCAGCAAGTCATTAGGCTCCACCTATTCAAATAATCAAATCAATAATCACGTAATTTACAAGATAAATATACCTGGGGCCCACGTAATGTTCCATGTCTTGCTCGACCAGTCCCCTTTTGTTTATATGGCTTTTTCCCAGTCCCACTAACTTCACTGATAGTTTTTGTTGAATGTGTTCCCTGCAAACAACTTAGTCCCCTGTGTTTTACTAATGTAACAGGTCACATAATAGCATTTTCAACACCTTATGTTGCAAACACTTTGCAAACTGAAAGTTGATACGTTTTTCATGAGATGTAATAAAATATGTGAAACGTGATAATGATTCGCTAGAAGCTCTTAGTGCATGTCGATGAACACTTTAGCTGAAAAAATCATGCACATCAGTTAAATACAAAAGGAGCACATGGTTTCCCAGTGATATTAAGGATGAAAAAAGAAATAAAGAGGAACATGGTTTGCAACCTGAAGGTTGATACAATTTATATGGATCGAACTTGATAATATGTAAGATGTGAATGAGTTATTTGCTCTTACAACAACAGCTTAAATTTTAAGATACATCCCTTCATTACCCTCCCATCGATTTTACTTTTCTATGCCTGTAGGTGAATGCTTTAGTTGACAAAATCATTGCACGGAAATTAATCAAAAAAAGGAACACATGGTTCCCCAACAATATTTAGAATGAAAATAGAAGTAGTGAACCTCTAATGGTGCAAAGAATACCTGAAATTATCCTAGGATAAACATAAGCTGTTTGCACATTTGGCTGAGCGTATGCTTTCTAGCGTTAAAACATTCAATGATTGAGTATTACCTGTTGTCGTTTTGCAAGTTGCCATCGGACAACACGATGAATAATATCTTTCCGTATAGGTACATCAAAAACATCACCAGCCAAAACCATTAATCCTTTGTCCTCATTATTAAAACTAGTCAATGGAATTACCAGGTCCTGATAAAGTCCTGCAATAAATTATAGCACAATAAATGTTTGCATATATGCAACAATTTGATGACAGTTCATTCATTTATCATTATACCCAAATTAAGCTCGTCATGAAATCGAGAGAGTTCTGCAACAAGATGTATTTATTTAAAAAGCAAGGTATAATAGCAGTAAGACATAAAGCCCAATAACACTAAAATGTTGGATGAAAGAATTATTAGCTTAGCAAATGTTGCAAAAATTGATGACATTCAAAGACTTATACATCATATTCAACCGTATGACACATATAAGCTGAGCAATTTGAACTTCAGACGTCAAAGATGGAAAAAACTGTTTTCTAGAATAATGAAATATGTGAGTTTATTTGAGCACCAAAATCCTACCATGCATTCTACCTGAGGAAATGAGATATAAACTCATTTTTGTTGTTTTCAGCGAATTCCTCTTATGCATCACCACTTATACTATCCCTCACTGGAAATTCACAACTCCCTTCTTACCTATTTTGCGCTCCGGTTTTTCTGCAGTCTTAGTGGACAGTAAGTCCAATGGAAATACGCCATCGCTTGATTCAGGAGTTAAGATAGATGTTGAAAGCCTCCGACAGGAAAGATAAGAAAGCCTGACCTACATTAGGAACAACAATATAACAAGGCTCAATTGCCAACTGAAATGCAGAATACAACAACACGCATCAGTTGCTTTGGAAGACCACAGATCCTAGATGTCGTTTCGCCTCAGCAGCTTCTATAATATGAACAAAGCGATAAATAATTAAAATAGCAGGGCAGTACTTTGGTGAAGGTAGACCATTCTCCATAACTTAAGCAATCCACAGAAAGTTGGCTGTATAAATCTGTTCCAATTAAGAAAAAAAAAAGTTAAATCAATGGAAGACCGAAAATATGCCCACATCTATTAAACAAAATTCAACGAGAAAAAGAAAAGAAAACAGGAAACAGCTGACTAGATAATGCTCTGCTTACCATTACAAGTTTGAGAAGAACGAATACCAATACCGTGAGAATCACGTTGACCCAACGCACAAAAAGACCCAAAAGAACGTGAAATCCTTCTTGAGATTGAAACTGCCATACTCCAATCAACTTGAGAGAGGAAAATCGACAAATCCCAACGACCTAACGTCAAGAATTCATATACACACAAGCGTTCAAGTATTGAAACATTGTTAAACCTTTTCCATTGGACACCGTAAAATAAACTTTGTTTTACGACATATAAGTGTTCGACAAAATGTTTCAATGGAAAATGAAGTTTATAAAAAGAGTGCACCACTTGGGCAGTTAAAACACGCAGGTTTTGATGGACCACATAAAATGGATCCTCCGGAGAAGAAGAGACGGAAAGTCCCAACGCCTCAGCTGCTAGCAGTCGTCGACGATGGGGTTTACTATTAAGATTCAGTTGTAGGCATTAGGCCTAGGGCATGCATGTTGTCAAATGGGCTTATGGTTCTACTACCCTATTCCTATGTAGTCAATGTGGGGCATGTAAGATGTAGCCACCCAAATTTGCTTTGAAGCCCATACCAACATTCTCAAACTTATGCAGATATGGCAATCAGATTTGAATTATATTCAACTTTATAAAAATATCATGAAAGCTAACACATTCTTAAAAATAGTTTTAGGCCAATTTATATCAAACTTTTATTTCAATATATTCTTATTTCACACATTTTAATTTATTACTGTAGCAAAATAGTGTCTACATTAGCACAAGTAAACTTGGTTTTACGAGAAAAGCAAAGCCAACAAGTAATTGGTTACTTGTAGTAATATCTAACTCTCTTTTTATCAACATAAGTTGCTGAAGACAGCATGAATTTCGCCACTTCTCTCTCTCACACATTTCACACTCTCAAACATTGAGTTTTCCCTCATATTTTTATCTCTTAGAGCTACCATCTACTAGGCTTAGGATTTGGGGTGTGAATTAGTGTGAGAAACTCTAATAGCTGCTGACAACTTTAAAAAAGGGCAAATTCAAGCTACATTGGAGTCATTGGAGCACAACGTGGATGTGCAAAACAAGCACAAGGTTTAAAGGATTTGTCATATTTGAAAGGTAAGGTCTCGCCACACCTTCCTTCATTGGTATCAGAGCATGCATGGTTTGTTTTCATCCTTGAAATTGTAACAAATGAGAATAATATGTCATATATGCTGAAATTAGTTCATACATGTGTAACATGGCCATCAATAGTAAATTTTTGTGTGCTTCGTTTTAGCTTGAAATTTTGGCATGGATATGTTTCTTATAATGTCAAAAACTTGTGCCTAAAATTTACTGAAAAATGGATTTGAATTTGAGTGAGATACTGCATGATAAATTTTCTGTTAATACATGTGTTTTTTGAAAGTTGAGGCCCATTTTTCAACCCATTACAGTACTGTTCTGCATGAGATATGATATAGATATGTTCCTTGTCACGTTATCTTTCTAACGGTATATTATATGCTAAAATTGGAGTTAAAATGAGTAAGAAATGATAGCCTAAAGTGGGCATTGTGGTCAAGAAAGACTAAAATTTCTGAAAATTTTGGGTTTAGTATGAATTTGTTCATCCGTGGTTCCACATGCCCTCAACGGGAGGTGCGCTTCACTGACAACACAAATCCTTGATTTGACCCTACCAACATCTTCCGTATGTACTGGAGAGTCCAGATCCACATCGAGTAGGGCCTGAATGGCTGCTTAAGTTGGCATGTGGCAACCACACGCCACACCCGAGAGTGGACATGTGGCGCAGCTACAGTCACATCTCACAAGCGCCTTGGCGGTGTGTGGGGAGCCTAGGGCCATCCCAAAGGGCCATTTCAACCCAAATTTTGACCAAAGACTCCTTTTGTCGTGATCTTTTGATCTATGGGCCAAAATTACCATTTTACCCCTCTGTGATTTATTAAAATTTTTCAAATTTTGAGTTATTTGTTAGCTTAATTTGAAATTTTACTTAATTACATAAGTGATGGGGCTATACACACTTGATAATTGTGTATTATATTCATGAATTAATGTTGCATTTCATATATGTTATGAGTTGCATTTTATTATTTATTTCATTTATATGTTAAATGATTCTTATTTATGTTAGTAATAAAATGATTAATTATTTGCCTATGTGACTAATTGTTAATTAATGCCAATGGGTATAAATTAAATACCCTAGAGCCAAAGGTCTCATACCAAGGTGGTATGTGGGTCCATCTTCATTCAATATCCTTTTTAGTTTAAGGAATGAAGATACATTGATACTTTGAATTAGTGCCTCTGTTGTGTGATGTATGTTTTCCAAAATAATTTCTTATATACATGGAAGAAAATGTCACATCTCTCATTTAATATTTGTTATTAGAATGATGTAATAGGATCTTAATTGTAATTATTAATGATTTGTATCATTAATATTGAGACTTTGTAAGGGGATGAATTTTCACACTAATTCCAAGTATATAGATTTATTTTGGACATGAGGCACCAAAATATC
>JANZXP010000002.1:15754289-15769577 GCA_027576715.1 Erythroxylum flavicans
TCATTTTAATTTTGTGTGAATTTGTATAGTAAATTAAGGTTTAATTGAAAATGACACATATCTAAAAATTGTCACCATGTTTGATGTTACTCTCTCACACGAGAACATCTCCCCAGTGCTATGATAGGGAGTGGGATCAAACAAAGTATTGCAAGGTATCAAATGATTAGCAATATCTCTTAGTTATTGTGGTGTGATTAAGGATTTTGTATGTTGCTTTAGCTGAGTGCTAAGATGAGACTTGTTTAGTCAAACATGGAAAGTGTATCCATGTAACCTATATGAAGCTAGATTTAAGTTTGTGGTGCTCAATTCGGTCACTTTTGGAGTGACTGGATGGTGTTCTGTATGGTGTTATTTAGAGCGTGACAAACTCTTTGTAAGAGCTCCACCATAGTATGCATTTCATACTGCGTGTGCTTAAAGGATCGAATAAGGGAGTGATGGATAAGTCCCTTCTTCATCACTGCATGAGCCCTTTGGATAACCCTTTAGAATTTTAACCTATATCATGAAATTGAGAATTGGTGTTGCTACTTTAGTATATTATCCAAGGGTCAGGAATGATGCGATATAACAAAGCATGGCTAAGAAAGCAATCAAGACTTCATAGATTGGCATGAGTGTCTAAGGAGAAAATAATTTTGATATCACACAAGATATTTGTGACTCATTGCTCGAGCGGTTACAAAGACATTAGTTATCGATAAGCATGAGTTGTCTATATGGTAACCATAAGTACAAATACATTGAGGGATTGTGCATAGTTCTTTGTGAAAAGATGGATCAGAGATGCAAAATCTAGTGTGATTAGATATAATTTACAGTATAACAAGATCTTAAATGACATTATGTTAGTTTGACGGTGACTTAATGTAACGATCATCGCCGGTACCTTTCTATTATGGTTGCACGCTCCACTTCCTGTATAATAGTAAGAATGAATATTCGAGGTTGAGAAATACAACATGAGTTGCTAAGAACAAAGTATGTATTCCTGTGTACAGGCATGTGTTGCTCTTTCTAAAGCATTTGTTACCAATGGGTACAAGTGGGAGCAGGGACGGATGCACATTGCCCCCACATGCCCCCACTACCTCCAAAAAATATTCATATAAAAATATTATTATTTTAAATTTTGATCCCATAAAAAAACTTTAAATATTTTGCCCTCACTTGAAAAATTTTTTGAATCCGTCCCTGAGTGGAAGATGTGGCAAAATAGTATGTTACCAATGTGTACAAGTGAGAGATGTAGCAAAATAATGTCCACATTGACACAAGTAAACCAAAGTGGACAAGTAAACTTGGTCTTACAAGAAAGCAAAGCAAAGCAAAGCTAAGAAGTAATTAGTTACTTGTGGCAATATCTAACTCTCTTTTATTGGCATTCACTTCTCTCTCACACACATTTCACATTTTCAAACATTGAATTCTCCCATATATTTTTATCCCTTAGAGTCATCATCCACTAAGCTTAAGATTTGAGACATAAATTAGTGTGAATAATTCTAGTAGTTTCTCACAACTAAGAGAAAGAACAAATTCAAGCGACATTAGAGCAAACACAAGGTAGACTTGCAAAGCAAGTAAAAAGTTCGAAGGGACTTTTCATAATGTAACAAACAAACAAAAAATCCAAAAGGGACTTTGTGATATTTAAGAAGTAAGGTCTCTCTGCACCTTCCTTCAATTATGGCATGTTTGGTTCACAAGAATAGGAATTCTACTCCTGGTATATTCTTAAAATTTAAATAATCCTTTGTTTGGTTGGATAAAAATATCAAAATACCTAATCCTAAGATTAGGTAGTCTTCAACTTTTAGGAAAAGCTAAAGATCATCAAATGGTGTCTTAACTATTCCAAGAATGGAGTTATTTGTTGAAGACTTTTTTGTCCTTCATTATTATAAAATAAATAATAATAATAATAATAATAATAATAAGAAGAAGAAGAAGAAGAAGAAGAAGAAGAAGAAGAAGAAGAAGAAGAAGAAGAAGAAGAAAATTAATAAGAATAAAATTAATAAGAATAATAAAAATAAAAAAATAATAATAATAATAATTAATAAAATTAATATTAATAAGATTAATAGTAAGTAGAAAATTATTAATAATAAGAATAATAAAATTAATAACAATAAGGAATTTAATAATAATAAATATAAGTATAATTAATAATAATAAAGAATTTAATAATAGTAATAAATATGATTAATAAAATTAATAATAATAAGAATAATAATAATAATAATAATAAATAGAAAATTAATAATAATTAATAATAAGAATAATAAATTTAATAATAATAAGAAGAAAATTAATAATAATAAAGAATTTATTAATAATAATAATAATAATAATAATTAGAAGTTTAATAATAATAATAATAATAATAATAATAATAATTTAATCTTTAATTATTTTTTTTTGTCATTCCAAATTTATATTTTCAAACCAAAGTATAAAAATTCTTTATCTATTCAATCAAAGTATAAAAATTCTTTATCTATTCCAATTTTTCAACCAAACAAAATAATACTCGTTTTATTATATTCCTCTATTTTCTGTTCCTAATAATAACTATTCTATTCCTTATTTATTCTATTTGTATCAATTCATTAAAAAAGACATATTTAACATAATTACAGCGTACATTTTTTTATCATGAGGCAGATCAAATTAAATGGGAAGCACAAGTTTAAAAATCATAACCAAACATTAATTTCAGCCGACAAAATACAATCGAAGAAGAGTTGCTTGCCCAATCCGACTATGCTGTTATTAACATACTACTCACTAACCATTAGAAAGCCGATTAGCTTCACCAAAACTGAGAATAGGTTTTAATTTCATAGCCGTGATAATCATATCCATACATTTGAGCATTAATTGTGATACTAGAGTGAGCATCTGCCCATGCCCACGTCGTAATTAGGCTTGCATTGCATGCATCTACGCTTGACATAACAAGTTTCATAAATAACATTAACCCCCTGCATCTCTGAAATAGTACTCCAAAATCCTTACCCTATAGAGATAATTATATATAGAAGAGTTCTCGTTTAATTCAGTTGTTTACCATTCCTATGCCAGTACACAACATAATTAAACGTTACGGTGCACCAAGAAATGCACCATAGGAGATGGTCTTCACAGAAGTGCCGGGGAGAAGTCAGACGGAAAAGGGTTGCCCAGCACATTGTCCATGTAATAATGAGGATGAGTAGAATCCATCACAACAAACTGCATATCTTCTGATGGTTTCCAATGTCGTTTCCTTTGGTTGATGAACCAGTTGTTTATTTGCTTCTGATCCAGACCAGTAGATTCCGCCAAAGCTAGCTTCTGAGATTCCTGTTGCGGGACAAAGGATAAATGCTCAATTCACAACATATGTATAGATAAATAAGACATTGTCACACTAATTACGTTGGTTTGTTGGTTCTGCTTTTTTCGTGAGTAGGTATATGATTAAGCTCTTTTAGCAATGCTGTCTATCCGAGTGAACGAATGGTAACAAGCCAGATCAGACCACTAAGTCTCGAAATGTCACAAATCATCATTACCTATACAGGTTTGCTTTAACTCCCCAAGAATGCAACATTTTTATGCTAAATAAGCATAATGAAACCGTAATAGGCTAGAGTAACCTACAAAAGATAATTAATTATCCCATTGTCAACAAATATGAAAAGTCCATACATACAACTGTTCGTGTTTTATCTTGCTATAAGCAATAAAAATTTGACCTAGAACATGATAGGCGGTAGATTGCAAGAGAGTGACCCCAGGCACCTAATTGCTAAAATGGAAAACAAGAGATGGTGTGGAGAGGGTGGGACAGTGTCAAAGCGTTGTATCCCCAAGATTAACTCACAAACACCAAACTTATTGCCGAACACTTGAATGCAACTCCAATCTAGGCAAATTATTATCTGCTTATGGACAATAACCATAAGTGGCAAATAATGGAATACTTGAAAAGGTTATGGGATTTTGCATACCGAAGGATAGGGCCATCTGTAATGTCTGCTCCACCAATCCAGCAACTGCTGTCGGGCTTCTTTTGGCAATTTCCCCTTCTTTCTCTTTTTCATGAACTCCTGTTTCAGGCTGCCCAAATATCCGCTATACCTTCGGAGCAGTTGACCCTTCAGTTCCTGGTCTTCTGCTTGGGGATCTATAAAGTTGTTATTCACATCAACATCTTCTTCTGATGATCCATTCCGGTCATTCAGATCACCACAGCCTGACGGCACCACATTCAAGTAAGCACCCCATTGAAGTGCAAGAAATTTACCTTCATTACAAGCTACTGCCGTCATAGTTTTAAGCTCTAACATATTGCAGCATTCCTATTCACTTGAAAGAATGATTTTAACAAGCAATTATCTACCTTTTCACAAGCAATTATCTACCTTTTCTACCTGCTAAACCAGAAGCAGTCAAAGCATCAAACCAAAAAAAAAAGCAATTCCTACCAAATACATCACCCATTAATTAAGAGATGACTTGCCCAGGGAAAGGTTTCCCTTTGGCTAACAGTTCCACATAGCAGCCAGTCCCACTATGTCAGCAACCATTAATTCCTCACGGCTTATAGGTCAGCTCCCTTGACCTTCACATCTTCTAACTTAACTATTACAGGATGTGGAAATGCAAAGATAACAAAATATGGCCATGTTTCTGTATAGCATGAGACTCATTGACTGAGGTAACCTAACATACAGAATGATTAAAATTGCAATCTAATTGCCTGTTTTACAAATTAACTGTTTAACATTGATGTATTCTTTATCCAGTCATTTAAATATGGCACATAAACTTCTCTTTTAGTTGCCCTTCTTTTGGGAATAATGTCCCAAGGAATCATAGTGATTCTACACAAGATAGTTCCATGAAAAATTAGAGAACATTTTAGAGCAGGAATCACAAGTTGGCACAAATGTCCTATATGTATATATATCAGACGGATCAAAAGGAAAATATTGAGACAAATCCCTGCAAAATATGAACTTATACATGTCTATCCAATCAAACACTGCAATTCACTACTCAGCATGAACATATCCGCAATAATTCAGTCTCCATGTTATGTCACATTTTAGCCTCTATGCAGGTGTTAATGGAAAACGGAACTTTAAGTTTGCAAAAGCCGAACCATAGTGAAAACTGATAATATCATCACATGCCACTTTACCAAATTGATATGCTGTACATAAAGGTTAAGCCAAAATATAGTCCTTCACACTCATACTAAAACAAATTTGGCTTCTTTTAAATACTGAAATACCAGATAGGTGAATAAAATAGTTATGTTTCACAAGGTAGACAAACCGGCCCTTCTACACGTTAAAAATATATCAACTCTAACACTTCCAGGAATGAACAACAACTCTTAACTTCACCCACTCACACTAAGCCAGATAGGTTAATGACTGAATTTTATTTGATTAAGCAATTCTTGGAGAAACTTGAAATTGAAGGAATTGTCATATCGGGAAACTCATTCCCTTCCTCATATTGCCAGCAAACCACATTTCTAATAATAGTTCTGGTTAGCCTGCTAGTCGAAGCACAAAACCAATTGAAGCACATCAATTTTCAATTCCAGTCTCCAACTACATGCAAAGCAAACATTAGAAAGGACTAATATGTCACACCTCTATAACTCCCACAATCATTCAGTTTCTCAAAATATCTATTAAATGATCAAATCAATGCTTAGACCACGAAGTACAGGTGTCTCTTCACAAAGACTTTTTAGATTTTATATAACGGGAAGCGATAAGTTTCATTTTGAAACACGTACCACCAATTTATTTTCAGGTCAAATAAAATATGGATTTTAATGTTTAGTTTACCGCAATATGAAACATGGAAGTTTAACTTACTGCAACATGAAATATGGAAGTTCACTTACTGCAATATGGAACATGCCGTTAAACCTAGTAATATACATGCCATCAAACCAAGTTATTCCGTTAACTGAACAAGAAAAAAAAAAAAAGGAGGAAACAGGAGATTGAGGGCGAATTGCTGAATCTCAGTTAAAACTAACGTCATTTTGTTTATTTCTTTTCCAGTTCGTTCTAAAGAGCCACTCTGGGACTATGATTTTTTGTTGCTTAGCAGAAAAGGTCAACGACAATTAGAAAGCACAAGTAGATAGCATGCATTATACATTAACGGGAATATGGGTTTTGCTAGTCCAATGAACCTGCAGATAATGCAGGCAGCAATTAATAGAAGTTTTGTCATAATAATGCAGGCAGCAATTAACAGAAGTTTTGTCTTAAAATGCCTTCAAGGCTTATAAATTCCTCCATCTGGGTGCAGTTCACTTCCACAGTATTTGGTGATTCTTCTCAAAACTTGGGTGCAGTTCGTCCTTAATAAAATCATAATGAGAAACTAGGTCAAAGTTTCATTCATCTTCTATGATGTTTCTCCACGAAGGCAATCAATTCCAGATAAACCCTAAAATAGAAACAACAGGATAAGAAGATCCAGAGTTTCAAGGCATGTAGTCTGGCTGGCTTGTGTCTTATAGTTAGCTTAGTTAAGAGACATGTTCTCCACACGAATTACTAGTGATAGTTGTGACATAACTCACTTAGAACTTGCAACGAGACTCAACTGAGTTTCGAGCTATTGAAACTCTTTTACTAAGCCTAGCCTTGTCATTCAAGTTGAGAACAAGTAGATGCATACATGTGACAGAAAAGCAATGACAAGAAATCTTCCTCCTGTTTCCAAAATCATGAAAGAAACTTTCAAGACAGCCCCCGTATATGTGGTAAAACTCAGATAAAACCAGGAAAGGGCATGAAAATACACAACTACCAAGGAGAGAATCAAATCAGGGAATATTTATGAAGCCAAGGTGTGCAAGAAGCAATAACTTGTCTGTGGTATGTATACCCTAGCACATCATACAGTTACAGATACGATACATAGAAGAAGAAGAAGAACAAGAAGAAGAAGAAAATGAAAAATGAAAAACCCAACTCAGGAAATAGGCTTTGGACAAGTTCTCAAATAAAAATAAATATCTTACTTGGAACCAAAGACATGCACAGCTGGTTGTCTTCACCCAACACAAAACGTATGAACCATAAACAAGTAAAAGAACAGTTGGAAGATCTTATGACCCTAGAGGGGGAAATAAAAAAGACGTACACAAACATACAACCGAAGACGTGCGCGAGTTTGGGAGAGAGATAGAGATAGAGATAGAGAGAGGGTATATCACCAGAATTTGGAGAAGAAACTGTTAGTGCTTTGAATTGGCACTCAACTCTCTGGAGGAAAAGCATGGCTTCTTTGAATGGTTTAGAGAGTTCTTGCTCATACTTGGTAAGCATCTCACAATAAGCCTCCATGAACTGATCAAGAGCTGGATCTTCACCAATACAGCTGGTTCCACCGGTTCCCATTGTTGCTGCAGATGCGCAAGATTCTTCCAATCTAGCAACCACCTCAGGTGGTGCTCCAACCTGAAGATTGCCACGAAAAAGAAATATATAACCAATATTAGAAGTCTCTGACACATAATATAATTACTTCGAAAGGCTCTGACCTCTCACTTTCTAGGGACTGAAAATCCATTTCGGTATGCTTAATTAAGTTAAAAATAATTCGAAAATATGGAGATTTTCCTTTCTTAGAGCATGATCTGAAAAATAAGAAAAAGGGCTTCTTCGAATTGTAAGACTTGTCATTTGTACAAAAATGGCCGAAATGTGTCAGTTTTTCTTCTGGGAGAATGAAGATTCAAGATATTGTGGTTGCATGACACAAAAGGCATACCAACTCTTGCCCCGTAACCCTTCAAACCCACAAACAGAACTACACTGTATATTAGGGGTTTAAGGGAGTTTATTGTGATGGGTTCTAGCTAGCCACAAGCTAGTTCTGCTAGGAAAGAAGGATGCAATTTCTCAATTTCTTCACCTTCTGACAACTGACGTAGGCGGCCAAGAGACGGTGGTAGTGAGGATGCGCCATTATTTTGGCCTTAACAGAAGCACAGTTGGCGTCTGTGTTCTCCATGAGATAACGGCCCGTGTTGGTGTGGTTGTCTTCAAGAATCATAGAAGAGCCCCCGTTATTGCTATTGCGGTTTTGTTCTTGATTGTTGGTAGGATGTAGCTGAACGAACATGGCACTTGATGATGAGTCTGCATTAGAATGATGATGATGATGGTGATGAGAAGTCACGAGAGGCATCATCATCATCATAGGACATAGTCCATTACTGGTGTCTCCAAAAGCCATCATACAAGAAGTGGCATTAGAACCATCCTCCATTATCTCTCTCTCTAAGCTAATTGTCTCTCTCACGCACCTAACCTATCCTCTTTGTGATAACTAGTTGTTCACTTGTAGTTTGGTATTATACTGAGGGTACTAACATTTTTTGTTGTTGATCTTTTTGTTTCAGTATCTCATTCTCTTTCCTACGCAATCTAAACTTTAGTTACATGATGTATGTGCAGTGGTCTCCCGAGATTTATGCTTCACTAAACAGCCTTTTTACAGGAAATCCCAAATAGTGATAGTAGCAGCAAGAGCTAGTCAGTTTTGTTATCTTGTTGGGGGGGTTCTTTGTGCCGCTTGCTAAAGACTGCTCGATTTCCTTTGGGAAAATAGGTGTTTATCTTTCTGGTATAACAGCATTAACTCTTTCTCTCTTGCTCTTTCTAGTAGTAGTTATAGGATATAGATAAGCGATTTAGTGAGCGAGAGAGCTTTTCATTGGAACAGCAGAATGCACGCGGGTGTATGGAGAGAGAGAGAGAGAGAGAGAGAGGAATAGAAAAGAAAAATGGTAGAAGAGAGGCGGTGGCTCATGAAAGGTGTAATCTTTAGGGCACTGAAGCAAAGCTTTACCTTCCCGATGAAAACTCTCTCCCTCTTTTCTCGCACTGCCACTGATGCACTGCCATTACTGGCAAAGAAATGAGAGAGAAAGATAAAAAGGCTTTGGAGACAAGCAAAAGGATGGGGGGATGGATGGATAGATAGAGAAAAGAACGATCAAATCGAGGGAGAGTGCAGTGCCATGGAGGTTTTCTTGGGTACAATTCTCTCTCTTCTCTGTGTATAGACTATAGAGTACTATCCTCTCACTTTCTTTCTCTACTTGCCTGGTGCTTTGATTATCAATCTGTCCACTCAATACCTACTTTGTCCTCTTCTACGCCTGAACCTGAACCCCAACCCCAGCCCCAAGGCCAATACCCAACACCCCAAACAGTAGTATTTCTCCAATTTCTCTCTTTTTTTTTCATACAAGTTAAGTTGCTACTGTAAATCTTTTGCCTTTAACATGCAATTACCAGAAGCAAAATTATGGACAATGAGACTCATTATTTACGACAAGAAATAATAATGTAGGAGTAGCAGTAGATGATGATGAGCATGAGCTGGGTCGAGATAACTCATAACTTATCCTGCCGAATACTTTACTGACTAAAATCTTTTGCCATGTAGAAATAACTTTCTAATGGAGCTCATAATTATGATTGTCACAATCACAGCATCTAATCAAGAACCATTAAGCATTGAAAAGAGTGGGCTTCAGCTGCTTAAGAAAAGCTGGCAAAGTTTGTGGGACAGTCCGAATGTCTCTCTATCACTCTCATTTCTTCAATTCGTTTAATTTAATAGTGGATATATAAAGCTCAGTAATAGCCACCTCTACCTGTATAGCTTTCTCTAGCTTCACAATACTGTAAACGAATCGTGTGGCAAACAGCTCCAAACCAGGTTGAGCTTGTTGTCCTTTTCTTCATTGTCTCCCTAGATATGCACCCTATACATCCAAGGTACTGAACGTGTATGCATTAGTCGTTTGATGTAAGAAATGGGCCATACACATGTATCGTCCATGAAAGCAACTAGCTGTTTCCTTCCATACAGATCAAGTTGCAGCCAAGGGGGTCGAGGAATCTTACCCACCTGTGCTTTCTTACAGTGAATGTGCTGTGATTTTATTCTTTCCCGTCTCATTATCTTCCTGCCTTTTTCTATAAACAAATAAAACCAGCAAAATCACCATACACTTACAGCACCAGGGCAGGGAGGAGAAACAATATTTGTCAATTCACAGTTTTCATCTCTCTAATTTCTTCTAAAGTAATATGTTAGATTCTCAATATTTAGATTGTAGGTGGCAATTTAATTAATATCATAATAGACCAAGTGCCGTTTTAAATGTTTCAAGAACATGACGTTGCTGGGACAAACCATTTCTATCGTGGGATAACGAATTTGCCAATTATTAAGACTTCAAACTAATCCATACACGAGTTAACAGCAAATTGATAGACGGATTTACTTTTACTACTTGATAATGGTATAAGCAAGCCTATACAGTTGTAAAAGGTGAATCACATTTCAAATAAATAGCGTCATTATCTGTAATTTAGTAATTAACTGGAGACCATAACGTCACATTCATGTACAGCAAAGTGCTAAATGGGTTTTGAAGCAAAAAACGCAAGCTTTTCAAGACTGTTTTTGGTTTTTCAGGTCGTTTGGTGTCTATGATAATTGTACTTTAAGTGACCTGAGTTTCAATATTTGCATGTGAACAACCGAAATGCAATTTCACCAACATGATAGTAAGATCCTGTATATAAAACAGCTTAGTTCAGACCTCAGTTTTCCCTTTTCTAGTTCCCAACTAGATTTTATAAAAAGAAACCTAAACTTTGTTAATAAAATATAATTTGATCGGATTGCATTACATGGTACGATTTTACGGAACATTGAGTAGCTGAGATCCCAGGGCTTGAGCAAGCCAAGATTAGGTTAATATCATTGAGTCAACTATTGTCTTATATGAAATTTCATCTTCTTGATCGTCAACATTCAGTTGAATCTTGTACAGATGTGAAATTTTAGAAAGTTTGATAGTATGTAACGTTACTTTTATTTAATGAAATTATTGGTTTCGATAGATCCCCATATAATGTCACAAAAAGATATTAGAAAAGTCAAAATAAACATAAAAGATGTAATTAAAAAACATAGAATAAAGTAATAATGAATAATTAAAATAAAATAATATCAAGAAAAAATAAAAAAATATAAATCATCATTAAGTGATATAAGTTTAGAAGATAAAATTATTAAAAAATAATAGGATAAATATATTTGATATGCTGCAAAATTTTGTTCACAATTTTTTAAATTGCACGTGTCATCCTTACATTAGGGTCATACTAATCTATTCTGTATCATTCCAATTTTATTAGATGTCCCCTAAGGGACAAGTTATACCATGATAATTGAAGGTTAGTTTGCTACTGTAACCTAACGATGTAGTTTTATTCAAATTACTTTTTATTAAAAACTAAACCAAACACGTGGCTTTAGTTGTAGGACATGTCTCCACTCGAGCAATAATCATCCGTAGCAACAAAAAGACACATATACTAAGGCATTTAGTATAAAGTATAAACGAACTCAACTTTGACACGACCGGTTTTTGAAGAACTCTGCATAAAAAAGTTGTAACTAAACTTTCACCCGCAACAGGGAACATTTCAGTATTACTTATAAGAAGTAGTGTTCAAATTCTTAAAAACTATGAATGATCAAATCATAAAAATATAATCTTTGCCAAAAAAAAAGTGTATCGAACGAAACCACAACTAATTAAATTATAAATATATTTTAAGTTACAAGTTATTGTTGTAAAAATCATTCTTTTAATTACACTTAAACTTTGTTGATGGTTGTGGAAAAAATATAATAAGATTTTATGATCACGAGGTATTATAGTAATAAATGAATAACATATTAAATAATAATAATGATAATCTCAATTAACATTTGAAACAGCATTTCGTTATCAAATTTGTTAGACATAACAATTCACATGTCAGAGGACCGACGTCGCAGTCTTTGCAAGTTTGAATCATGTCTAACATTCTAATTTCCAAATTAAAGGTCACAGGTTTTTGGGATGTACCAACAAGAAAAGTGGAACGATGGTGGAATCTTGTCTTGATCCCAACAGATAAGCAAACATAATTTGGCATGTATTACATCTTTTATCTGTCTCTAAATGGTAATTACTTATTATTTTTAATATTACGATTGAACTTGATCTTTTCAACCAACACCTATACTAACTATAAGTATAAACTTCTTATTGAGTACGAACCTTACTAAATCTAGAAATAAGGCGACAGATAATTACCAGCTTAGTTGGTCAGATACTTGAATGCATGCCTCTTTTTTTTCTCTCAAGTTCAACCACGTTGTCCCACTCCCACACAGTTTTACACGCATCTCAGTACATTTCTTTGAACCACTTTATGCCTTTGCTTCCAACGTAATTACACCATTAAGTTCATTTTAGCGTCTTAGACATATTTCCAAAGTTCTTTTTTCAATGGTATCGATTATTAAATGCAAGTACATGTACATCTCTCCACGTAACCCTTTTATGCAAGATTGGATGGTTTGGAAACTACAGTTGCAGAAACTTTCAGCCCTATCTCCTTCTACTCTTCGTCGTCTCTGCTTGAGATTTGAGTGGAGTGCATCCGCGGACGTCTTCCCATTCTTCCTGGTGAGAAGAATGTGCTTAATTAGGGTTTGCTTACGGAGAACGTGAAGAGAGTAGTAGTCTGGATTAGCTAGGGTTTGGTGCTCTCTCTGTCTTTGGTGAAATAGATGGAAAGCTGGGAAAGCTGAACGAAGAATGTGGGAAGCGAGGAAGCACTCAGATTCCGTCACAGCTGCGTAAGAATAAAAGCTAAAGCTAATGAAAAGTTGAGAGAAGAAGACGTCACTGATTAGAGAGACAAAGAGAGAGACAGAAACGGCTGATGAAGAGTAGTAGTAGTTAGTAGGCGTAGTAGTGGAGAAGGACGGGCAGAGCTTAGTAGGCCCATTTCTAAAGCCATAATAAGCTTTTCTGATTCACTTTACGTCTTTTCCTATACAGTTGCATGATATAACGTAAAGGGTTTCTTTCTTTTCTCATTTTTCTAATTACTTTTGTAGTATTGGATTTACTAGTTCGCTTAACTGATCTCTCTTATTTCCACAACACATGGACAGACTCGCTACTTCCACCGGTGAAGAAGACAAAAGAAACTTGATTAGTTTCACTGCTTAGTACCAACCACTACATTAAACTAGTTTCTTGTAGTTGTTTAATTAATACTTGTTTATTGTTTGAGGTGTTAGAAAAGCTAATCCACTTTTCATGTTCCACAGCATATTCTGTACTTACTTGGGTGCAACTGATAAAATCAAGAGCACTGGTTCCCGAGTCCAACCTCCTTTTTTTTGTTCTCTTCTTTTTCAACATAAATAACTTGAGAGAATAGAATATATAATCCAATCTAACATAGCCCAATGGTTCACCTTTCTTCTTTATCTTTTTCTTTCTTGTTGGTTTAGTTTGCAAGAGTTTTAACTCGTTAACTCCTGTAGTCCTCGAACGGAAGCGACAAAGAATGAAGAACGAACACAAGTGATGCACAATCTGAATTTATATTGAAATCCCGAATATATCTTATTATGTCCCACACAAAGCATGCAAGAATATCGGCTACCTCAAATCCCAACTCCATTTCCCCCTGTTAAAGGACGCCAACAAACTCCTTTCGTCCATTAGTGAAGATTTAACTTCATTAATATTTGATGCTTTCCACTTGGGTAATGATTTGCTCTACAATCTACATGAGTCTTCCCTAGCTTTCTTTTTATCTTTTTTGTCTTCTTTTAGTTTCTCCTTATTTCTTTTTAATCTGCGAACTGTAAATTGGCTACTTTCCGTTATTCAAACTCATCCACAGGCAAACTAAGGGGTTAATTGGGGTAGGCTTTGGACAGAACTCGTTACACGCAAGGCATCAGGGAAGAATATGGGTGACCGATCAAATTATATCTTTATCTGATCTTCAAGAGGCCATGGATTTTAGAACGTCTCTTAGGATTTTATTTTATTTTGCTGTAGAAACTTAATGAGCATGTTATTGTACTCAAAGACCCAATTTCTGTTACAGTTGACGGCTATTAATTAATCCATTAGATTTTAAAGAAAGCCTTTTGATCATTGGATTAATAAATAACTATGACTTGGTTTCTCAGTGAATCGAAAAACGAGTGAAATTGAAGCCAGTGAATTAACATTTTTTAGTTTGTATTGTTGTTTTGGTGAGTAACCTATTAAATCTTCTTAAGAAAGCGGAGACGACGGAATCTAGATTTGTATGTAAAGTTCATTCAATCCGTTGTCGTTTTTAAGTACCTTTGAACTGGAGGTTCTTGCGGCAACATTGACCTGTAACTCTTCCAGTTCATTATTTGTTTGCATCCATATTTTTTTATTCTGCGATTGGTTCAGAATCTAGTTCTGAATGCCGGAGGTACACACCTCTTTCTCTTTGTTTTCTAATGCTCAATTATTGATTGTGTGATAATATGATCGAGGTGAAAGTGATTACAAATTACAATGGATATGAATCTTATAAATCTTAGTTTAATTAACTAAAGTTTCTTACCACCGGATTCCACCTTTACAAGTATCTAAACAAGTTAAAATCAGGAACACCTGAAATTTTCAGATCTGTTTTCTTTTATAACTTTGAACAACTAATCATCTTTACACCTAGTCAGAGATCCCGCAATAAAGTGAGATCTAAGGAGGTTTAATAGTACGCAGCCTTATCTTTATAGAGTAGAGAGGTTATTTCTGGTACACCCAGATGTAAATGTGACAATCAAAAAAATGATGTAAGTTAAAAGAGTAGATATGTAAAACTGATATGTTAAAAAAGGATATAAATAAAATTAAAATAAATAAATAGAATAAAAAAAGAATAAAAAAAAAGGTTGATGCATCAAGTTATATATAAAAAATCTAATAGACTTGCCTTATACTGGTAGAGGCTTAAAGTTAGTAAGTGAAGTATCACGAAAATTAAATAAGTGAAGGGTAAAAGCGTATCTGATAAATATATTTCTACTTAAAGGCCAAAGAGAAGCAACTTGTCTATCCTACAATAATGTATAATTAACATGAAAAAAAGTAAACAAATAGCTGTTTGGGACGATGATCGTGTGACACTTCTAACATCCAAAAAAATTTCCCGAATGCATGTAACTCGGACCACACTACAAACTACAAACTAGAAAGCTCCTAAACAGACACTCTCTTCCTTCATTCTAAGTCTGTTGGACCAATGGAGGTTGACAAATTAAATCCTTCTATGTTTTGATAATAATAAAATTTAAAGAATTGGTTAAGAA
>JANZXP010000002.1:15769677-15787510 GCA_027576715.1 Erythroxylum flavicans
GACAGGACATTATTAATCTAGACAGACTAGCACATGTTATACTCCTTGATTTGATCAAGCAGTGGATCTCACAAACTATAAATATGAGTTGTTTAGAGTTAACATGTGGATGCTTACTAAGAGTAGTAAGTACATCGGATGACCCGCTATAAGATTATCATATGAATGATCTATCGAATGTCAACGATTAATCTCATCATAGCAATGGTGTAAATATCCTTAGACTTGAGGTACTCAAGGATATCTTAGATACGAATCTTGTACTTTGACATCATTCCTTGTTACCTCAAGAAGAGGTTACTCTTAGGGTGGTGATTGGGTACATCTATTTGTATTCGAAGGTAATTAGGTAGCCAATAAAGGATTCACCACTCCTGATAAAAGGAGATGATACCCAGGACCTCTTATTGGGGTCATTACTCAGGAGTCTCTGGCCAAAGCAGTTATGTGTCATGAAGAGAGTCTTCAATGACACATAAGAGTAATGAGATCCTAGGACAAGAACTAACATCAGTTGGACTAGATGTGATGTAGTCAGTCTAGTGGGAGTTGACACATAGCCCATACTCCGAACCAAGTGGGGTATAATATAGTGAAAGGATGAATTGCAAGATAATTATCTATGGAAAGATTCATAAATTGGATAATTAACTATTGAAGAGTTCATGTATTAATCCGCTTATATTCCGGCATATTGGCATCATGAAACCCTTCATGATTTGATTGAATTAAAAGTTAATTAAAGTGCTTAAAATAATCAAGAACCTAAGGATCACACACCTAAAAGATCAGATGAAAAACATAATGTGTATGGCCATTTTAAGCAGGCCACAATCATGACTCATAGGGCCATGATCGTGGCCAACAAGGTCACGATGGTGACAGAGGCCACGAAATGATATATAAGTGAGTTCTTCACTTATGTACAAGAGCTTCTTTCACTTCTTACATATTCAAGTGATAGAGAAAGGGTTCTAGAAATATTCTAGAGAGAGTGAGAAGAGTTCTTGATTTATCTTCATGCAATTATTGTATAAATCATAATGCATGCAAGATAACCTTGAACTATCATCCATTTAAACCTCTACTTGAACTCATCAAGTTTGGTGTTCTAAACCCTTACACATTGTTTCATCTTCCTTCTTTGCATGTTCTTGGGTGATCAAGAAAGGGTTTGGTGTTTGCAACAACCCAAACAAAGAGAAGAAACAAGAAAGGAGGAGAAACAAAGGTAAAAATGTTTTTATATTTCATGTTCTTTACATATCCTTACAAGTATGTATGATCTTGTAGTTTTCGGGTTGTCATGGTGTCAGAATTTTGATTCCGACACTTCTGCTGCATCCGCATGCATGTGATGCATGCAACCATGGCTAACCCAACAATCTCCATTTTTCATTTTTTCCCACTTGCAGTTGAGTTTAGAAGAGGAAAATTGTGTTTTGATTCAAATTCCATATACATCTGAAATCATGGTTCGTTCTCTTGCCTTGCTAATTTTTGACTAAATATTTCTAAATTACCTTGGTTGATTAGTGTGTGTTGCTTTTTGTTTTTTTGGTTTTTTATATAATTCGTCACAACAAGTGCAAGTTACTGTAACTACGGAAGAAATTGGTCTTAAGGAAAGATCTCCTTATCATTTGTATATGTGTAGTGACGTTTCTTCTTCATCATTATGTTATATTATTTAGTAATTCTTCTCTTTGTAATCATTTTTGTGATTTTTTCTTTTTGCTTTTTTTGCATGTCATTAAAGCTTTTCTTCTTTTAATCTACAGATGGAGAGCTGGAAGTGTGATTTTAAACTATAGGTACTACAATAATAAATTGTTAAAATCTGAAGGTACCCTTTGTCTTCCTATGGTATAGTATGTTTTAATCTATCTTTTCTTCTTTCCTTGAAGTTTCTTGGTTTTGGTTACCCCACCTTTACTTTAATTCTTTGTTTCCTTGTCTTCTCTCATGCAATCGATGATTTTGGTTACAGTTATTGAAGACTTCTCTTGTCCATTTTGCTTGGTAAAATGTGCTAGCTCCAAGGTTAGATATGTTTCCACTGTATATCTTGTTTCTTTTGATAAACATAGAATGCTAATTACTACTTTTCTACTATATTATTTTGTTTCTCAGCTTTTTGATTTAGCATTTAGTTTTTGATTCTCAAAAGAATTTTAATCATAAATTTCTTTGTAGGATTTGAGATGTCATTTACTGTTATCACATGATCTCTTTAACTTTGAATTTTGGGTTCGTAAACTTATGGTATCTTTGTTGAATTCTTAATAACTTAAGTCTTCTAGACTATGACTAATAAGATAACATTCATCAAATGACTAATAAGATAACATTAATGGTCCTAGAGCTCTAAAGATGAAGTGTTTTTAAATTGTCATGTTTGTCTTTCTTCATCAAGCTTTATTATTATTGTTTAAATTATTCTTAACCTTGCTAAAGCTATGAATACACCCAATGCATATACGTTACAACATTTGCTTTTTGGTTTACTCTCAGGTTGGATTGTTGAACGCTTACGTGATAAAGAAGTTGTGCTTTGGAAGGTACTTAATGATTTTTAATGAATATTTTTCCGGATTACTTTCCCATTCTATCACCTTTCTTTTTCTTTCCTAATTAAAAACAAACTAGCTTATGCATAATTTCAGGCACTCTATTGATCTTGAAGTTGCTTTCATGATTCTCATGACTTATCTTTAGTATATGATGGCTGACGTATGAAGACTACCTTAATTATGCATAACTTCAGGCACTCTACTGATCTTGAAGTTGCTTTCATGATTCTCATAACTTATCTTTGGTATATGATGGCTGACGTATGACGTTGCTCTCATCGACATGAACAAACCTAAAGTCATTAAAGTTACGTTGTAATTTTTTAGCATTTATAGTTTGTAAACTGGTTGTTGTATCTATTATTTTGTCTATAAGAATTGTTCAAGTTGTAATTAAAATCTTGTATACAAAGAATATTCTTTTTGTTGGTATAATTTAATGATATTTTATTTTTATATACAATGCTTCAAATTATCAATTATTTTTGTATAATAAATTAACAAAAAATCTAAATATTATATATAATAATATGGATTAAAAATGTCACAAATAATTATAATTAACATAGTATAACATTTTGTTAAAATGTATTCTAAAAAATTGACTACATTTTACAAAACGTATCTAATAATTTTTAGCTAAGAAAACAAAACTTAGTCAAAATGTATTGGCGACAATTTCTTAAAATGTTGCTAATAGTTTTTTGCTACGAAAATATAACGTAGGCAAAAACTATTGGTGACGATTAGTGAAAAACATCGCTTATAGTTTTCAGTTATGAGGATTTGGTGACAAATATAAATCGTCGCTAATAACTAGTAGTGACAATTTTGGGACATTTAATGACTAATTTTTTTGTAACCAAATGTCATTTTTATTATAGTGTTATAAGCCTATCATAATAAAAAATTTTAATTATCACTTAATTAGACTAACAACTAATGTGATTTCTTCATATACATTCCAAAATCCTAAGGGATCAATCGATACTTCTGGTAGCGAAGCTTAGGTGCTAAACTTGGCCAACAAATAATGCAAATTAATAATAACTAAAATCAAATGTGAGATTGTGTCTAGAAGTTTTAGAATAAGATGTACTATCAAATTCTATGTCCAACAATCTAGAATTCATACACGATGATATAACTATTGGAAGAGGGTAAGAGAATTCAACTCTTCATCTCGCATGTCTCAGTACAACTCCTCTAATCTAATACTTATTTAAGAAACTAAAATGGACAATGTGCTTGCACTTTTGAATGTTGATTTACCATTAAAATTAAAAATCTTATAAGCAAATATATGTGACCTTATAAACCTAACTAATAACACATAAAAATTAAACCAAGCTCTCTAAATTATCAGCCCAGTTATTCTCCTAAACTTATGCACTTAAAATTTTTTCATCATTATGAAAATATTTGCAAATATTCTTATTTTAACAATGTACATTTTGTTGCGAGACAAATACGTAACTCTCTAAAAGATCAATCAAATATTAACGTCAAGAAATAACTCTCCTTATTACAACAGCAAAAAATATGAAAGTAAACTAAACAATGAAACAAATAACAAGATTTAACGTGAAAAACCCTCCAGAGTAAAGGAAAAAATCATGGGACAAATTGATAAATAAATCCGCTAACTCAATAAGGATTTACAGAAAAGGTTGATCTCTCACCCTTATAAACAATAAGTTGTCTCACAAAGTTTCAGGATTGAAACTTAAGTTAATATTGTTCGTGAATGCCTTGCGAACAAATTATAGAATGTATTCTAATTGATTAGTTGTGACTCAGGTAGTGTCGTATTCCAACCTTATTTAATATTTGGTAGTTACTATGTTTTACTAGAGACCGCTTATAACTTGTGGGTCTAAAAGAAGTTTGGATCTCCTGCTAATATTAAATTAGCCTATCGGGTCGCACACCAAGTAGACTGAACATTCATTGGGCCTTAGGGTTTGGGCTTTGGGCTTTATGGTTTTACTATATAGATGGATATATATTATGACTTGACTCATCTGCCAAAAAAACCCCTGAAAAGAGACGTCCTCTGTTGGAGATAGAGAGAGCGAGAGGTCTCAGAAAGTGGTGTTAACACATCAGAATGGGTTGTTCAGTCTCGCGAGAGTGTGGATATTGATAAAGGTGTGACATTTGATATGCTTTTCCCTGACACTACCAATTCCTCTGCATATTTCTATTACAAAAGGTATAACTTGATATGGATTTGGTTTTTATATTCATATGGGTCTTGGTGTTTTGTTTCAGATTCTCAAAGTTGATAAATGTTATTGTTGTTGATAATTTAAAAATCTTATCCAATATCGCAGCCAACAATCACTCAAACCAATCTCCAAAACAAACAAACAAGGATAACAACCCTCTATGCCCTCTCTCTATTTTCCCTGACTTTTGGATGTTGTGACTGCATTCTCTATCTCTATTCTCCTGGAGCAAAACTCAAACAAGCTATTTATAGGCACCTTTTGGCTTTACAATTCAGAATCTTAATTGAACTGAACTGACTAAATCACATCTATCCTTATCAGGTTGCATCACACTAACTAATTGGATGTCAATCCCATCCAAATAATACTTTATTTCATTGGATTTATCAACATCCCAACAACAAGATAAGAGATTATGTTTAACTAGGACTGATACATCCATATCTATAAAGACCTCTACTATCTTCAGATGATCCTTCCACATAGTCTTTAGCTTTTAAAGCTAATATATATCTACTGTGATCTTATTTGCCACCTATAATCACCGAAAGTCTCAAAATAAGGCTAGACACTTAACACATTCCAAGAATATTTTATTTCCTTAACATTCTCTGTGTATGTATATAGGCTTTATGCATGTGTAAATTCATTAAGCAATATAAACAACACGTTTCTATGCACTTTCTATCATAGTATTAAGAGTATACTTTGTTTTATAATTTTTCCACTCACATTGTCATCATGTACAAATTCTTTGCAATACTAAATCCTTCTTTTTCAATTATAATTTTGTCTTTCTTTCTAATTGCATTTCTTATGCATTTGCAACTGCACTTCTTCTGCAATACATAAAGTAGTTAACCTACATATTTTCCTTAAAACACCACTTAAAGTCTTCTTTCACATACATGAATATGTCCCCAAATCAGATCACAAACTCCATAATTTCTAATAACCAACATCAGTAACTTGCTCATAACAACACTTGATTCTAACAAATACCTAATATGGAGAAATAAAATTCAAACAATCCTATTAACCTATGATTTGTTTGGGTATATCAATGGTAGCATATAGCAATCACTCAAAAATAGTAATACCAACACTAATGCATAAGCTCCCTCAACGGAATTTCTTTAGTGGCGAAAGAATAGCATGGTGGTATATTTCTATTTGACAAATTCATTGTCTCCTATGATTGCCTCCCTTGCTTTCGAATGCACCACTTCATGAAAACTTTGGACAATCTTTGAATATCACTTTAAGCAACAAACCACTACTCGGCGTTTACTTATTTAATGACAACTCCACACTGCATGAAAAGAAGACTTAACTATTATAGATTATCTTACCAACATCTTCACCATAGCAGAAGATCTTGTAGCAATTGCAGACCTAGTTTTTGACAAAGATTTGAGGCTCTTTGCTCTCAATAGACTACACATAATTATGAAGCTTTTGTCACTCCTATTACAAATCACAACTCACCACCTTCATTCACTGACTTCCATGTAAAGATCCTCCTTCAAAGAAATGAATGTTGATCTTTCACCAACCCCAATTGTTTCCACCAATGTTGCCTTTGTAGCGATAACCTTTCCTGAAAACTAGTATTATGGGTGAAGCGGCACTTGTCGCTCCTCTAGTTGTGGAAGAAATCCTAGCAGTAGTTAATTCTTTTCAAATCAAACACAAAACCCTAATTCTCATTTTTTCCCAAAAAATCTCAAAAAATTAGGCCTAACCCATAGACCAATACGCCATCCACTTACACAAATAAACCAGCCCAAAACCCTTATTACTTAATCTCAATTCCATAAAGAATGTCATACAATCTAGCCCAATACACCAATATATATTGTTGTAAATTTTCAATTTAGATATTATGAGTCAAGAAATAACTAATCAACCTCTTCATATAACTCAAATTCAATACAAACATCCTTTTTTGCAATGAACAGTCAACTAAAGCCTGCCATGAATTCTTTTACATCAAGTGATATCATTGAACGGCTACCAAACACTAGTACATCATCTTATATGAAACCAAATCTCCAACTCATTGAATCCATAACACCGTACCAAGGATCAAATCAAGTAATCATCAGTTATGGTAACACTCTTCCTATCTTTTCAATTGGAGACTTCACATTATCCACACACTCCTAACGCTTATACCTAAACGATGTTTTAGTTATACCTCAACTTAATAAGAACTTATTATTTGTTGCCAAGTTTTTTTAAGACAATTCTTGTCTAATTGAGTTGTTCCCTTGTAATTACATTATGAAGGACCCCGTAACCAAGAAATCGCTTCTTAACGATGACATGTGTGTAAATCTTTAACCCATAAAGATTCTAGTCATTTTCCAAAATTATTATGCCTTTATAACCAAACAAGCTGTTTTTATTATATACATTAGCATCTAGGTCATCCTTATCATGCTACTTTATCTCATCTTCTCTCAAATAAGTCTATTGTAATAAATCCTTATATCTCTTGTTTTCAAAGAAAAAGCACTTACCTTTAATCTCCTTTATCAACTCATATATCAATCAATCCTTTTCAACTTATTCATTATGTTATCTAGAGGCCCTCTCACTCCCCTTTCTCGTTTTATATCAAGATACTTTATCATTTTTATTGATGATTTTAGTTGTTATTATTAGATATTTTCTTTAACCTATAAGTCCTAATCTCGTTCCTGATTTCAAGAACAATCAACAAAAAACCTTTTCTTAACTACTATAAAAAATTTTCAATTTAATGGCGATACTGAACTTGTAAAGATGCCTTTGGCCAATTCCTCAATGTTAATGGAATATCATATCGTATCTCTTATCCACACACTTCTCAACAAAATGGTCTGGTGGAACACAAAATATCATTAATTGAAATTGGCATCATGCTTCTCTTTCACACTTCTTTGTTAAAATCCTTTTGGTTTGATGCCTTTCACACTGAAGTGTTCCTTATTAATCTCCTTCATACTCCCAAACTTCATTAGAAATCACACTATGAAGTCCATTTCCATACCACACCTAACTTTTCTCATCTTCATGTTTTTGGGTGCATATACTTTCCCTTTCTTAAAGTTGCAACTATAATAAATTAACATCAAAGTCCATAGCGTGTTTCTTTTCTTAAGATACTATCCTACAATAAATGCTATTGCTACTTTGATCCTAAAATTCACAATGTATACATCTCTCATCATGTTCACTTTATTGAAATTATTTTTCCTTATGCCAAAAAAACAAACCACTACTATCCTCACCTCACCATCCTCTTAAGTAACCTTTGCTTAACCTTTTAACCCTCTTACTAAACTCCCTCAACAATCTTTTAATCCATCCACATCCAACATACTATCCTCACCACCAAGACTCCCTATGATTACCTGAACTTGTGATAACTAACGTGTTTTTCAATCCTTTTCTAACTACGTTACATATAATATCATTTCTCAAAACACTCATGACTTCAATCCTTCCTTGTTCACCTAAGCAAATAAATTTTCACGTTGGCTCCAAGTCATGCTAGATGAATTCACTGCCCTCCATTGCAACCAAACTTGGACCCATGTTCCTCTACCACCTAATGCCAGTATTAGTGGCCGTAAATAGATTTTTCGTATTAAACATAACACCAATAGATTTCTTGATCATTGCAAAGCATGCCTTGTTGAAAAAGGCTACCATTAGTCTTTTAGTATTAATTAAACTAACACATTTAGTCATGTTGTCAATCCTACAACTATGCACGTTATCCTAACTATTGCTCTAACAAACAACTGGTCTATTTGCTAATTGGAAGTCCATAATGCTTTTCTCCATGGTCACATCAAAGAACTTATTTACATGACTCGAACTCCTGGTTTTGTTGACCCCCATCAACCTCAATATGTTTGTCGTCTTTAAAACCCTTTTATGGCCTTAAACAAGCCCTATATGCTTGGTTTCATTGCTTAAGTCGAAACTTCTACAACTTCATTTCACTCTTTTTAAATATGATAGCTCTTTTTTCATTCACTCTTGCACTACTTACACCACTTACATTCTTATTTATGTTGATGATATCCTAGTTATTGGTTCTTTACAATCCTTTATAGACTCACTTATACAGACTCACTTATATATGACCTTAATACTAGATTCTACATTAAAGAATTGGGTCCTCTTTATTACTTCCTTAGCATTAAAGCTCCACTGCTAATGCCCAATTTCTTACCCAAACCAAATACATGATGCACCTTTTCACTTGCACCGACCTTGATTCCTCTAAAACTATCCCTACCCTTATGACTCCTACCCTACCTCTCTTTAAGAATCATGGCATAACCTTAATTGATTATAGTGAATATCTTAGCATTTTGATGTCCTTCAATATCTTTATCTCACTTTGTGTTGCATTTAGTTTGTTGTAAATAAAGTTTCTCAATTTCTTCATTGCCCTGCCAATGTTCACTGGACTATGATCAAACAAAATTTCCAATACTTGCTATCTACCAATCACATGGCATACAACTTACCAAAACCAACAACCTCAACCTTAATGCCTACTATGATAATGACTAGCTTATGTTGATCATCACTCAACCTCTGGTTATTATATATTTCTAGGATCAAATCTTATCTCCTGGAATGTTAAGAAATAACCCACGATTGCATATACTAGCGTATAAGCTCAATATAGATGTATTGCGCTTACGATTGCTGAACTTTGTTGAATCAATTTCCTGCTTGGAGAAATTTACCTACCTCATCTAAATCCTAAATTATGGTGTGACAATTTAGATGTTACATTTCTTGTTGTTAATCAAGTGTCTAATGCTCACACTAAGCATATTGAAATTAATATACACTTTGTTCGAGACTTAATTACCAAAGAAGTGCTATTGGTTAAACATATTCCAAGCATTGAACAAATTGCAGCTATCATGGCAAAAGCATTATCAACTTTTGCATTCAGTTGTTTTTGAGACAAGCTCACTGTTATATACCTATGAGTTTGAGGGGAGCCAATAACATAAAAATTAAACCAAGATCTCTTTAGATCATTAGCTCAAATATTCTCCTCATCATCATGAAAAAATCTGCAAATATTTGTCTTAACAATGTACATTCCCTTAATATTTTGTTTCCTTATTCATTCTCTATATATAAAAATATAAAGGCCTTATGCAAATATAAACTCATTATCAAGCAATACAAATTACACATTCTCTATAGACTTTCTATCACTAACCATAGCTTTTAAGCCATAAAACTTGTGCTCTCTTTTATAATCATGAGGGTCTTTGGAGGCAGGTATTGTGATTGGTGGCTTTAAACATGAACACGATATATGCACAATTAAACTGAGTTGTTCCTAATGATTTTGACAAAGAAGCTTTTTCCCACGGTCAACTTATGTCGGAACTTATAGATCGGTGGCATTGTTGGCAAGCAGCCTAGCATATCAAACCATAATTAGGATAGGATGATGGGGTCATTAATAAAGTACACTCAACTTGGAGATTGAAATTTGGGCTAAAGACAAAACCATTTTTCAGAAACAACACACTTTGACTAGTGGGGTCTTAGCCTTCTTTTCGCAAGGGAATAATATCTTCCATCTATGAAATTTATCAATCTTCTTACATTCTCATTTCTCGGCTCAGTTAATTCCAATAGTTTTTCAACATCAAATTCTTTTATTGCTGCCAACTGATAACATAGGCATAAGTTCACCGTGTTAATAGACTATACCAATTTAACGTGTCGATTTTCTTTTTAAATTTATACCTTGTTCTATTTGAAGCCTATGTGTAGTCATGCCAATACTAAGTTCTGCAGTTACATGGTTAAATTGTTTTATTTTATGATTTCTGAAGAATCAAACTATGTTGTTATTGCTTAATCAGTTTCAAATTTGGCATTTTTTTAATTCTTCACGGTAGGCTGAAAAGTAAATTAACAATACTTCTCTTTCTAAACCTTTCGCAACATACCATCACGAGTGAAGCTAGAATATACTGGGAATCTAATTGTCTTCTACACTAGTTCAACTTATGCACAAGTAAAACAACAAGAGAAAAAGAATAGGAAAAATAGAGAGAGGAAAGAGAACGTCAGCAAACAATTACCACTGATGGATCACGGCTTATGGTGAACATGGTAAATTGTTTCCGACAGATAGAATAAGCTTTTTCTGGTCTCCCCGATGCCCACTATGTATGGAGAATAGAAAGATGCCCCTGACAATCCAACTTAAATCTATCAAGACTAGGTAGATCAGGTGGCATTGGGCATTCATTTTACAGTCAACGAAGCCTAAGTAGCATCATCCAGAAGTTTATCTTGGAATATTGAGCACTGCCGGAGAAAGGAAAAGCTGACTTTGTGGTCACCTGGCTATCAAGCTTGCAATGCATAAAATCTTAGGATCAAAGGCTGCTTTACTCGAGCTTAATACTCAGGGGCATGTTAAAAAGAAAGGTTGCTCAGCTTTATTTCTCCAAAAATCATCGGTTTGTGGCACAATCTTGCTGTAACTTCATAAATTACACAGCTCAGCCCCATAAATGCTAAGCAGTTGATGATTTTTATAAAAACCACGAACAGCCACAAAATAATCGATGACAAGCGTGTAAAATGGTAGCATGCATTTCTCAAACAGTTCAGAACACTTTAAGAACTACAGAATTCAACTTCATTGGCCATATACGCAGCCTTAAGAGTCATTCTTCTTGTTTATAAAAACAGATGTTCAGAGTAATTAGATTGTTGCATTGGTTCAACAAGTATAATATAGCAGCAACACACCAAATTCTCATCTAACTTGGCTAGAATTTCTGAATAATAACTGAATTGGCGAGACCTGCCTCCTCAATTGTCTGAGCAGAATCAGTAAGAAGCTTTGGAGGGAAGCCCATCACCTGCAACTGATAGTTTCGTGCACCCTCAGGCCTCGATAGGTCAATGTATGCTCGAATATCATTGATAGTGTGTTGGTGATTAAGGCGGGCTATCATTCGGGTTCCATCAGCCAATCTAAGCTGAACGGAAGTTGATGGAAGTGTTTCATCCACAACAGGGTCCGTCAAAAATGTAGTAGCACTGTTGTTGACAGCAGTGCAGCCACCAGATGGTTCAGTTGCCGCCGGAGTACTGCTGCTACCAAGAGTCCTCCCTATACCCTGAAATGGAGCAAGCCGCCGCTTCTCTGGTTCCTGCAAGACATCAAGATGTGGCAGTAAGGTTAAACATAAATGATTACAAAAGATGCTTGTGAAATATAGATACATCTACATGCATTACATGCAGATAATATATATATGTATATACTAGATGATATTTGCATATTGATCATCCTCGACAATTCAGGAAGTGCAAAGCAAATATTTTGGGCCTCCTAACAAGGATAACATTCACAGGAGCACATCAAAAGTTAGGCAGGTGGAGATAGGGAGAGACACTCACAGGACATTCTTCATCCCTCCTTATCAACTTAACATGAACTAAGGACCTTCTATCAGCAGGATCAAGCTCCTTTGGGCACTCAGACCTTCTGATGCTCTGAAGAGACAAATAAAAAAAAATAAAACCTATCAGCCTTAACAAGAAAAACTGATCAGGGAAACATAAAATACAAGAATAAAGAGCACAGCAAATCCATTATTGATGTCTAGCTCATGTATTGCACTAGACAATAGCATAAAAATTTGAGAAAAGCTTACAGTCTCCAATTAAAATACTCTAAATAACCTCAAGCAGAACAAGACATAAAGCTTTAATTTTGCATTCAACTACTGGCTTTGCGCCCTAGTTAAATAAGAAAGAAACTTAGGCTCTAACTGCTGTATAGTGAATTATCCTACCACTAATAATGATGCAATACTGAATTCCAAAGTAGCTGAAGACAAAAAGTATCACTACCTCTAAGAAAGATGCATTTTCAGGATCATCCAACCTCCTGAGAGGACCATCATTGACGGTAAAACCATTGGTCCAGAAGACTATGTTATGAACAGAAGTCTGTGGTTGCTGAGGAGGAGATGGTACAGACTCCCCTGTGAGCAATCTAGCAGTTCCGGTAAAGCTTGAAGAAGGACGAAGATGTTCCAAGGGACCTTCAACAGCTCCCAATTGTCTAGCTTGATTGAAGATATCATCCACGTCATTACCTTTGGTAGGATCTTGGACAAGCATACCACTGCAATGATAATGACATAAAATTCTATATCCTCAAATCAACTCTAGGTTTGATTCTAAACCATTGAAATAACCACAAATTGAAGGTATTAAATTCCCAAAAATCAAGACAATCAGGTTCCAACAATAACAAAGTGACTGTCAGATCAACAATATCGACAACAAAGCTTTCAATTATCAAACCTAAGTAGAAAGATACGGTTTGTTGTTTATAAAATTTAGAGATGAATTAAATAAGGAAAATTTCAGGGTTTAAGAAGCAAAAGAGGGGAGGGGAGAAGACCTCTTCTCGCCACCAGTGTAGTACTCAGGAGGAGCTTCGTCGTCAGAGTCGGAGTCGGGGCCGATGCGTCGGTTAAGATCGGAGAGAGTGTGGATCCCGCCGGAGCGATTGGTTGATGGCTTTGCAGGTTTCTTGTCACGTGACGACATTTTCGACTCAACGCAGTTATAAACAAAATGAAACCCTCGGCTCCGAAACTGTTTATTTACGTTCTTCTTCAATCTCGATTCTGGAGGCCTATTTGTTTTGCTCTATTTGCGCTTCGTTTACTAATATCGTGGGAAGGCATATCCACGCTCTTCCTAGGTGCGCGTGGTGTGTTTTATATTTTTCATTAAAGAAAACTCATAAAACTTATTCACTTTAGTTACCAACTAAGTTGTGAATATCATATCAAATTTAATATCAGATTAGGTTTTAGTACAATATTATATTAGTACCGGTCAACAACAGATACTATTTTAGATAATTTTTTAAATTTATGAAATAGTTCTTGAATTTTTTTAAAATTTGTAAAATAGTCTATTGGTATATTATATAGTTGTATATTGTATATTTTACAAGTTTACATCAACCTTATTTCTAAAAATCATAATAATAAATAATAATCACAATTAATAATTTAATATGAAATAATAATAATTTTTAAATATTTCACATATAAATAATAACTATAATTAATATGAAAAAAGACAATCATCATAATACAAATATAAAAATAAGAATGATACAAATTATTTAAAATATCACAATAATACAATTTTATCATTTTAATAAATAATAATTACATCAAAACATCCAATAAATATAACAATAAATATCCTTAATTATTATAATTTCATCACGATGAGGAAACAATGAAGTTGAAGTTAAACCTAAAATAAAAACATTTGTAGTTACATCACATATGTAGAATTTAACATAAACTGATAAACATCAAATATAAGTAAAATTAAAGAAGAGGAAAAAATAACTTGGAACGAAATTCAATCGTCAACGGGAGGATACCCGCTATAACTGCATTGACCTCAGTTATCATTTGGTACAAAATCTCCATTATTGAAAGGAACTTTGTCATCATTATCATTCAAATTTAATGCACCAAATGACTTGTCAATGCTTTCCCATCTAAGATTATCTTCCAAGTCATTGACATCTACCAAATTCAATTGTTCAAAAACCCAATCCGCCAAAAGATCGATGTTATCAATCATTAGATCAATTGAACTACTTGTACTATTAAGACTCCTAGTAGACAATAAATTTTAATTATTAGAAAATTCCCATCAATTCATATTTCCAACAATTCGCAACAATTCACATTTTCAACAATCACAAAACATTCATAAAACAATTTCCAACTCTAACAATTCATCCAAACATGCATAAAATAATTTTCAATTGTAACAATTCCCAACAATTCAAATTTTCAACAATCACAAAACATTCATAAAATAATTTTCAATTCTAACAATTCAAATTTCTAACAATTGCAAAAACATTCATAAAACAATTTCTAATTCTAACAATTCAACAATTCCCAACAATTCACATTTCCAAACACACATAAAACAATTTTCAATTCCAACAATTCACATTTCCAATAATCACAAAATATTTATAAAACAATTTCCAATTCCAACAGTTCCCAACAATTTAAATTTCCAACAATCACAAAACATTCATAAAATAATTTCCAATTCCAACAATTCAACAATTCCCAACAATTCATATTTCCAACAACTACAAAACATTCATAAAATAATTTCCAAGTCTAACAATTCCCAACAATTCAAATTTTCAACAATCACAAAAACATTCATAAAACAATTTTCAATTCCAACAATTCAACAATTCCAAACAATTCACATTTCCAACAATCACAAAATATTCATAAAACAATTTCCAATTCCAACAATTCCCAACAATTCAAATTTCTAATAATCACAAAAACATTCATAAAACAATTTTCAATTCCAACAATTCACATTTCTAACAATCACAAAACATTCATAAAATAATTTCCAATTCCAACAATTCATCAATTCCCAACAATTCACATTTTCAACAATCACAAAATATTCATAAAATAATTTCCAATTCCCAACAATTCAAATTTCCATCAATCACAAAAATATTCATAAAACAATTTCTAATTCCAATAATTCAACAATTCCCAACAATTCACATTTCTAACAATCACAAAACATTCATAAAATAATTTCTAATTCCAACAATTTCCAACAATTCAAAATTTCAACAATCACAAAAACATTCATAAAATAATTTCCAATTCCAACAATTCAACGATTCCCAACAATTCACATTTCCAACAATCACAAAACATTCATAAAATAATTTTCAATTCAAACAATACAAATTTCCAACAATCACAAAAACATTCATAAAATAATTTCTAATTCTAACAATTCAACAATTCCTAACAATTCATATTTTCAACAATCACAAAACATTCATAAAATAATTTTCAATTCCAACAATTCCCAACAATTCAAATTTCCAACAATCACAAAACATTCATAAAATAATTTATAATTATAATAATAATAATGATAATGACATACCTTTCCCGAAGCTTTAAATTATATCAAACAAAAACCAAGTCATTCAACCTCTTATGCTCCAATCTATTCCTTTTTTAAAGTGGATAAATTCAAATGTGCTCCAGTTTCGTTCACAACCTGTTATACTCACACATTAACTTAAAATCTGAATTGTAAACCTTTTCAATTCTAGAACACCATTTTCGAATTGATCCCATCAAGAAAATATAAATTATAAGATAACAAAAGTGGCGTTATAAACAAAATAAAGTGATAATTAGTTTTCAACAAATAATGAAAAGGAAGTAACTAATACCTGGAGAAAGTTTCCCTCTTTGTCGAATGGCAATCGGCATTCTAAAATCCCTATAAGACAACTTATAAAGCTCCATTTGTGAGCTTAATAGATCTTGCATCGCGTCAATGTTAACTATTGTTGTAATAGTTAAAAGCAGTCTTCTATTAACTTCAGCTTGCTTACTAAGATTCAGTCTAAAATAAACACTAGGATTCAAAAATGCCCCAGCTGCAAACAACGGAGAAGAAAGTTGTCTTGCCCTTCTCTTATTAATGATTGAAAGATATGGTATGTACAAAGAAGAGCTATGCTTTAGATTAGCCTTAATTGCTTCCGTCGCTTTCTCCATGGCATCAAAAATATAACACATTGTTGGCTTTTTTTCACTATCAACCAATCGAAGCACCCTCACCAAATGCTCACAAACTTGGATAACAAATTGACATTGAGACCAAAATTCTCTATCTTCTAATATAATATTACAAACCTCCACTCCAACATTAGACCTAGCATGCTGAGATGCAATCCACTTATCACTTATAAACATTTGTCTTAACTCTTTCTTCATTGAAACAAAAGATTGAAGTGATAAGAAATTTATTACAAATCTTGTCACAGCAAGACGACAAAAATTCCTACCATTGGTAAATTCCTTTCTCATCAAATTCAATACCTATGCATGATTATAAATAAACTTTGTCACATTTTTAGCTTTCTGCATAGTCTCATCAATAACCAGAAAATACCTAGAATCTCCTATATTCTTTAGCATTAGGTCAATGCAATGTGTAACACAAGGAGTCCAAAAAAAAGAATTATACGTATTTTGCAACCTTTTCCTGCCGCTTTATAAATGGAATCATTGTTAGTAATAAACTGAACAATGTTTTCTAGCCCAACTTCGTTCACAACTTCATCAAATGTACCAAACAAAGTCTCAGTATTTCTAATAAGGCCAAATTCATCAATAGATTTCAAAAATATAAAGTCGTTTGTAGAATAAACCA
This sequence comes from Erythroxylum flavicans, assembly GCA_027576715.1. NCBI lineage: Eukaryota > Viridiplantae > Streptophyta > Magnoliopsida > Malpighiales > Erythroxylaceae > Erythroxylum > Erythroxylum flavicans. Next base: position 15,786,833 of record JANZXP010000002.1, read on the forward strand.
AAAAAATTTATAATAGGCTCTTGTCTCTTATTTGTCCAACCATCACACATGATTGAACATCCATAAGTACCCTAATTTACTCTTGTTTTAACCAAATAACTTCTAATTTCAGAAATAGAACATCTCAAAAGTTTACCTCTTAAGTCATTAATCGAAAGACCTTTGTATCACAGACCATAAGAGGCTATTGCATCTATCATAGGTTGATAGTAATAAGATTAAGAAGCATTGAATGATGAACCTGTATCATACCATCATCTAGCTACCGTCATATCGACATTGTAAGCTACATCTCTTGATTGCATTGCACTACGAATGGAAGGTTGAGCTCCAGGAGTTGTTCGTGGTGTAAAGAAGCTAGTCACTTACCTTCTTCTCTTCCTCACATCAAGTTTAGATACTTCTTCTTGGGTCTTAGATGGAACACTATCAGTACCACTACCACCACTACCACTACCACCTTCAACATTTCCATAATGACCACGAAAACTAGAAAACGAACTTCCATTACTAATTTCAAAATTCAACCTTTCTCTTCTATCTCTCTGATAGATGTGCATTAAGATATCTTTTTTATAGGGAATTCGCACATGTTTTCTTACATAATGGTTGCTTATCGCTCTAGTTTAGGATTTAGTTTGCATGTTTTCATTAAGTTTGATTTCCATTGTGTTCTTG
>JANZXP010000002.1:15787610-15815302 GCA_027576715.1 Erythroxylum flavicans
TAATGAAAAGAGGAAGAGTTTGGTTTTAAAAATCTTGTGATTTACAATTACTGTTTTAATTATTCAATTGTTATGATTCCATGTAGAGTATTGTAGTGATTGCATGCAGCGCTCCCTTATCATAGGATATATATCGGAATGACCTACGGGCGTCCCGGTGCGTACCCTACGGTGAGGGGGTGTTACATTTAGGATGCATGAACATAACAATAAATTTTTAATCTCTCCTAACCCGTTCCAATTTACTATTTTACCCTTCCCATAGGTGAGGGGATGTTACAATTGGTGACAAAGTTTTAGAGATAAATGTATGGACATTTTGAGTAAACTAATGTCTCGTAAACTTTGATAACAACATTTAAGATTTATGTCAACACCATAATGACACAATACAAAAGGTTGCATGAAGTAAAACTGAATGGTACCTTAATAGAATTGTTCTATTCATTTTAGCCTACTAAAAGTATAAATGTGAACTACAATTAAAGGCATTTGTTATAGAATGATAATAGTTATCGTTAGAAGAAATGATTGCATGTCTTTTCTTACCTATACAAAATATGATAGAGTTCAGATACATTCTAGTTCATGCTTATAAGTAATTGATACTAAATTTAGATTCAATATTATTACAATGTTTAAGGCATAACAAGAAATATAATGTTAATCAGAAGTAATTAATCTAGATTTATACAAATAGTTGGTATGTATTAGACCAAGGTAGATTTATGCTTAATGTAAATGAAAAGAATACAAAGTTGCATAATCGATACTATCATTTTATGCCATATTGGTTATATCAACATATAGGAATCGTAAAGTTACATACAAGAATGTGTGTGTGTGTGTGTGTGTGTGTGTTTGTGTGTGTGTGTGTGAATCTTATGAAACTTGTTAAGTTGAAGAATAACTAAATCAATCTTTCATGAAAGGATGATGATGGTAAATTTTATACACGTGATGTGTTAGATATAATAATAAGTCATAAAAAGGATTATTCTTAGATTTCATTAGATTACTAATAACTTTATATGACATATATGTAAACAACTTCCTATTTATCTATATTGATCTAATTTCCACAATTAAGATGCTACCTTTTCATATCTAATATGAATTGTTCTTAGAGAGCTATATTTTTAACAATTGAAAATATAAATTATTATTCTCTTTACGAGCAACATGCCTTTATATACTCCTACCAAACTGGACAATTACATTTCGACTAACCTTCTTGTAGACATGATAAATTTACAATAATATCTTAAAACAAACTTTTTAAATTCATCATAAAATCCTAGCCTTTTAACTATACATCAAATGTATCAATAAAGGTATCAATTCTAATTGGATGCATTGTTATGAGATTTGAACTTTTCAAATTTCATCTTACTCCTACTACTAATAGTAAGAACCATTCTCTTATAAGTATACATTGAAACAAACAATTTGTTTAATTAGTCTGTAAGATTATATCCAATCCTTTGGATATCTGTTAAAAATACATGCTTTAACTAAGCATTACATCCCAAATCATTAACTTTGGATCTTTCCAAGTCTTATCATTGCATATTTAATATGAAAGATTGTTAATTGATTTAATTGGAATGACTGAAGGTATGTTATTATACTTAACATAACTATAAAAGAAATAATATTGCATCATATAATATCTGATCGTATATTCCTCTTTTCACAAATCCATACTCTTATAGAGTTTAGTTATAAAGGTGTTCACTAGAGAATCTTATTCTTTATAAATAACTGAAAATTTTAAAACTCATTACATCGATCTTATCAAAGTGTTTCAGAATTCTCAATGCTTAATTTCTACTTAGATTTAAACAGTTTGAACTTTTAAAAAAATTTAATCCAAGTACATAGATAATGTGTGAAAGATTTTAGTATTTGAGATATCTAATACTTGTAAAGTATTAAAGATATTAATTATTCTATGTTTGAGTTGATAATGAGTTCAAGTTTATAAGGATATTTACTTTACAAGTAAATCCTAGTTAATGTATATTTTACTTGGAACAATATTATTTTGATATTGAAAAGGTTTCAATGTAGCGTTAATTACGAAAAAATAAATTTTCATTTAGTGGAAATGAATATTTGGATTAGAAGTTCTTTAATGAACCTAGTATAGTTCCTTATATTGTTCAAACAGTAATGTAATGTAGAACATTAGTGTAACACCCCACTCTAGATGCTGCCATCTATCACCAATTAATCAGTTCATATGTCTCCTAATTATTAGTCCACTTGTCACACAATAATTGATCCATTTTTCACTTAATTACTAGTCCATTTGCACCAATTAACTATGCCAAATGTCACTCAATTTTAGGCTTAATCATCCAAATTTTTTATGTATCAATTTATCCTACCACTTGGCATTTATCTTAGTCCAAATGTACCTCAAATTTACTAAAAATTCTGAAATAATGCTAATGGTCTCCAAATAAATTTTTAACGCAAATAACTCACAATTCACATTTTAATCATATTTATAAATCAATTATACCTGAAAAATGTCAATGAATACATTTACAATCATATTCATGTGCAAAAATGTACGTGTCATATTTAACTAAAGTATGATGTGCATTTCCTAATTTCTCAGTACTTTCTCATAAATCACAATTCTAGCCTTAACATGCGTAACGGGATGTTACAATTCTCCCCTCCTAACAAAAATTTCGTCCTCGAAATTCTTACCTAAATGGTCTAATAGGTAGGAGTACCGATTCCTCATATGCCCCTCCGTTTCGCATGTGGCTTCCTCACTCAAATGATTCCTTTCCACTTGACTATAGTCAATGGAATCAATCAGATTTCCAATTACTTATCCAGATATCACATTATTTTGTCTATTTCCTCAATATATTTCAAATCGCTTAAAATTCTAATTTCCTATGCCGACAATAAATCTTAGTTAGATCGTATCAATATTTCTTAGCATACTCACATATCACACTTTATGTATTTTAAACATCTTTGTTGGTGTTACAAACTCATATGTTATGGTCCTATTTTACAATAATTTTAGGTGGACCAATTTGCGTCGGCTTAGCTTATACTTTTTCCAAAACTGAGCACACCTTGGCAAGGTGATATTCTCAGAAACAATTCATCTATTGCTTGATAATTCACATCTCTTTAGTGTTAATACACTTAACTCATTTGTCTATCTCACTTTATTCTAGATCTTTGATGTTGATCCACCTAATTCATTTGTCTTTCTTGAATCAATTTCTAATACACATCAATTTCACTTATCATCAACATCTCCCATCAATTCTGGCCTTAAACTATTTTTAGGCCTTATTCATCCAAATATAAAGGCGGTCGACTCTTTCTGTCGTATAACACTTCATATGATATTCTAATGTTATCACTGTGATATTGATTATTATGCTTAAGGTCAATTAAAACTAAACTTTGACCTCATGTTCCTATGAACTCCATAATATAAGCTTTAAGCATATCTCCAATAGTAAAGACTGTTGGTAACAATTACATATAGTCACTCGTTTTTTTTTTATACATCCATAACCATCAAACATTATTTCATCATATTCCTACTAAGATGTATAGCATAAGTTGTTTATGCTTTCTCTAACAATCTTTTACTTAATCATCTTTATTATGCACAAAATCTTCATATAACAAACACAAGGTATCAATTTCCTATTCAAACTCAAAATTCTGTTTCATTATCAAATTTCAATTTCCTCAATAAGATTCATAATTTTTTTAATCCTCAATTTGGGCTTCGCTAATCTTTTCATGCGAAACTTATTTTAAAATTGTTAGCTAATAATACTTTGATTTGCTCAAAAGTTAACTCAATACTCTACGCTCTTCAATGCACTAGATTTAGTAATCATAATTTCTGAATTTGTTCTATTCCTTTATTGAATTTTTTGTTCAAGCGTCAGATATGTACACTTGTTTTACCAAGATAGTACTCATTTGTACAATCATAGTCCTTTAATACTTCTATCTATTGACTTAGTGTGGTATAAAATTCTTTCAAACTCATTAAGTACCTCAAACTTTATTGATTTGAATATTTGTATAAACTATCTGAAATGTCTCACTACACATATAGTGTCTCCAAGCTGTCAAACCAATGGCTATTTCAACAAATTTCAAATCATGTATCAAATATTCAACTCATGAGATTTTATGTCTCTATGCATACAAAATCACTTTATTATATTGCAACAAAGTTTATCTTAATTTCTAATGTGGGACATCGTTGTTTATTACAAAATCTCCAAATTTGTTATTATTTGTTGTGATCGAGTGCCTTTCAGATACAAAATACAGATACTAGCCATTAGGCTCAGTCTGAAACAGAAATCGCAGAACAAAGCTCTACGTGCAGAATTCTGAGCTTAAAGTGCTTTTAGACAGTCTACTCTGATCACAACACCTTTATCTGAACAGGCATTATATGCAATGCTTCATATAACAGAATATGCCATGTATAGCTTTCACTTTTAATGTACAGGCATAATTTCATATTCATTCAAAACCGCAAAATTTTTTTTGAGTAATCAAAACATTCTTTTAAACTTTTCGAATACATTCAAAATAACATTTTGGAATACATTTAAATACCATTTATGATTATAGTCACTTTTTAATTCAAGCAAAATTGGATCACGTTATCCTTCAAAGCCATAATAATGTTGGGGGAATTGTTAATTCAAACAAATATTGCCAAAACTCTATGTACTCACGATTAGTTCTCGTAATTCCTTAAGTAATCAATTCCTCAATGAAGTAATATTATCTCATGTTATTTTCAGGTTTCCCTGATTGTCTCATTTTCTCGAATAATTTTCTCCAATCATTCGACTTCCTCTGATTACCCATTGATTTATTGCAATGTCGACCCATTCTTACTAGTTTCTCCCCTCATTTCAATTTATTTACAATCTTAACTTCTTGTGTTGGCAACACATTCATTAAATCAAATTTATATTCCCTAAACATATTTGCATAATGTAATGTGGGCCTAAGTTCTCCTCACATTAGCAAGAGTGTCGCCTCAATTTCAAAAATCCAATCACATAGTTGGATACTTTACATCAAACAAAATGCATACACTCTCAGTAGCATATTCTACATCATATCCTTGAGTCTTTGTTAGGAATAGAACTCCAATATTCACTTTTAATTAATTCCATTTTCGTTCATTCTTAAAAGTAAACCATCTGGTCTACGTAACCTTATTCGGTGTAATTTTTCTTCTAAAGAAGATTTCTTTCTACTATCAACTATATTGTTCATCTAATCCTTATCAATCAACTATTTCCATCATTGCTTATTAGACATTCTTAGTACCTCAAAAAAATCACTACTATATTTTAAAATTAAAATCTCTTTTACGTCACTCTATATTTAATTTGTCTACATCAATTCTCTATCAATAATTAGATGTCATTAATTTCATAATTTTATTTCCATGTAAATATTAGATAATACTCTACCATAACAAAAGTGAGTCTAAGGGTGATTTCTTCTTCAATTTTTAATTCTCATAATAGATATGGAGAAAAATCACTATATAATATGGGAATGTAGGTACTAGCCTTTAGGAGTTGGAAAGATGGTACTCCTAACATCACATATGGCTAAAGGCATATATGATTACATGCAATCTAGTATAAGAGAAGAAAAAGAATTTTCTAGAAATTTTCAAATGAGGGCGATAAGTACTATAAGGGAACAAATTATCAAACATCAACTGCACATGATATGTAGACGATAGGTGTTGATTGTATTATGTTTTGCTATATGTTTAAGTGTGTCTTTAATTGTTTATTAGATGATTATCATGTGTATAGGCTTAGAATTGTGTTATTGTTAGTGTTTGTATGTATTCTAAGTGTTTGTTTGATTTAGAGCAAGAATTGGACCTTGATTTTATGTTTCAAGGGGTGTTTGATGTGTTTGTGAGTGTATGGAAACAGGAAATTGAAGAAAAAAGAAGAATTTGAAGCATGGAAGTAGCTCATGATCGTGACAGGCGTGACAAACAACAATTCCAGTAGATTTTAGCTTTTGCAACTCACGAGTCTTTTTTGTAATTTTGACATTTTTAGACTATTTTTGGAACCAAATTAAGTGGGAAAACCTAGAAAGAACCCTAGAAGCCTCAAGAACTATTTAGGAACAAGAAAAAAAATGCAGCATCCATTGCATCAAAGTGGATTAAAAGTGGAAAGATCAAAGATAGTTTCAAAAAATTCCAACATTCCAGATCTAGGCATTAAATAATTTTTTCTCTTTTCCTTTTATTTTCTTGCGTTATCCTTGATGTGTAATATGATTTTCTTGATGTTAAACAAATATATGGAATTCTAAACTCAAATTAGGAATTATTCTAGATTTATATTGTGACTTTATTCATTGTTGAATTCAATATATTTCTGGATGTTTGTGATAATTGTTGATGCATAAACTTGACAACAAATAGATAGAATGAGTCAAAGTAATTAGTATTAGCTTTTACAACGAGAGTTAGCTATTTAATAGACCCAAAATTATCAAATTAATGATCAATCAAAGAGAGATATTAGTTATGAAATTGATTATCTATTAGATAGGTTTAGATCTAATTAAAGACCTTAGGGATGGTTTTGTGAAATAAGAGATTGCAAATACAGAAATTTCATATTCAATTACGTTAATTAATTGGATCTTGAGAGAGAGTAATCAATACCTTAGCAAATCTAGGATCAAACATAAATTGAATCAACAATAGTAAAGGAAACAAATTAATGAAAGAATAGTTCCTAAGTTACTCAATCTCAACTAAACCCTTGATTTCATTGGCAAATCACTACTATTTGATTACTCGCTTTGTTTTATTATTTGTTTTAATTTCTACTATTTAAATTTAATTCAAATCAACTTTTAAATACCTTAGACAAAGTTAGGTTCTAATTGTTAGCTGTTGCATAATCCTCGTGGGAATGAACATCTTATACTATAAGATATGACCAGTATACTTGCGGGTATTATATATAAAACTTACTCAACAAGTTTTTGGCACCATTATTGGGATTTTAACATTAGGATGATCTAAATTCCTTTGATTTAAGGAACTGTTACCCTTTCTTATGTGATTAAGGTACCCAATCCTAAGAAATATATTTAAAAAGGAGGGAAGTTTGTACACAAAGTAGAAGAAACATCAATCTAGATGTCACAAGGCAAGAATGAGGAATTCGAAGAGTTAAACTCCAAAAAGAGATAGAAAATAAAACAATGGTGGAGGAAACACATCACGAAGAGCTTAGGACCTTATGGACTTCATGAGGCCAAGGTTTAATGCCTATCATCAAGGAATTACACAACCAACAGTGCAAGTGACATACGATCTGTTAGAAGAGACGACGAACAATAATTATCTTTGGACATCGAAATGAAATAAATAGTAGTCAACCTTCTAGAAATGATTGTTGCAGATTTAGTGATAACATTGCTAGTTGAAATTGACAACCTTACCATCAATCAAAGTTATTAAGTAGCTTCTCATCCTAGATGAGCCTAATGCTAGGAGATGAAACATATCGGTGGATGTTTTGAAAGATTCCAATAGGAATTTATGAGGAATTCATGACACAAAAAGTTTCTTAAAAAGATCAAACTCATCTTGTGTATTATTTTAGAAATGGCAATGAATCTGTTCTTCATTCTTGTTATGGGAAGCTTGGCATGTTCTAATTTAAGTTTAGTGGCTTTAAAAGTTGGAACAATATCATTAACTTGGAGAAAAAAATTCATCTTTTTCCCAAAATAGTATCCATTTAGTGATTGTTTCACCTTTTCCTCCTGAGAGATGAAGTTTTGATCTAAATGATAGCCATGATGATTTGGTGGAATTGGTGTTTCACAGACTTTATTTTGTGATTCAAAGGTTGTGTTTTGGTAGTTAATCTTGCTTACTTCTCCAATGCAAGTGGCACTATAAAAGCTGATGTAAAATAACTCATCCAAATTTGTACATTAGGGCCTAAACTTAATGTGTAGTACCTTACTCAACTCAAAGAATATTTTGATAAGAAAACAAAAATCACCATAATGATAAAATTGTGTAAAAACTCTAGAATGAGATATATCTGAGTGAGACACCACTTTTTAGCTCAAAATTAATTATTGTTCGTTAGAGATGATTGAGTGAGCTTTCTTATTTCTTACTTGGAAAGTTAAACATTGATATATTTGTGGAATGGATCTCAACTAGAAAAACTTTAGAAGATTCCTTGACTAAAGATTGTCAAGCTAACCTAACCAATTGCGAATCGTTTAAATGACCGCGATAAGCATTTCCATCTATGTTAGACAACTGGGCTTCTCTTACCAAACGCTTGATGTTTCCAACTCTTCGGTTATTGATTCCATACGGTGATTTGATTAACTCAAGCAGCAACTAGCTATTAACAAATGACTTTTCCATATTTTATAGAACATTCAAGGCAATAGAATGATATAGAAGTATGTTTATTAACCCATGCATAACATCACATAGCTAGGGATTATGAATGGCTATCAATATTAGATAGAGATAACTCATCCAAAAGTATATGGTCTAAGTTACACAAGGGAAAATCAGTATGCAAATGATCAATCACAAATAAAAAGTAGAAAGAAGCATACTAACCCACACTCCAATTAGAACCTTAATCCAAGAAGCTTTAATGGAGAAAGATGAAGAAAGAAAGTGAATGATAACCTCCTCAAGTTCCCTGAGGTACCAATGTAGATCCATCTTATGATTTTGAAGATTGACAATTTAATACATAAAATAATAAGCATGCATCACAAGTTATGGACAAAGTACCTTAAATATATTTTTAAATTGAATTCAACTATCGTCCCATCTTAAATAGTAAAATTCATAAACACAAACTAAACCATAACCAGTGAAGTATAAATTTCAACAAAATTTTGGTTTATACCACTTCTTAAGATTCCCAACATAAAGAAACTTTGAAAATACGTGATCTTTTCTAAGTTTGGCTCCATTTTATGTTTACACTTAATTGAAGGTCATCTACACTGCCATATTATTCATTTTTATAAAGGAATCCTTGGTTAGAAACATTTTCACCCAAGAAGATCCTCAGTTTCCTTTAAAATGTTCTAAATGATTTGCTAAGCAATTGCAATGTGTTCCCTTTAAGGATTAAAAAAAGTTAGAAAATTGAAACCAATGTTATGTTATATTCGCAAGCAGTAACAGACCTCAATTTCATCAATACAGACACGAGAAGGGATGAAGTTGCAAAAATTGAAAATGAAAGGAGTGAGAGTCAGGATATCAAACTAAACAAAAGGGGTGAGACTTTAAAGTCATGATTGAACATCCACAAGTATCCCAATTCACTCTTCTTTCTGCCAAATAACTTCTAATTTTAGAAACAGAATAATTCAAAAGTTTACCTCTTAAGTCATCAATCGAAGGACCTTTGTATCCCAGACTATAAGAGGCTATTTCATCCATCATAGGTTGATAATAATAAGATTGAGAAGCATTGAATGATGAACCTGTATCATACCACCATCTAACTACTACCATATCGACATTGTGAGCTGCATCTCTTAATTGCATTGCACTACGAATTAAAAGTTGAGCTCTAGGAGTTGTTCATGGTGTAAAGAAACTAGTCACCTACCTTCTTCTCTTCCTCACATCAGATTCAGATACTTCTTCTTGAGCTTGAGATGGAACACTACCAGTACCACAACCACCACTACCACTACCACTACCACTACCACTACCACTTTCAACATTTTCATAATCACCATGGAAACTAGAAAATGAACTTTCACTACCAATTTCAAAATTTAACCTTTCCCTTATATCTCTCTCTTATTGATATTCATCAAGCAATGATTTCATTTGCCACTTCACATTATGGCTTACTTTTTTGCAGGTTTCTACATCTCCTTTAACCCCAGCTAAATGCTCCTTCAACCGGGTGATTCCTCCACTTTTCAAATTCTTGTTACAAAATAAGCAAATTGTATGATTCTTCATACCTGGGACTAATGCAACATGAGTCCAAGCTAGATCATTATATCTTCCTGAAGTAGTTTGATCAGGAGTAGTTGAACTTCCTGTATTTATCTGTAACAAAAATATAAAGATGTTAGTTTTGTAAGAAATTAATCCTTTAGTAGTTTTTATCAACAATTAGCAATGATATGTAAAGAACCTCCTAAACCATTACCACATAGTTTTTTTTACTAATTGTCCTCTTAAAATAATCAAGATGAATCAAAAAGATTAGGGATAATAAAATATTCCATTGTAAATTTGGATAAAATTATTAGAATTAAATTGAAATTTAAAAACTAGTATACACCTTAAACATTGCAATTAATTATGACTTCTTAAACAAATATTAAAAAATTAATTTAATCTAAAATTTAATAACTTAAACTTTAGATATGTCTAAAGTAGTCAATTCTAATTGTTGTCTTCTCTATGAATATAATGCCATTTGAGCTATTTTAATTTAGGTTCTTTTTTGTGTATGTTTAGACAAATTATCTTTTCTTCAAATAATGATAATGTAATTGCATTTACAGCTACATGCCATTTAGCATAGCATGAATGGATCTTCTTATAAATATGATACCATTTAGCAAAGCATGAATGGATCTTCTTAATTTTCTGTTTTCATTTTTAATTTTCAAATTTAGTGAACAAAATTTGTTTGTTTCAAAAATTCAATGTGAACCAAACCAACTAACAAACCATTACAATTAACCACAATACATTGCAATATATGACTTTCAAGTTTCATGAACAAACAAATGAACCAACCATTCGACTCTCACATTTTCATTACCAAAACCAAAACCAATCGAACCATCCACAAATTTCAAATGTCCGTTACCATTTACCAAAAATCCTTCACAAACAATTACCAGAAATCCTTTACAACTCCAAGTCTTTAACATAAACAATTAACCATAAATCCTTCACAATTTCCTTCCTCACAACACAAACAATTAACAGAAACATTCTAACAAAAATTGAAAAAAAACACACCTAATAAATAGAAATTCACAATCGGATTCGGTGATGGGTCCAGTCCAGATCTGGGTATTATTCCCAGATCTGTCGGATGATGTGTTATGGTGCCTTGGTGGTCAACGAAGATTGGAGAGAAGAGTCGACGATGGTTGGTGGCGATAGGCTGAGCTGATGACAGGCGGAGGAGGTGGTGACCCACGACAAGCGGAGGTGGCGACAGGCGAAGATGATGTCGTGTGGTGGAGGAGCAGCCAAGCACCCCCGAGAGTGGAAGAGAGGACGACGAGAGCGATAGAGAGAGGAGAGGATGAGTCAGTGAGAGAGAAAAAAAACCAAAAATGAGAGGCAGAACAGAAGAGGCATCGAGGGAGGCATATGCAAAAAATGTTTGGTTTTTGCAGATTAGTCCTCGAAACTTTCCCATTTCACGATACCAGCCCACTACTAGTAGGTACTTGTGGCCAGTACCAATATCCACCGTACTGTTTCTTTTTTCAGCCAATACGGTACTGTCTGGTTGGTACAGAATGATATCATATACATTGATTATAGGTCAATTATAAGCAAATCTTAAAATTTACTAAATTTCACGATATTATCTTAATTTTAAAAAGTGAAGCTAAAATATCTCAACTTTTAATTTATTGTGAAATAGTCGGACGTTAACTTTGATGACTTGACAAATTAGGTCATAATTTTTTACATGCCATTGATATATGTCCTTATTTTTTAACTCAAAAATTTAAAACGTAGAGACTAAAAACCTATCCTCATTTACTGTTTTGTTTTGTTTTATTTTTGAGTCTTGATGACACAAAACTCTTATGCAGTGTGGACTGTCGCTATCTCTAAAGTGTCTCTGGAGTGTTGTTATTATCTCTTATGATTGGTTGCAATTGGGAGTGTCTCTAATATGTTTCCCTATAACACATTTTTGGCATGTGAGTTTATCTAACCCTAAGTCATCTATTTGAGTGAAAATTCAGTATTATTAAGTTCAATTGTCTAATCTTTTGCAGATATTCTCATTCTTCTTTTTAATTTCAATCAGTAGCAATTCTTTCGAATAACTTATTTTCATGCTTCTTATTGAAGTGTTAATAGTAAATGTAGAGGCAGAAAATCAAATTCTTTCCAATAATTCAGTGTTCTGTTGTCGAATTAGGTTATTTGTTTCGCTTGGCTCCGAATCACCTTTCAGTTCCTTTTGTTCTTAAAGGCATGCCCTCTTTTATTGATTGAATTTACTAAATTGTGTGTTCTATTGTTGAATTTGATTATTCGTTTATGTTTTTCTTTTGTTCAATTATGTTGTTGAGTTTGGTTAGTTAATTATGTTTTGATTTATTGTGCTTGTTATTTTTTAGAAACATCTTTTGCGAATTCTTAAACCTCAGCAATATATTTCTCCTTGTATGAATGGAAAGGCATCATAAACTCCTGGAATATAACTCTTCCTCTTGCTAACTGGTTATAAATTTTTGAATAGAGCATCCAAACACATTTTAATATGATTATGATAAAATGGTTTTCTAAATCTCCCTTCGTTGTCTGGTTTATAAAATATGGAAAGAATGTAACAACAAGATATTCTCAAATTAGGATGCAGATTTTTATCTATATAATTAATCAAGGCTATAATTCATCATCAGTAGATATTGGAGACTATCTTTCATCTCTGCACAACTCTAGACCCTTTACATACAAGGCAATGTAAGCAAACTTGAATATGTTTGCTTGTAAGCTAGTTGGTGGAAGTACATTTAGTTATTAATTGAATTATGTAAGCAAACTTGAATATGTTTGCTTGTAAGCTAGTTGGTGGAAGTACATTTAGTTATTAATTGAATTTCTGAGCACATCTAGTTTCCATTGTATATTACTCAATAGTTTACCCCTTTTAAAGGATGTTTTATGATTTTTTTAATTATAGTTATGAATTCCTTTAAAAAACATAATACTTATATTATTCTCATTGCTCTACTAGGCCTTCAATTTTCCTTATTAGTGCTTCCACTTGTTATTCTCACTGCTCCAGCCAGGCTTTCAATTTTCCTTATTAGGACTTCCATTTGATTTTCTATGAGTAGTTTTTGTGCCATTTCCCTACTTGATTTCTAATAGTAGTTGTAAGATATAGTGAGTGAATTAAAGAGCTAAGACGACAAAGATTTAAACTACTTATATATTAAATTGCATATTTTGTTATCTCTATATTAAATTCTAGTATTTCAAATTTTGATTTTTTGTTATTTTCTGTATCTAATTCTATAACCTGTTTCAATTTAATTTGCTTTCTATTTCACACATTGAGGACTTGTTCTATAAATAAGTTGTGGCAATAAAATGCTTAAAAAGAGCATGTTCTATATTTGGTTTGATGAGGTGCTTACAATTTTGATTTGTTAGAAAATAATAGTAAAATTCTTTGTAATGTAGATGTTGGTAAATTTTAAGTTTCATTATGGTGGGGTATTGGAAAAAAATTGAAAACAAATATGTTGGAGATAAGATCTAATTGAAGATATTGAAGAACTTAGTATGTTAGTATTAAAAGGAGTATCGGAAGATAAAGGGCACAAAATTGTGTCTATTTTTATAAATTTCCAAAAGAGTCAATGAGATGCTTGAAAGAGTAGAGTTTACACGAAAATAAGGACATGTTGTTAATGCTTTAACGCATGGAAGAATTGAAGAACTACAATGTTGAAATCTATTATAAGCATGGTTAGATAATCCTACAAGTGACGGTGAAGAAATTGATTATGATATCGACAATGAAGAAGAGTTATTCAAAGTTTAAGTGGAACAAGAAGATGAAGATTTTGTTGTTATGGAGATGACTGAATCTAAAAATGACATATGTGATGATGAAATTTATGCAACTAATGATGGAGAATATGCTACTATAAAAAGCTAATAAGAATAAATATGGAAAACGGTAGGTAGTAAGTTTAGATGTGATGGTATTATGGATGGGGTTGAAAGCAACAAAAAATGTAGTAACAAAGATCGAAATTATTCAAACAATTCACAAAGAGAAATAGAAAGTTAACAGAGTTGGTGCAATGAGTAGGGGGAAAGTGATGTTGAAGTTTAATCACTAATAAAGTTCAATCACTTTTGGATTAAAGACAACATATTTCTTTCTTCAATTAACTGACTTCAAAGCAAGGAATCTTGAGATATTTATGAAAGAATTTATTAGCACAAAGCCAAAGTGTAAAATTGTTCATAACATTATATCAGAAACATTGAACATATTATTTGTGAAGTATGATTAAAAATCCTAATTAATATGCTAGAGGATATTCGAGTATCTTTAGTTACTAAAATTCATAAAAAAAGAGATATGATGATTAAATCCACGGATGAAATATATCCAAGGGTGAGAAAGAAGATATAGACTGCATAATGGGAAGGAAGTCATTGTATCATCAGGATAAATGGTAGTTTGAAGTTCGAAGTAATAAATTTTGCAAATAAGTTCATTGTTGATTTGTAAGCAAGAACATGTCGGTATAGACTTTGGGATTTAACAGGAATCCCATGTAAGCATGCATTTGCTTATATATCAAATCGGAGAGAGGATATCGATGTGTGTGTGAGCTGATACTACAAATATGAGTGTTATTTGAAGAATTATCAGTATACCATGGAACCCATTAGCGGTCCAAAATTTTGGACAAAGACTGAAAACTTATAACCTATGTTACCTCCCTTGATTAAGAAGATGCTCGGAAGACCTAAGAAAGCTAGAAGAAGGGATAAAGATGAAAAACTACGAAATCCAAACAAGTTGACCAAAGTTGGAGTACTTATCAGATATCAACATTGTTTTGGAGTTGGTCACAATAAAAAAGGATGCAAAAATAAGGTCCAATCTTCGAGACAACATGAAATTGCTAAGGTAATTATAAATTGATTTATAATTATGTTTATGATAAATATTCTTTAAATATACAATCATTCACTTTAAGTTTAAGTGTATAATGTAGAGAAAATGTGGAAGACCACCAAAAAATCTAACATCTACATCCAACATTGACAGTAGTGTAAGAAGAAGAGGTAGACAATCAGTATCTACAAGATCCAACACTGTAACATCTATCTTAAGAATTGAGAAGAGGGTGGTGAGTGAATATTCATTTTTAATTTTGGTTTTCTATCAAATTTTTTAAATATCATAAACATTTATATGTATACAGGCCCCTAAAGGTATAGAGTAACATTTGGAGAAATTAGTAAGAACACTTAATTTACAGTTTGTTACCAAATTACAAATTTTTGCTAATTTTTTGTTAATTATTTCTAATTGGTCGCAATATACTTTTTGTTTATAAATGCTTTATAGATGGGGGGAAGTCAATTTCAAGTGTTTGAGCTAACTCAAGCTTCTACAAATACAAATGATCAAAGAAGAACTACAACTTAAAGAAGATACAAATTAACGGCTAAAAAATCAACTCCAATAAAATCCCATATTGATGATGGGAATCAACAGCTAAATGAGCCATGCTTGAAATATGTGTTATGATTTCGATATGTATTCTAACTGTGTGTTGTGATATGGATATGAATATGAATATGTATTTGAAACTTTGTTATGTGATTTGGATATGGATAAAAATGTTTGATTATATTGGATAATTGATTTGAATATGGATAGAAATGTTAGACTGTCTTGAAAAATTGATTTGGATATGGATAAGGATGTTTGATTGTCTTGGCCACACAAAATATTGGTTTTTTTCAATTCCCACGCATTAAATGCCCAACTTAATGAAAATCTCTTATGCTTTGCATTACGAAAGAATTAAAAAAATAAATTCATCTCTTGCACACAATAATGTATTTTGCAGATAAAGGTCTTACCCCAACGTATAGAAGATGTCTAGCAAAATTTGTTACAATAACAAAGCCTGAACTCTTATGCCAGGACTACCTACCTATAAGACACCAACAATTTGAATGATAACATTAATATAATATAATTTATAATTGAAATATTCATAATGTGTTGATAAAAACATAAGGGCAATACTCACATTTGTATTACTATATTGATAAAAATATTGACCAATATTAGGCTTAGTATTTGATATCCCTAGCTTCATTTGGTCATTACAATTGGGAAAATCAATATAGAGAATCTGAAAAATTACTCAAGTTTATAATATCCATATTATATAATAAATATAATAACAATAAATTAAACTCGCATTCTACCATTAAATATAATGCCTTCTTTTGGAAAAATTGAGAGTATTTCTTTTCAGCTTATGCTAAATTATTAAAACAACAATAAATCACATTCTTAAATCCATTAACAACATCTTCACACTCTTCCCCTGTCAATTATATACTAAGTGTAGATGTAATAAAAAGCAAGGCTTGGCAATTGGGATCGAGCCCAGCCCAAAGTCAACGGGTCATGCCCTAGTTGAATGAACCTCATGCCTAATTTTCTGAGTCTGATCGGGCTCAAGCCATTGACTGAGCCTAGGCTGCGTAGGCCCAAGGCTGATGGAAAAACACAAAATAATGTTGTTTTGAAAATTATGTTTAAAAAAAAGTCAGGTCAGGAGATTTCCACCCTTAATCAAAGCCACATAAATTTTACTTCCACCCAATTTTTTTTTCTGTAATACACATAATGGTCAAGTATTAGTAACACTTTCTCATTCAACTACTACAATATCTTTGGATCAAACTAAAAAAAAATCAATCTAATTATATGTATTTATATATATCTTCCAATTGAATTCAAGTAAAAAGATCTAGATCAAGCTTTTTGGTTATATCGAAAACTCTTTAATTATAAAGTTGTTCTTTCTATACTGAAGTTGTATATCATCTTTCATTGAATTAAACCATGTCTTAAGGTCATTCAAATGTTGGGATTTATAAGTTAGACCCTATTAGCTGTGTGAGATGTTCTTATTTCTTAACTACCAATTCTACAAGAAAATTAAGGAGATAATAAATAAAAAAAGAAGGTTAAGAAGGTTGTATTAAAAATAAACAATACATATTTTATGATCTCCTTAGTATGAAAACATGCATAATTTATATGAATTATAAAAATATCTCAAACTTTATAAAAGAGAATAAGAAGTTAAGGAAGAAAGCACAACTTCTTAACTGAGAGAATCAAGCACTACTCTTTGACATGAAACATAAGCTCTCCAAGACTAACTCTAAAGTTAACAACAATATTCCTCACCTCAGCTCCAGCTTAAGTTCCAATGTAAATTTTGTCAATTGCAATGCTAACTGATCCTGCTCGATGAGCATTATGACCTCATGACCTGAAATAAAAGCTCTCCTAAGCTAACTCCAAAGTAAACAATAATAACTCCAAAGTAAACAATAATATTCCTGAAATAAAAGCTCTCCCAGGCTAACTCCAAAGTAAACAATAATATTCCTCGACTCAACTCTAGCCAACACAAAATTTGCCAATTCCAATATTAATTGATCGTGTTGGATAAGCATCATGACTCTATAACTTGAAATAAAAGCTCCATAAGGCTAACTCCAAAGTTAACAACAATATTCCTCACCTCAACTTTAGCTCTAGTTCTAACACAAATTTTGCCAATTTTAGCACTAACTGATCCTGGTAGATAAGCATCATAACCCACTAAGCCTTCCTCTTTTTTGTGTAAAACCATTGTAACATTACTAGTTGTTCTAATTACATTTCTATAGGATAGTCTTAGGTTTAAAAATTGAAAATTTTAATGACATGGATGTAATATGATATCTACTAGAAAGGAATATTATTTGAATTAATATGGACTTAGCTCTGCAGACTATATCATACCCTTCCTCAGTCTCTCCTTAACATATTTCCATATACATAAAATGCTTCACCAATATGCTACAGAAAAAAGTTAGAAGTCTTCCTAATGAACACGAATATAAAATTAGTTTTTCATTAGACTTCAATCAGTAATTGTTCCTGCCAACATCAATTTTCTTGTCTATTGTTTAAATACGATGAATCAACAACATAAATGTATTTGAAAATTCGTCAAATCTAAGTCAAGGTTCCAATTGCAAGTGTAATATCTGGGGATGTTAATGATGAATGATCTAACTCAGGGGAACATGTGATAATTTCCTTCTTTTTTTATCAAGATGCCACAACAATGAGAATATCGACAAATGATCAAATAATAAAGCTTAACAACACTGAATGATTCCTCAAACACATCAACCTAAAGTTAGATAAATTCACCTCCCAAAAATGGGCGGTAGTGAAACACTCCGAAGACACATCCAATCGCACATAACTGTAAGAGATAATAGTGACACTCCAAAGATAGCGATACTCCACACAAAATCACAAAACAACGACAATCCACAACGCAGAAGAGTTTTATATTTTCAAGACTCAAGAACAAAACAAAAAAGTAATGGCAAGCTATTTTCGAAACAAGTTGAATGTTAGTAATATTAATAGGAAAGTTAATGCTAGATTATTTTCACAACAAATTAAATGTTGAAGTATTTTAACCTCATTTTTAAAGTATAGAAGGGTAAAGGTTAAGATCTTTTTATAATTAACCATTAATTATATGGATAGACTTTTAATTGCATAATTTAAAAATGAAAATTAAATGACTGATAATATAGTAAAAGGTGTTGATTATGATCAAAGTGGGCTTGGGGCAAGTGGGGATGGTGGTAGGTCCCGCACGCTTTTATATTTGATCGATCCTATCAAGTCATGTTTTGTGTATGGCAACCAACCGCAACCGGCCAGGCGTTGGAGTCGGAGCCGCGAAATACGGAACGGAATCTGACGACCAGGGATCTAACAGCCTAATAACTTGATACTTCCCAACATAGCTCCCACTCTCCCAACCTCGCTGCTGCAGCAGCAGCAGCTTTCCGATTTCTCCGAATGGAGTGGGAGGAGATGGAGATGATCAAAGCAAGGGAAGTTTCGCGTCGGGAGGGTCAGAAGCGGAGAATGGAAACGGAGGCTGAATTGACTCAGATGATGCTGCAGACTCAGCTGCTAGTTGTTGGAAGGGTAGTTGGTAGAGAGAGGAAACGAGTTGATGAAGAATCAGATGAACCCTTTTCCGCAAGGTAAATAAATAAATTTCTCTTTTCTCTACTAAATAAATAGCTTGCTGCTAATTATGCTGCTATCGTTTATGGGAATACAGGGAAGAAGCTCTGTTATTGGGCATCTGTCCAATAAGCTGCTTCTCACATTTCAACTAGCTTTTCTTTGCTCTAACCGTAACTATATCCTATTCCTAGCACACTTGGTGTATCTCTGTTAGAACTATTCTTTCTTAGATCTGCTACACTGGACAAGGCCTTCCGCCGGGTTGTAGCACTATGAACATATTCTGAAAATGGTGGAAGACAGCCTTTTTCTCCATCTTTAGCTGCTTGTCCTCGAATGATCTGTAAAGAAACGAACAGTGTACAATGCCATAAGATTCTGAGAAAACAAATCAAACACAACAGAGGGAAGAAATACCTTCGATGCCCATGAGCGTTCTGCTTGTTCACAAACATCCCTAATATCCCTCCCAGACATACTGAAAGCAGCAAGCGAAAGAGTATTGCATAAGCAAGAAAAATTGTTGTAAACAGGCAATTCAGTTCCTAGACGGAATTTGTGGGGTCATGGAAACAAATATCAGATGTTGAATTAACTGATACAAGAGAATATTCCTTCAACTTGATGCAGCTACAGACCTAGAAAACAAGTTGATTAAGCAGAAGTGAAGGCAATGTAATCATCAGAGCACCCCACTTTGCCAAGCTAGATGGAATAGATGCTCATGGAATCTATTTCAGATGTATTCAGAAGCAGCTAACATCATGAAACTAGAATTTAACAAAGGTAACCACAATTTATTCCTAGACACAAAATGTCACATACTCCTCTGAGATCTTGGCAAATTCCTCTAATTCCGATTCTTTTAGGTGCTTTGCGTAGTAGGCAGCTATTTTCTGGCGGCTTTGCTCATCAGGTAGATCAAAAGTTATTATCGAGTCAAACCGGCTGACAGCACACAGAATACGTAAATTATGTCATCCCAATGTGATCAAGAAAAAATGAATCGTTTAAGATCATCAATAGGACAATCACATTGCCACACCTGATCATGGCTGGATCAAGATCTTGTTTCCTGTTTGTTGCTGCGATGATAACAATCTTCTTATTTTGATCAAATCCATCAATCTGTCAAAAATTAAAAAAGAAAAAAAGGATCAACAATTTACCAAGTGCGTTGTGATCAAAGTTCAATTATCCAAAAGGTTCCACACTTTAAGCTCCTACAAATAAAGCTTCAGAAATGCCACTTTATGAAGCTAAGTATCCAGCCAACTGTTCCACTGCTGTTTAGAAACGACAGTTATTGTATGATTAAAAATGAAGTTTTGCATGCAGGAAATAAGTAAAGGAGTCATGCAGCTCCATGTTTTTGGGACAGGAACCCATTCCTGCAAATTTAATAGCTAGAGATGCTGGTAATTTAGGTCCAGAAATATCTAGACATGACAAAGTATCAAAGATTGGAGCTAGACATATATGTTTTTTGACCCATAAAATATAGGAAGAAATTAGCAATAAGATAAGACCCACAACGTTGAGGCAAAAACAGAAAAACGAATTTCTCCAAGAAATGGAGCATATTTCATAGCATAATGCTACCAGATGCCAATTGTCACCTGTCGCAATAAAAGTGATAAAATTCTTCGTGAGGCCTCATGTGTACTATCTTGTCGAACAACAGCTAAAGAATCAATCTGTTATGATCTCAAAGAAATAGTCAGAAAAAAGATATGAAAGTAATAACATGCATTTAACATGAACCTGGGCATAACTAAAAATTTGTTACCTCATCAAGAAACAAGATAGCACCTCTAGGGAGCTCATTTGCGAGGGAAAAAATTTTACCAAACAAGCGTTCACTTTCCCCGTAGTACTTTGACATGATAACTTCCAATGGAACATATAGAAATGGCACACTCTGTCAAGGCATACACATGATTGAAGATATACTTAATAATAAATTAAACTTTTTGTCCAAAATATGAAAAGAAATCCATGCGTTTAGAATTTAGCTCATTTTTATTACATTTGGAATGAATCAAGTTTCAATATGTTAAAATGCTTCAACAAATATGACATATAAAAAAGAGCAAGCATCACGCATTACAAAATACACTCGCAAGCTTATACAAGGAAGGAGTTTTAGTTTATGCAACAACATTTTGTTGCATTAGATTTAGGCCCTGTTTGATAATTAGCAGATTGCATTTAACTATTAGCTGATTCTATCAGCGGTTAGCTGACAGCAGATTATATCAGTTGATTTGACCAGCGGATAACATTAGCTATTTATTAAAGATGTTTGGTAAAATTAGCTGTTTAGTACTATTTGTTTATATATAAAATAACTTATAAGAGCATGACTTTAAGAAAAAAGATTTATAAGAACATGGGTATTATATCTTAATATTTTCATAAGAATTTAGAATTTAAATATTTAATTTTACAAAAATTAAGTTTATACTTTTGGTCACAAGAAACACTGCGTAAAAAAAGTCTGGTACGTCGCCTGGTAAAATAAGTTGTTTTATCTCCAGCATTATATAGACGGCTTTTTATCAATCAAAACATCAAAGCCACTTCTTTGCCCTCAACAATGGGGAAAGGAGGGAAGAAGAAATAAATAAAAAGTGAATAAAACCTCAACAAAGTGTGTTATGATGATGTTTGCGTAATCAAACAACTAAAACTATTTTTGGGAATCGAAAGAAAACTACAAAGAAGAGTAGCTGAGACAACAACCAAAGAAGGACAAAGGGGAGAAACAGAGCACACTTTTGAGCTGGAGGATCAATAGAGTTGCTACAACAGAGAAAGGTAGATAAACGGAGAGGTGGCTCCTTGCGTAATCCTAGGTGAAGAAAACCATCAAAAGGGGTTTGTGGGGTTTCTCTATTTCTTCTATTTCAGTGACTCTTCCATTTTCTCTCAATTTTAGAAAGCAAACGAGTTTGGCCCACAGTTTTAGGTATATGCAAACTAGAGTACAATTGATTTTTTTCATATTAGATTTTCAGCTATGCAACAAAACACTCCTCCATGGGAGCTTTTTCAAAATCAGTTGATTGAGTTCAATCAGCCAACCCAATCAGCTGATTACCAAACATATCCACCAGCTGTTTGAATAGTCAAACAGCTAAAATGTTCCAATCAGCTAAGAAATGGCTGATAAGCTGTTTACCAAACAAGGACTTACTCACCTAGAGAAAGAAAAGGATTGGAATACAAATCGAATGACATTATGCCATACAATTTGAGACATCTAATGGGAAGCACCCCAAAGTGAAAGGTCTGATATGTTCTTCTTTCTTAACTAAAGAATTGGTTTATATTGAAAATATAATCAAAGGTAAAAATTGCACTGATTCATATAAAGACCTGAGTCTAAATAAACTGCAAATAAATTATTATAAGAATTATATTCAACATTAAGAAGATAAAACTGATATGTCAGAGGCATACCGCTTGAGTAGCAATAAACCGTGCAGAAGATGTTTTCCCTGTACCTGAATCAAATATAAATGGGAGCAAATAGGCAAATCCATCAGAGAAATAAAAACTTAAACTACTGATAAAGCCCATAAGATTGATAACATAACAGAAATGTAAACAAATACATTCAACACAACCCCTTTGCTAAAGGCAACTTAAACTACTGATAAAGCCCATAAGATTGATAACATAACAGAAATGTACACATATACATTCAACACAACCCCTTTGCTTAAGGCCCACAGCAACACATGTATCAACGTCAACAAGCAACTATTAAATAAGTCATAATGAAAAGAAGGGACCAGCAAGTCAAACTTAACTAAATACAACCATAAAAATGGTTAACATTGATTTTCAATGCCTCCATACAATGTGGCAAAATGAAGTATAAATGCATTTTTCAAATTTTTCATCTAATAATATATGATGAAAAGTAAATATCGATGTTTATCTACTAGAATAAGACTGGAAACATAACCTGGTGGTCCTTCAAAAAGTACAGCTCGAGGTCTATTTGGCTCAAACTTACGACGAGTCCCACGAGCAATATCGTCGTACACTTCTGGACTATGAAGAGCCAGCAAAATTGTATCTTCTATTTCTCTGCAAATAATATAACTGAATCATCTACAAGCACTTTCCAATATGAAGCATGATCTTTAAATCTACAATTAGAATAAGATGGTCGCGAGGGATTAAAGAGAATAGAGAAGGATGAAAATTCTAAATAAACTAAGTTAAAAAACATATCTGACATTTAATCAGCCAAACAAACTTGACTAAATTTTGTAGGGTTAAAAACTAGACTACTTGTTTTCATGATTTTAAACAGTCGATAAATACCTACATACTTTCAGCATGCACAGCAACAAAAACGAAATAAAGCAAATCAAACATCCACAACACAAGAAATTGAAATTGCATGCGCGCTTACCGTTTTTGTTGCTCATATCCAATGATATTGTCCCATGAAATCTCACCATTTGAAAGATCTGATTCGGTTTCCTCAAGTCCATAAACTCTTACTCCCATGGATTCTAAACCGGTAGCTATCTTTTCTACAGATGAATTATTTACAGTGCCTTCACCAAGATTTCTATCTAAGGACTTCTGCTTCTGGCTAGCTAATTGTAAAAGAGACACTAAAGCATCAAGCTCTGAGGTGCTAAAGCTCCCAGACTTTATAAACTCAATTTCCTGTGATATTAACATCAATCACTCAAAATGGCTTGTCCGCTACTTGACATTTGAGAGAATCTTATAATACTATAACAGAGCAAATGGTTTTTTTCTAGTAAACTTACTGGTTTATCTTTGCTAAGGAGTGAACGAAATATGAGGATGGTAAGATCTCCCTCAGTTGTATTAATATTTCTCGTAGGGTCCTTGTCTGCAGCTCTTTCTGTTTGTTTTACTGGACGGTTAAGCATCAATTGCCAAGCAACTGCACTGAACATGCACAAGAGAAAGAGAAATAGAGGGTTAGCATGATTAAATAACCAAAGATCACTTGGTAGTAGATAACTAAAAGCTAGAGACTGCAAGGACAGTGGAGGATAACTAAACAGCCATTCATCCAACCTGTCCCAAGCACGCAATAGTATTTCTGATCCACTATTGTGCCCATCAACCTTCAACCCAATATTTGAAACAAGGTTTGCAATCAACTGTGGAATATCACTTTCAGGAGGTATTCGAAACTTGACTGTGATCTATCAAGCAAACTATATCCTTGTTAGAAATATTTTGGCCGCAGCTTCACTACATAGGACGTAATTACATCACAAACAGATGGTAATTACTTTCTTGGCTACAAAAAGTTCACTGATCACATAACCAAACAGAAAGTTAATCTAAAAAAGGTCCTGCAGCAAAAAAAGATCGCAGATGAGGATTGTTAGTAAAAAGAAACTAGGAATGATGTATTGAATGAGTTAATTACCTTATTTTTCTTTAAGACATGTAAGTTTATCTTCCCATTAAGTTTTTAGATTACTTTTCTGTTAGGGTTTCTATCTTGTCCACTATAGCCAAATTTAGTCTTTAGCTTTGTGTAAATAGTGACTCATAATTCCTGTCTCTGTTTTCAATTCGTCTAAACCCTTCTCTTTTTTCCCACAACCTCTCTATATTTTCTCTCCTTTGGTGTACTTCTCTATTTGTCTGCATTGTGCTTGTTTTAACTTCTAAGTCTCCCATTCCGCATTAATTATTAAATCCAATCGCTCTCTTCAAATGTGAGATATAATCTTTCCAAAGCTTGACCTTCAATTTACCTTAAGAGCATTAAGATAAAATTAAATAAATCTACAACACATAAATTATAGACATAAAAGTCAAAAGATGAGTGGTTAGAGATCTAAACAAAAATACATACAAGCTTCAAAGCAAAACTTTAGTTGAAGGACAACTAAGAAATGTGTTATCATTTGCCTGAGAATCATTTTTTCCCTAAAGCCTTGCTTTAAAAGAAAAAACATGTAAAAGATCTTTCTGAAAACCATGATTTTGAGGAAGTGATTTTTCATAAGCATTGATTTGGTAACCAAACACTATCAAAATAGGTTTCTTTTTTCATTGTGCAAGCACAATTTTAGACATCCAAAAAACTGATTCAAAGTGAGCCAAAACAGGCACTATAGCCTTAAACCTAACCTTTTCTATGAAGGGTGATTTCATGGATCTTATATCACAACATAGCTGGGAATTTCCAACATTCTACTTGAGGTTTTTCAAAACTCGTCATTCAATCATCTCTTTCCATTATCACAAGTGATATGTCACACAGCAACATACATCCCCTACTTGTATGGCATGTGAAACAGTATTGAGAAGTATTGAGCAGAGGACAGTAGTCAACATACTGATACGGAAAGGAACTTATAACCTAAGTTATAATAACCACAAAAATAACTTGTGACAAATTCCAATATTGGCTGAACAAAAATCCATTAGAAACGGTAATAGAAATGCAAGAATGTAGAAGCAATAATTGACGGCTGACAAGAAAGAATCGTACATTACGATAGCAGTAAAAAGCACATGAAACAGCATTTAAAAGAGGAAAGCAAATAGCACATTAGAATTTGGAGTAACCATAAAAATAAGCGCACAAAACCTTTTGGCCATTAACAGCAACACTATATCGAGGATAAGAACCGTATTTCATTCCTTTATTTCTGAGCAACTCTTCAATTCGCTCACGTTCTCTCTTGACAGTCTCCTCCATGTCAGTGAAGTTTGAAGCAGATTCCGACGGCAGATGAGGTTTCACAGAAGCCTTAAGAAATCAAATATTTCATACGAAATGAAAAAGTGCAGCTTTTGACACAAACCACAGTTAAAATTATAAACTTGCATATTTCCAATTCCACAAAATTGTTCTTTTTCCTTCCTGTCCGTGAACAATGGGGGTTTGTTAGTAGAATCAAAGCACACCTCATTATTATCCGCATAGGCAACATTTATAAATACACCTCCAAGCAAACCACTCAACAGACACGGAAGCATATATGGATATTTAACGCCAAAATCCAACTTTGGCCGCTGAATTTCCAAACCTGCATCAAGAAAATTTCATCACTTTTCGCATGTATAATATGCAACAAATCAGAATGGAAACATCTTTTGGGGTGATAATAAAATTGGTCAATAGACCTGCAATATATAGGAGAAAAGGCAATCAAAGGAGCTTACGGTGGAAGGAGCGACGAGTTATGTAACTCAGTGGGGTGGCTGAGAAGTTTGGGGTTTTGGCTGCGGTGGGGAGGCGGCATGCCTTGGCGGCTCTAGCAAGTTTAGCAAACACAGACATTAGAATTCGGGAAGAAGTTTGTGCTTTTACTTGCTATCTTCACTTATATAATGCTAAGAACTATTTTTTTTCTATATTTTAAAATAGTTGAAAGTAGCACAAAAATTGCCATTAATATAAGGATAAAAGCTAATTGAAATGACATGGTTTAAGGTGCTTATGTTGCGTCCCAATCCTTGAATGCATAATAAAAGATGACATAAAAGACGATATAATTTTAATCACGAAGAGGTTAAAGAATGATTACATTATATAGTAAAAATTAAATCCAAAATCTTACTAATTTGATTTCCGAAGTATTTTTATCGAGAACACCTTAACACTTTTGAGTAGTTAATTTTACATACTGGAGACCT
Organism: Erythroxylum flavicans; assembly: GCA_027576715.1. Lineage (NCBI taxonomy): Eukaryota > Viridiplantae > Streptophyta > Magnoliopsida > Malpighiales > Erythroxylaceae > Erythroxylum > Erythroxylum flavicans. Next base: position 15,814,445 of record JANZXP010000002.1, read on the forward strand.
ACTTAACAAGCTTACTCTAAATTCAATCAGCATCATTTAGTAGTCTTTGGGAAATATTTTGAAATTATTATAACATTCCCACTTGAAAATATCTTAAATTAGTTGAGTTATTCTTATCCATGAAAGAATATCTTGAAATTTAAATTGGGTTGAGAAAAAGTTCGATCCAAAAAATTTAAAGTCTTAAAGAAGATTGCTCATTCTCAACCTTATATTTTATTGTTAGATGTTGTATCTTTTTGATGTGAGATTTAATATCCCAATACTCTCTTTCACTTGCAACCTCCTTTTGGGTTTGTCAAGTGAATTTATTTGAAATTTTTGGGCTCCAAAATCTTTACTGGGCCAGTGGGTCTTATAGGCTCTGATACTATCTTGAAATTTAAATTGAGTTAACAATAAGGTCGATCCAAAAAACTTAAGCCTTAGGGCCTATTTGGTTGGATGTTAATTAATGGAACGAAATAGAACGAAATGAAATGAAAGGGAACAGTTTATAATAGAATAGAATGTAATATAGTGAAATGTTGTTTGGAAGGAATTGAAAGGTTCATAATATAACGTAGTGAAATATTGATTGGAAGAAAGATGGAATGAAATGTAATGTGTAATAAATGACTATTATACCCCTGATATTAAAATGGCTGTTACAAAAGGTTTAATGCTATGATTTTAAAACAGAAATTATGTCCAATTAAAAAGTTACGCATAACCGTGACAAATAAATTTTTTATATATTTTCTATTTTAAAATAATTAAAATTTTAATGAAAGTTTTATTATATTATTAATTATATACAATTTATTATTAATTATATAAAAATATTATTATTAATTATTTAATAAATTTTATTCTATT